>JAGFNQ010007365.1:98164-192785 GCA_024364735.1 Boesenbergia rotunda | reverse complement strand
AAGACCTTCCGAGTGTGCTATTGGTCAGCACTCGGATAGGATGAGCCAGGAAATAGGGTCGCAATCGCCGAGCCATCAACACAAGGACATAAGCTAATTTCTCGAGTGTAGTATACCTACACTCGGCCTCTTTAAATAAGTGCCCAAAGAAATATACCGGCTGCTGCTCGGTCTCTTTCTGGGTTACAAGCACAGCACTCGCAGCTTCCTCGGTAGCAGATAAGAAAACGTACAAGGGCTCTCCTTCCTCGGGCTTGGCTAGTATTGGCAGACTGATCCAAGTATGCCTTCAATTCTTCGAAAGCTCGGTCACACTCGGCATCCCACTGGAACTTGGAGGCCTTGCGTAGGATCTTGAAAAATGGCAGACTTCTGTCGACCGACCTGGAATGAACCGGGATAAGGCCGTGATCCTCCCGGTCAGGCGCTGAACTTCCCTTAGGTTTTTGGGCGGTGGCATGTCTAATAGAGCTTTCACTTTGCCTGGATTGGCTTCTATCCTCGCTCGGTCAGGATGTAGCCCAGGAATTTTCCACTCTTGGCTCCGAACAGACATTTTGCAGGATTGAGTTTGAGGCCATACCTTCGCAGGGTACAGCAGGTCTCTCGTACATCTGCTATGAGGTCGGCAGCCAGGGCGGATTTGATGAGGATGTCATCGACGTACACTTCCACGTTTCTCCCGAGCTGCTCTTTAAAGACTTTATTCATCAGCCTTTGATAAGTTGCCCCAGCGTTCTTGAGTCCGAAGGGCATGACTGTGTAACAATAGGTACCTTCAGCTGTGACAAAACTGACCTTCTCCTGGTCACCTGGGTATAATGGGACTTGGTGATATCCTTGATAGGCGTCAAGCATACAGATGAGCTCGCTCCCGGCGGTAGAGTCCACCATCTGATCTATTCGGGGGAGCGGGTAGCAGTCTTTGGGGCAAGCTTTATTAAGGTCTCTAAAGTCGATACAGACCCTCCACTTGTCGTCTGGCTTGGAGACCAGCACTACATTGGCAAGCCAGGCCAGAAATTGGACCTCTCGTATGTGCCCAGCTTCCAGCAGTCTTTCCACCTCGGCTTGAATGATCTTATTCTGTTCGGGGCTGAAATCTCTTTTCCTCTGCCTGACAGGTCGGGCATCCGGGTACACGTGCAGCTTGTGCTCTATTACCTCTGGCCTGACCCCCTTCAAATCCTGCTGAGACCAAGCGAATACATCCTGGTTCTGGGTCAGGCATTCTACCAACTGTTGTCGGAGGTCGGGCGGGAGCTTAGGAGCTATTCTCACCTGGGTCTCTTCTCGATCAGGCAATAGCTGAACCTCCTCTTTTTCTTCTATCAACTCAGCCCAGGGAGAGGGCTGAGAAGACTGCACCATGTTACAGTTGGCCGGTGCAGCTCGGAAGGCCTTGCTCACTTGTACCCGGACATCATTTACGTAGCACCGGTGAGCGACCTTCTGATCTCCTCTGGCTTCCCCGACCTGCTCTCCTACCGGGAATTTGACCTTCAGATAGAAAGTGGACATCACCGCCCGGAATTCATTTAGGGTCGGTCGGCCCAGTATGGCGTTATAGGCTGAAGGGGCGTCCACTATCAGGAAGGTAGACCACCTGGTCCTTCTTAAAGGTTCCTCGCCGAGTGATATGGCTAGTTTGATCTGCCCCAGCGGTTGGACCTCATTCCCTGTGAATCCAAATAAGGGTGTGGCCACGGGCTGCAGCTCAGTCATTTCAATCTGTAATTGCTCAAATGCCTTCAAATATAAGATGTTCACTGAGCTGCCTGAATCCACTATGGTACGATGGATCTGATAGTTTGCTATGACCGCCGTGATGACCAGGGCATCATCATGCGGCACTTCTATTCCTTGTAGGTCGGCGGGACCGAAGCCAATCTGTGGTCCCTGAGCTTGGGCAGAACTGCAGCCCACTTGATAAATGTCCAGGCGTCGGCCTGCGACTTCCGAGTTCTGTTGGAATCTCCGTAGGTAGGCCCGCCCGAGATGACGTTGATGGACCCGTGCACAGAGTTTTTCTTATTGGCCTATTCTTCGCTGGCGTTTTCCGGCCCGGGCGAGCCTGGAGTCGGGAATAGCCGTCTGGCTATAGGGGCGCTGGTCGGTCCCGAAGCTCGGGCTGGTTAGGCGGTGCTCTTCCTCGGCCTCGGCCACCTCCTTGATGAGCTCCTCTCGGGCTACCTCGACCGGCGCGGCCCCGACCTCTTCCGGCCTGCCAGCAATCCTGAAGATCGTGTGTATGGCTGTTATGGAAGGAACAATAGGGCTGCCACCTGGTCGGGAGACAGCCCTGGGCTACCTGCTGAACTATTCCCCTCTCGGCTCCTAGTCGGTGTCCCATAGCTCGGGGGCTCCTGAGGGGTCCTCCCGGAGGCACACTCCTTTGATGTTGCTGAGGGTTATCGGACGTAGGCCTGACCTCTGGCCTCCTGGCGGCTTGCGCTTCTTCGACGTCCACATATTTGCTAGCTTTCCCCAGAAGGCTTTCAAAGTCCTTCGGGGGTTTGCGGATCAAAGATCTGAAGAACTCTCCCTCTTGCAAGCCTTGCGCGAAGGCACTGACTAACACCTCGGATGTGGCAGTGGGAACGTCCAGTACGACTTGATTAAACCTCCTGATATAGGCTTTTAAGGACTCCTTGGAGCCCTGCTTCATGGTAAATAGGTTTAAGCTTGTCTTGTGATGCCTCCTACTACTAGCAAAATGCTGCAGAAACAGTTTTTTGAAGTCAGAGAAATCCCTGATCGATCCCTCGGGGAGCCTGTCAAACCATCGCTGAGCCGGCCCGGCTAGAGTGGTTAGGAAGGCTCGGCACCTAATGCCATCTGGGTACTAATGTAGCATCGAGGCATTTTCAAACTTCTTTAGGTGTTCTTCTGGATCAGTAGCTCCTCCGTACTCAGCAACGGACGGAGGTCTGAAGTGCTTGGGCAGTGGCTCATTCAAGACTTGGCTGGAGAAAGGGCATCCTGTGCGCTCAGTCGGGAACGGCGCAAGGGGAGCCTTCCCTTTGCTAGCTCTGGTATGGCTAGATGTAGCTTCATGTGGATCTGACTGTCCTGCTCCCCTCGGCCGGGCCGAATAACGCCCGGTGAAAGTGAGGACTCTCATCTTGCCGAACCCCTCCTTCGGTGCCCACCCGAGCAGTCTGCTCGGCCGGGCCCGGCTGAGCGGATCGAGCTGCCGCTTGCTGTGCCTCCGCCAATTTCCTGACTCTAGCTTCTATTAACAGATCCAAGTCTTCCTGTGAAAGAGTAATGGTCACCCGATTGGATTCACTCATCTTCGGCTTTCGATCAGGCAGATTCCCACAGACGACGCCAAATTTGATCCTGTCGACAAGAGAAGATCGGTTCTCCTCCGGCTGACTCGGTCTGACCAAGATGACCCGGTCTGCTGTGACTCGGAGGTCGGGATCGAGCTCGAATAGGGAAAGAACTCAAGTCCCTCGACTCAGACCGAAATGAGGCTCACAAAGGGAGGTTGAGGTTGCAAATGGCAGCGGCCTCTTTTTCAGAGACCAAATGGGGTTTATATAGGGTCTTCCCACGTGCGAACTGTCACATTCCATCAAGAATTAGTCAGAGATTAGGTTAATTAATTGGATGTCTTAGCGGCGGAGTGAGACTGACACAGCAGTCTGCCAGCCTGTGATCCTACCCCTAATTAACGTTGGGCGGCCACGTCGGATGATGACGGCGCCTCTTAACGGAGAGTTCTGACGGGGCCTTGCGAAGAATGAGACTCAAGAACTCGGCCTCGATTATTCGACCTCGGGAGGTCAGCCTTGAGAGCTCGGCCTCCATCGTTCGGCCTCGGGGAGGTCAGCCTCGAGAGCTCAGCCTCGATCGCTCGACTTCGGGAGGTCAGCCTCAAGAGCTCAGCCTCCATCGTTCGACCTCGGGAGGTCAGCCTCGAGAGCTCAGCCTCGATCGCTCGACCTCGGGAGGTCAGCCTTGAGAGCTCGGCCTCCATCGTTCGACCTCGGGAGGTCAGCCTCGAGAGCTCAGCCTCGAGAGCTCGACCTCGGGAGGTCAGCCTTGAGAGCTCGACCTCCATCGCTCAACCTCGGGAGGTCAGCCTCGAGAGCTCAGCCTCGATCGCTCGACCTTGGGAGGTCAGTCTTGAGAGCTCGGCCCAGGGTGAACTTGATTCCAACTTGAGCTTCTGCCCGCCCCGGCCTTTGCTGTCCTTGAGCCGGGTTGAGCCGGGTTTTCTCCGACCGGGCTCTCATCCCTGATAAAAAACCGCTCGCCCGGATCAGTAACTTAGCGCGCGTACCTGGGATCGGAGGAGGGTTCGCCGGAGGAGAAGCGCTGAGAAGCGTCGGAGACAGGGAGAGCGAGGGGTTTGACCTGATCGCGTGGTCGCGGGGGGAGGGGTGTTGCATTTTTAACCTAATATTAAATTATCCGTCGCTATAGCGACGAATTTGACCAAGTCCGTCACTGGAGTTAGGGGCTTGACCTGAGGCGCAAAGTAGCAACGGATACTATCTATCCGTCCCTAATAGCGACGGACAATAAAAATAGTCTGTCGCTATTCGTTAATATTTTTGTAATGTTATGTTTCTGTCGCAAATTAACAATGGAAATTGTAAATTCTAGGGCTATGATTAGCGACGGAATTTTCAATTCCGTCGCTACAATTGCTGATGGGATTTATATTTCCATCACAAATTTTAACTGTGAAATAATATTCCATTGCTAATTAGCGATGGAAACATAAATTCCGTCGTCCCAAACGTCTACATTCTAATATCATCCTACTAATATATTTCTGTCAAATTCCGTAGTTAAACCTAAATAACAACGAAATAACGATAAAAATATCCATTGTTAAACCTAACTTTTTGTTTTGTAGTGTATATTCTAGGATCTCCATACTCGATCGATTAATTATGTGTTAAAATAAATTTTGTATTTATCATATTTTAAACATAATGAAATTTATTAGACCATTCAAAATATTTAATTATCATCACATGAAGCCGCCTTAAGGAGATGACTTACTATACTTGCTCCAAACCAAAAGGTATCCAGATTTACTTCCGACTAATTTGCTTGGCTGATCGGCCCTACCCTACAGTTTTCAACGAGAGTCCCCATCGGTCAACGAGGATAAATCACGAGACGGAGACACGTGGTGACTTCATCATTGATGATATCGGTACGCGATAGCCCGACCACGCAGTAGCCTGTGACAATTTCTTCCGTCAGCATATTACGCGTTCTACCAGAGAGAAATCGAATCTGAAAAATGAGGATTACCAAGTAAGTTATTATCAACCGTGTCATACCAATGAGGGCCTCCAAACAATATCTTGAGCTAAGGTCAAGTGGGGAAGGAAAAGCATGGATAGGAAGGAGGTCTCTTTCTTTTGTTGTGAAGTCCAATCGTCTGGTCATTCGTTTTTAAGGGAAAACATTAAAATCTTTATCTTATAATTAATAAGTCGGTGATGAAACAATGACGTTAATTAGATTTAAAAATCTAACATAAGCATTTAATTAAGACACTTGGCGATCTCCTCTTCACGCCGTAGTGTCGGCGTTTCCAGAAGACTCTGTAAATTAAATTTTGATCTATCCACCATTATTTTATTTTACATGTATAACATCGAGTTTGTTCGATCCCAACTGTGTTAATATTTTGTAAAAAACATTTCTTTAAATGGGATACAAATTTTAGAATGTTAAATTTTTGAATCGTCTATCATGAGTATTTTCTAATTTATTCTAATGACTAATAAAATATTTTATGGGATCGGATCGATCGTTCGAGATTAAAAAAAATCTCGTTTAATGATTTTTGGTTGGCTTGTTTCAAACTGGTAGAAGTTATTCAATTTGCTTTCAGAGAAATCCTCAATCTGATTTCAATATTTAAAATAGTCCGAATTAAGAAAAACATGGATATATTATACATAAAACCAAGCAATATAATCCCTGGATACTCTAATTACGACTTGTCACCTTCAATATGAAAACCTTGCTATGCAACAACTCCTAGCTAACTCCTTGTCACATTTAGGTGATGCTCTTCGTTGCTATTGTATTTGGGAAAATTTTTATTTATTTAAAAATAATTCTTATAGTGATTATTTGAAAGTTAGTGAGAAATTAAAGTATGAAATATGTGAAAATAAAAGTCAAAAATTAATATAAGAAAAAGTTTGAGTATTTGATGAATAATTACTTCTAAATTTAATTTTTAGTTAAATGACAATAATATCCTTAAACGATATAAATTAATTTTTTTTAAATTATTTAAATATAATTTTGATACACCATGTTTTATATATTTATTATTATATTTTGAATAGTTTATCAAAAATATTTTTTTATAATATGTATGTTAAACAAATATAAAATTAATAAAAATATAAATATAAAAAAAGATAAAATTTATATAAATACATAAAAATATGTATAAAATTTTTTGAAAATATAAATTATATAAAATTATAAAAGTTTATTTAAAAGTGTGATGCAAATTATGTAAAATGATAAATTTATTAAAGGTATAAATGTCAACTTTTAATTCTAGACCATAAGAAAAAAAAAATTATCAAATTCTTGCTTTCAAATTTTGAGTAAAAGTTACAAAAACTGAAACATAATTTGACTTTCACAAACATTCATAAATACTTCCATATAACTAAAATCTAAAAAACACTTAACATAACCTCTCCAAACACTCCTCATGTATTGATGCAAGTAATTAATTAGGCCAGCATGGAGCAATTAATCCATGTTGGGAAGAGGAGACAACAGCATTAATGACGATATAATGGGAGGGTATATGCTCGTTGAATATCCACAAACAACTTAAACTTCAAAGGAGTGTAGGCGTTTCTTTCATAGCAAAGAAGTTAATTTTCTTCTCATTTATTTTTTTTTAAAAAAATCTTCATTTTAGCAACCCCTCCAAGTTGGAACCACATACTTTAGAATGTTAGCACAATAACCTTTTGGATACCAGAGTTCAGATCAATTGAAAATTAACACTAAAGGGGCGTTTGATTCAAATTTGTTAATCGGAATGGTAATTGGATTCATTGAGGGGTCAATGGGAATGAGAATCATGATTCCATTGGTAGTGTTTGGTTCAAATCCTGGAATGAAAATTATTGTCATTGATGATGTTTGGTTCAGCTTAATTTTAGTAATAGGGAATCCATAAAATTTCAAAGTTACCTTAAAATAATAGAATTATTACAAAATAGAGAAAGTGAAATAAAATGAGTTGAGAGATAAATTAGAAAAATATAGAGAGAAATTATGAGAAGTAAGGTAAAAAAAGAAATTAGAAGAAAAAATAGGACAAAATACAATAATAGAGAAATAAAGATAAAAAGTAGAGAGAAAAAATAAGATAAGATAGATGTGATAAAAAATAGACAGAGAAATCATTAAAAAAAAATATAGAGAGAAAAAATGAGATGAGAGAGATAGAAAAAATGATATAGAAATGTAGAGAGAGAAAATGATAGAAGATATAGAGAAAAGTAAAAAATAAATATAGATAAATTATGATAAGAGAGGTAGAGAGAGAAGTAATATTAAATATATAGAGAGGAAAATGAGATGAGAGAGGTAGAAGAGAGAGTGATATAAGAAATGTAGAGAGAAAGTAATATAGAAAATATAGAGAAAAAGTAAAAAATAAAGATAGATAAATTATAATAAGAGATGTAGAGAGAGAAAATGATATTGAAAATATATAGAGAGAAAGTGAGATGAGAGGGTAGAGAGAGAAAGTGATATAGATAATGTAGAGAGAGAAAGTGATATATGCAATATATAGAAAAAATGACAAATAAATTATGATAAGAGAGGTAGAGAGAGAAAGTGATTATCAAATATACAGAGAGAGAATGAGATGAGAAAGATAGAGAGAAAATGATATAGAAAATATAGAGAGAGAAAGTGATATAGAAAATATAAAAAAAAAGAGATATAGAAAATATAAAAAAAAATTAAAAATTTAAGATAGATAAATTATAATAAGAGAGGTAGAGAGAGAAAGTAATATTGAAAATATATAAAGAGAAAATGAGATCAGAAAGGTAGAGAGAAAATAATAGAAAATATAGAGAGAAAAGAATAAATATGTAGAGAGAAATTTAAAATGTAGAGAGAGAAAGTAAAATGAGATAATATAAAAAGAAATAATAAAATGAAAATAAAAAAAAAGAGTGTTTTGGATATATGAAAAGGAATGAATAATTGAGGAATTGATTGATGAGAGGGAGTAGGGAATGAAAATGAGGGAATGATTCCCTTATTTTCATTCCCATTGGCACTTACCAAACAGTGTCAATGGGAATGATTATCATTCATTCTCATTCCCTAGTATCTATTACCCTAAACCAAACGCCTCCTAGACATATTACATCTAACACTAATACAAGCAACAACTGTATCAAAACACGGGGCAAAAAGAACAAATTTTTTGTAAATATCTATAGTAAAGAAGTTAATTTTCTTCTCATTTAGTGAAGCAAGAATTAGGATATCTATCGTCAATTAATTTTTTCACCCTGGGCTCCATTATGTTGAGGCCCATTTAGGATTCTAATACTTTATTTAAAAAGAGATGGCTTCGAATTTGGACCGATTCAATCCAAGTCAAGCAGGCCCATAAGTGCTTCGATCATATAATATTAGATCAAGTACTTTGAAGAAACACATTATTGATAAGTTAAATTAAAGGTACAAAATACCAAGGAAAAAAACCCCACGTGGAACACTTGATATCTATATCAATGATCAATTTAATAGGTTGGAACATATAAAATATCTTATTAGATATCTAACTTTTTCCTTACGGTGATAAATTATCATCTTTTGCTCTAAAATGCCATGGAATAAAACTTATTGATTAAATAAATTCAAATACCATCTACTTTCTCTACCAAACATTTCCAATACCACAGTGTGAAACAGACAGAGCTGGGAGGAGCCTAACTCGAAGAATTGACAATACGTTTATAAATAGAATGCTTTATTCAACTGCGTAGCTCAAGGCCGCGCCATGTGTCGACGCGATTTGGGCTTCGAGACAGCCAAACCACCAAATCCAAATCCATCATTTTGATGATAAAAGATAATTCGTTCATTATCAGCGTCTCCGTCAATTCGTCCCAGAGTCAATACGGAGAAGGTAAATCACGAAGACTACTAGTCCGGATATTGTGACTAGCGCGTGGGGAGGATGGGTATGCTGGCTTTGTCAGGATTTGACCCCAGACCTTTTGATAACAACATCCACGCACTAATCATCAGTCCATCTCGTGAGAACCAAATCCACCATTTTGACTACTATGTCTTCATAGGTATAGCTGAGATGATAAAAAATTAATTGATTACCATTAAAAAATTTGAGTTCGAGTCATGAGATTGATTGATATGACATAAATCTCTATATCCTGTATAAAAAATCTCTTTCCTCACAATTTCTTACCTTCTCAGTCATCATAATTTATCTCCTCCTTATTGATTCTAGGACGGATTAGCGGGGGCACATAGGACGAGCCTTTTGCCACCGTTTCGACGACTATAAAACACAAGCACTCGATACAATTTCCATTTTAATTCCTCGACCTGAGTTTTAATTTAAATTAGTCGAACCGAAAGTGATCAGCTTTCGGTCACCCATTGCCCTTCGCACGTGTTGGCTCGGCTAATTCCGGAACAGTTCACTTGTTTGGACGACACGTCATTCTATTTCGAGCTTAATCGTTTCAGCTAAGTATAAAATGATGAATTATTTGGTCAACTGTTTCGTCCATTTCTTTGTTTGTGACATCCACAATTGCCACCATGATGAATCAAAATTTCATATTGAGAGCGAAGTACGTACATGAGTTTTGGAGACGACTGTGTCATTACCTCTCATTCGCCCTTCATTTCTATCTATACCCCTGCATGTTTTGCCTTAAAAAATTGAATTGGATTGGCTCCGTCCCTTATTGCGGACATTGAATTGGATTGGCTCCGTCCTGCATGGGATCTTCCACGATCTCCAATGAGAAAGAGGTGGAGGACACCTTCAAGGAGGCCTTAGGTTCTTCCCTCCTCCCTGGTCCATCCTCCTGTCTCAGTGCATTAGAGGCTATTGAGTTGGCCTTCTCCACATTTCCTAAAGAATCCGTCGGTGGACCGGGACTGCTTCAGCGTGTCTCCCCCGCAGTGAGATAGATCTTCATGGTTGGGGGTGCGAAGTGGAGATTCTGGGGATCTCCTCTTGCACAGAAGCGACTCGCCGTGAGACGGCCTGCTCGATTTAGTGTTGTTCAAGCGCCCCTTTGACATCATTGACCACCAGGCGGTCTAACTCCTCCTTCGTCAGAACGATGGATCATCCGTCCGGTTCTACCATTGGTGCTCCTTCTGGTGCTTTAATGGTTTCCCACAGACAACGCTAAATTAGTTCCGGAAGGAATCGACATCGACGGTCAGTCACCAGGGTTCAGCCCACGAGCATGATAACGAGAGAGGAAGAGCTCCCACCCTGCGAAATTAACACGAGCGTTAGGGGAACACACCAGAGGTTGTCCGACGGAGTCCACTCTGACGCTCAAGTCAGTGCCTAAGTTTGTTAAGGAGACAGAAGGAAATAAGGACCAATGTTCAAGTTAGAATGTGTGTAACCCCCTTACCTGAGGGGTTGGGGGTGTTAGGGGACACTAGTTAGAATGTATGCTCCTTCTGGTGCTTTACCAAGTGCAACATATCACATGATTTAAGTGTAGGAAGAAAGGACACTATAAGAGTAAGTGTCCCAAATTAATTTTAAAAAAAAGTTCAAGTGATACCCAAAGTGAAGGTGAAATTAAAAGAGGTCGAAACCTTGATACGAAAGGGCAAAGAACACATTATATGCTTCTAATGCAATCACAAGGGACATTATCAAAATCAATATCTAAAGAGGAGGCCTTCAAACAAGGGAGGAAGCTCAAACTAAGGGGAAGCTTCTAAGAGCAAATCTAAGGTATCATTATTTAATGGTACTTCCCTTATGTCATGATAAAAAAATATGTTAGAAATAAGTTGTATGATTTTCGTACTTATTATCATGAAAATAGAAAGCCTGATAATTAGAATTATAAATCATATTATGCTAAAATAATTTTACCTAAGGATAGGAATGTAGAAAATAATTTAGGTAAGAACCCTAAGAAAATTGGATATATGCCTAAAAAGAAAAATTGTTCAAGGCAATAATCAAAAATCAAAGTTGAGGATTTAAGGATTGAAAATCACATTTTGAAATCAAGACTGGATTAGTTAGGGAAGACCCTTATAAAAAAGACAAGTGAAGTTAAAGGTTCCAAAAAGAAAAATCTAGGCTTAGATAGACAAGAGTCATCTAAGGGAAATAAAGGTTTGAGACACAAACCTAAGTCCAAGGAGAGTATGATCTCATACCATAGAATTCCATAGTTATGAAACTACTCATAAATGCAGGAGTCAATTCAAGATTATAAGGATATTATCCCTATAGTTGAATTTAAGGAGACTAGTATGACTAAGGCTTTTAAGAACCCTAGGAAAGTCATTAGGAATGTATCTAAAAATGTTGTCACTAGTGAGTACCTAGTACACCCATAAACACTAATAAGTATTGAGTTCCTAAGAGTGTGATCTTTTCACACTAGATGGGAATAGGATATGTCAACCCTATTTCATAGGGTAGTTAATCAAACAATGATGAAGTTGATATTTACCCAATCACAACATCATTTTGAATCACAGAAGACTCAAGACCCAAGGGACCCTGTTGAGTAACATCTTTATGAGGTTTGTTCAACTATAATTTTGTTTTCTTTTATCACTCATAAAATATGCAAAATATATTGATTCAATTTTATTATAATCTGCTCATCTCTAACGTTATTACATTTCTCATAAAAAATTCATCGCTATTGATATATTCTATATAACATCTCCACCATCATATATCCAAAATATTATTCAGATATCTATTTTTCATGTAAAATTAGTTATACATTCATATTTGTTGTATATTGTTCTCATTATTAATTTTTGAATCGATTTGCCTTGCATAATTCTATGATAATCTATGTATTTTACTTTCTATCGGATTGATAGCATTAGCTCATAGGATTGTATTTGGATGTTTTTGTAGTAGATTATGAACATGGTTTATATGTCTTTGCATTTGTTGTATCGTTATTGGATTTGGATAGTTTATTGTATATATTTGTGATAGTTTATATCGATTTTGATAGTTGATTTCGAATGTTTATGAATCTTCGTATCTCAAATTGACTATGAATGTAATGAAACTTGTGAATATATCGTTGATTTGATTGTTTGTGTATAGATTATAACGAGTTTGTGAATATATTAATTGTTTATGTATGAATTGGGAAGGTTTGTGTATAGTGTAATGGAATTTAAATAGGATTTGTATTGATTTTGTGATGGTTTGCATTGATTTGAAAAATATAAACATGGTAATTGTAAATTAATCTAAGAAGAATCTATATATTTTTTTGTAAATTAGCGACGGAATTAAAGTTTCCGACGGTAACTAGAATTCTATCGCTACTCATCAGGACAGAAAAAGTATTTTCTTCATGATAATTAGCAACAGGATCATAAATTTCATCCATAAAAATTTAACTTCCGTCGCTAATTAACGTAATGGAAATGGGTTTTCATCACCTAATTAGCCACGAAATTTATGTTTCCGCCACAAATTAACAATGGAAAATGTAAATTCCGAGGCTATGATTAGCGACGGAAATTTCAATTCCGTCGCTACAATTGCCGATGGGATTTATATTTTCGTCCTAAATTTTAACTGTGAAATAATATTCCATTGTTAATTAGTGATGGAAACATAAATTCCATCATCCAAAACGTCTACGATCTAATATCATCCTACTAATATATTTCTGTCATAATTCTGTAGTTAAACCTGAATAACAACTGAATAACGATAAAAATACCATCATTAAACCTAACTTTTTTGTTTTGTAGTGTATATTCTAGGATCTCCATACTCGATCGATTAATTATGTGTTAAAATAAATTTTGTATTTATCATATTTTTAAACATCATGGAATTTATTAGACCATTCAAAATATTTAATGATCATCACAAGAAGCCGCCTTAAGGAAATGACTTACTATACTTGCTTCAAATAATATCTTTTTTTTAATTTATAAGGGATATCCAAGTTTACACCCGACTAATCTATTTAGTTGATCGGCCCTACCCCACAGTCTTCAACGAGAGTTTTCACTAGTCAACGAGGATAAATCAGGGACGGAGATACGTGGCGACTTCACCACTGATGATATCGATATCCGATGGTCCGACCACCACAACCTGTGCGATTTCTTCCGTCAGTATACTGCGCGCTCTGTCAGGAGAAATCGAACTCGGAATGAAATCAGGAGGAATCGAATTCGAAAATAAAAATCATCTAAGTGAACATTACCAATCACGTCAATCCACGGGACAGTATCTTTGAGCTCAAACAATATCTTGAGCTAACGTCAAGTGGGGGAAGGAAAAACTATGGATAGGAAGGATGTCTCTTTTCTTTTGTTGTGAAGTCCAATCGTCTGGTCATTCGTTTTTATGGTAAACATTATAAACTTTATCTTATAATTAATAAGTTCGGTGAAGAAACAATGACGTTAATTAGATTTAAAAATCTAACATAGGGATTTTATTAAGACACTTGGCGATCTCCTCTTCACGCCATAGTGTCGGGGTTTCCAGAAGACACTGTAAATTAAATTTTGATCTAACCACCTTCATTTTTATTATATATATAACATCGAGTTGGTTGGATCTCAATTACGTTATATTTTATAAAAAAATTTCTTTAAATGAGATATAAATTTTAGAACGCTTAGTTTTTGGATTGTCTATCATGAATATTTCTCATTTATCCTAATGACTGATAGAAAATTTTCATAGAATTAAATATATGGCTCGAGATTAAAAAAATCTCGTTTAATGATTTTTGGTTGGCTTGTTTCAAACTTGTAGAAGTTATTCAATTTGCTTTCAGAGAAATCCTCAATCTGATTTCGACGTGTCTCCTTCAATATTTAAAATAGTCCGAATTAAGAAAAACATGGATATATTATACATAAAACCAAGCAATATAATCCCTGGATACTCTAATTACGACTTGTCACCTTCAATATGAAAACCTTGCTTGCTCTGTGAAACCATCGTATCAATGCAACAACTCCTAGCTAACTCCTTGTCACATTTAGGCGATGCTCTTCGTTGCTATCATCTATGAAAGTATTTGGAAAATTTTTACTTATTTAAAAATGATTCTTGTAGTGATTATTTTGAAATTAATAAAAAGTTAAAGTATGGAATATTTGAAAATAGAAGTCAAAATCTAATACAAAAAAAGTTTGAGTATTTGATGAATAATTACTTCTAAGCTTAATTTTTAATTAAATGACAATAATATCCTTAAACAATATAAATTAATCTTTTTAAATTATTTAAATATAATTTTGATACACCATGTTTTATATATTTATTATTATATTTTGAATTAATAGTTTATCAAAAATAATTTTTTTATAATATGTATGTTAAACAAATATAAAATTAATAAATATAAAAATATAAAAAAAGATAAAATTTATATAAATACATGAAAATATAAATTATATAAAATTATAAAATTTTATTTAAAAGTGTGATGACAATTATGTAAAATGATAAATTTATTAAAGTATAAATATCAACTTTTAATTCTAGACCATAAGCAAAAAAGCATGAATAGAAATATCAAATTCTTACTTCCAAATTTTGAGAAGAATTACAAAAGCTGAAACATAATTTGACTTTCACAAACATTCAAAAAACTATGATAGAGAGCGTAAATATAGCGTGAAACTTAACGTGAATGACGTGACATTTTTGTGTACACGTTCGATTGCCGTTTGATACACCGGTCTCCGCCGTCGCCGAATAAAACTATAATCTAGGGGCATGAAAAAAAAACACTTAACCTAAGCTCTCCAAACACTCCTCATGTATTGATGCAAGTAATTAATTAGGCCAGCATGGAGCAATTAATCCATGCATGTTGGGAAGAGGAGACAGCAGCATCAATGACAATATAATGGGAGGGTATATGCTCGTTGAATATCCACAAACAACTTAAACTTCAAAGGAGTGTAGGCGTTTCTTTTATAGCAAAGAAATTAATTTTCTTCTCATTTATTTTTTTTTAAAAAAATCTTCATTTTAGCAGCCCCTCCAAGTTGGTACCACATACTTTAGAATGTTAGCACAATAACCTTTTGGATACCAGAGTTTAGATCAATTGAAAATTAACTCTAAGACATATTACATCTAACACTAATGTAAGCAACAACTGTATCAAAACACGGGGCAAAAAGAACAAATTTTTTTGTAAATATCTATAGTAAAGAAGTTAATTTTCTTCTCATTTAGTGAAGCAATAATTAGGATTTTTCACCCTTGGCTCCACTTATGTTGAGGCCCATTTTGGATTCTAATACTTTATTTAAAAAGAGATGGGTTCGAATTTGGACTGATTCAATCCAAGTCAGGCAGGCCCATGAGTGCTTCGATCATATAATATTAGATCAAGTACTTTGAAGATACGCATTATTGATATAGTTAAATTAAAGGTACAAAATACCAAGGAAAAAAACCCCACGTGGAACAGTTGATATCTATATAAATGATCAATTTAATAGGTTGGAAACATATGAAATATCTTATTAGATATCTAAGTTTTTCCTTACGGTGATAAATTATCATCTTTTGCTCTAAAATGCCATGGAATAAAACTAATTGATTAAATAAATTCAAATACCAGCTGCTTTTTGTACCAAACATTTCCAATACCACAGTGTGAAACAGACAGAGCTGGGAGGAGCCTAACTCGAAGAATTGACAATACGTTTATAAATAGAATGCTTTATTCAACTGCGTAGCTCAAGGCCGCGCCATGTGTCAACGCGATTTGGGCTTCGAGACAGCCAAACCACCAAATCCAAATCCACTGATCCCTGCCAATGTTTTGGGTCTGGCCTATCGCACGGGTAAGTGAGTCGGCTTTTCTAGTGCCCGTTAGCGGAGGTCTGGGTCAAAAGACTCCCGAAGGCCCATCAAATGAGTAGTTCAAACAGTTGATCCAGCCTGACATCAACCAGAGAATACTTCTTGAATCATGGGAGGACTAAGCCCCAAGTTTCACGAAGGCGTGGGCCTGAGTCAAAGGAAGCTCGACCGGTGCCCCAATATTCCCTTACAGAGAGGGCCTGGACGACGAGGGTGTCGAGCCTTCAGCCGATTCACTTCGAACCTAGTCGGGGTATTGTCACTCGGGCACATCCTGACTCGGGAAGCATAGTTACTCTCGTTAGCATTGGCCTTGGTGGCCCAAGTTTATACTAAGCCCCCAGTCGGCACCAATACTCTAAACCCCCAGTCAGCACCAATACTCTAAGCCGCCAGTCGACACCAATACTCTAAGCCGCCAGTCGGCACCAATACTCTAAGGCGTCAATCAGTACTAGCAGTCGGGGTTTTGTCGTGATCCACAAGAACAACTACTCCCTGATACCAAACTAGCATAAGGAGTATGGGGTCAGCGCATACCTGATATCATTCAGGCCTGAATCGCGAGTATCCCGCTGATGCCATGATCTCCCTGCCATATCCTGGCACCCGTACTACGCTTGCTTACATCTGTGTCAGGCCTAGCGGCGCTTGGAGGCGCTTACCCTTAAGTTGACAGCGCCCTTTTTCTTATTCCGATATACGACACAATACTCTTCCACCCCTAGCTATGCCTTACCCTGACCTCATATACGATAAACAAGTGGCAGACAGGGCAAAAGCTGTCAGCTTCCCCGCTATATAAGCCTCCCACTCCTCGTCCCCCGGGTACGCACAATAGTATTCTCGTTACTGTTCTATTGCTTTCATTGCTCTTCCACCACCAAGGACTGACTTGATCGTGGAGTGCCTTGTCGAGGACTTTTCCCGGCGGGTTCTAACGGTCTCTTTCTTGCAGATCGGAGCCAGCCTTAGCAGTTCGTGATCTTCGGGAGACTGTGTGGTCTTGGGAGTCCACCTCGCTTCGCGACAGGATCATCCACCATTTCGACGACTATGCCTCCACGGACATAGCTGAGTTGGTAAAGAGTAATTAGTAGATTATCATTAAAAATTTTGAATTCGAGCCATGAGATTGATAGGGCATAAATCCCTACATCTTGTGTAAAAAATCTCTTTTTCCTCAATCTCTTACCTTCTCAGTCATCATGATTTATCTCGTTCATAGAATTGGATAGACTAACGGGGGCACGGAGGGCAAGCCTTTTGCCACCATTTCGACGACTATAAAACACAAGCACTCAATACAATTTCCATTTTAATTCCTCGACCTGAGTTTTAATTTAAATTAGTCGAACCGAAAGTGATCAGCTTTCGGTCACCCATTGCCCTTCGCACGTGTTGCCTCGGCTAATTCCGGAACAGTTCACTTGTTTGGACGACACGTCATTCTATTTCGAGCTTAATCGTTTCAGCTAAGTATAAAATGATGAATTATTTGGTCAACTGTTTCGTCCATTTCTTTGTTTGTGACATCCACAATTGCCACCATGATGAATCAAAATTTCATATTGACAGCGAAGTACGTACATGAGTTTTGGAGACGACTGTGTCATTACCTCTCATTCGCCCTTCATTTCTATCTATACCCCTACATGTTTTGCGTTAACTACATCTAATTATTAAAAGAAATATTCTAGCTCTTAATTGCGTATTATTTATGATAATAACGATCGGAATCAGGTGGGATTATAATATTAATTATAAGAATACTCCCTGCATTATAACTTGATTATGTCGTGGAAATTGTTTAGAAAAACAAAAAATAATAAAAAGTGAAGGCAATATAATTGAATGGGCAGAACTCAATTGCAAGCTCCTTTCACCGGGCTTCTTCCTCCAAAAGGTACACGTTTGATTTGCACAATCAAGGCATTTAATTCAGTGTGATTGGAGAAATTAAAGATGAAAATCAAAACGCGTGTTACCCAATAAATCATTATTCATAAACACCTATTTGTCCACATGCTTGTTCAGGTGACAAGTAATATTTAAAAATTCAATAAAGTTAAGAGTGGATAACGGTTCAATGAATCGAATCCGGTAGATATGTTAGGTGTTAACCCTGGTTTGACCTCTTGTCCTGCTAAACTGAATCAACTGAAGTGATCGATTTGACTCAATCACGCATGGTCATATTGATTTGATGGTTGCGTCAATTAGTTGTTTCTCTATCCTTCAAACAAAACAAAATATTTATGATTATTATTTTTTTTAAAAAAAATATGAGAATAATACTCACTGTGGCTGTGCACCCCCACGCGAACCTTAGTGGAGGAACAACTAGCAAATCAATTATTCATTGATTTAATTTTTTTTCTGAGCATAACATAATATTTCCTTGCGAAATTGATTGAATAAAAATCCTTTTTCCCATGGAGATCGACACTTGTCATCTTTTCCTGCCTCAGAAACATCTAGTTTATCCGAGAGAATATTTAAGCAGTGCACATTTTATGCCACAAACACAATAAAAACAAAACAAAAACTATTTATGAGAATATATCGAAGTGCCTACATGCATGATGATTCCCCCACTTACTGTCCAGATTAAAATAAAATAATTACAGATGTCTTCGATTTTTTTGGATGTCATTTCGCATTCATGCACGAATCTTGGAGAAAGAATATTATTTAAAGGTATAGTAAATAATTAACCACAAATATAATTAATGCCAAGGGGATAATTAAAGCATTAGCGTATCGTGGCCTCGTCATTAACCTAATGGGGTCATTTCTTTCACGTTTTTAGGCTACATACAAAGTCCTCCTTTATAGTTAATCTAGTTAATTAGCGTGTGGTTTGCCCAATGGGTCATGGGTGGGTCAACCGACCGACAACCCGTTGACTTTTAGCAAAAGTGTAGGGTTGTTGTTACTCAAGTCAAACTTGATAGCTAAGTTTAGAGTCATTCATTAATAAACTTGAATTTTGAAAATTTAAGTTGTTTGAAATATTTGTTAAAAATAAATAAAATAAAAAATGCTATATATAGTTTATTTATTTGAACTAATTAAACAAAATAAAATACAAATTTTAGCATCGCTTGGTTTGGCTTGGCTTGGCTCCGTTCTTTTACGATGCTAACGAAATTCTAGAAGTTACGAATCGATTAATATATGATTAAATAGATTTGACATAGATTCCCAATAATTGATCACACATGTTAGTACATTAAGTAAAGCAATTGGCATATCATTCCCTCTGTCTCTTGTTCCTGTCACTTTCTTTTTTGTTTCCTGTTTTTGGCCTACTTATGATTCTTGTAATATAATTTACACATAATTAGGATGATATCTACCCTATGTGAAGAATTACTAGTATGTTTAGGAAATCAAATTGCGGCTGAGTCGATTCGACACGATTCAAATATTAATGATCACTTCAATTATATATATGCTTAATTAACCAAATGCATACATATGATCAAAATCTTAGACACTCAAATTCATGAACTAAAAAAGAAATTTATCTCGTATTTATCTTGTGAGAGGTTTGTTAGACGGGACAGTTCATTTAAAAAATTAATAAGATCTCAAGAGTTGGATATATGGATAATAAAAAATAATAATAATAGATGCCCAAAAGAAACAAGAAAAGGCATGCACGAGAAAGAAGGAAAGGTAGCTAGCTAGGTATAGAGTTGCCACCCTCCCACTAAGGTCTCATCCAATTGATTGTTTCGACAACTTGATAATTTTCCATGGATGTGCGAGAGGGAATTTTTCGAGACAATTATTCACAACGAGAATATCGGCAAAAATTTCCCCACTCAAGGCCATGCATTTGGAATTTTTTTTTCGCATGCAAAAAATAACGTACGGGTTTGAAAGAGCATCCCTTTCTTTTTAGGTATATGGCAATTCATGCATCACTTTTATCTTCATCATTTCATTTATTTTGTGTATCTCATTGTCACAAATCTCTTGAGCTCAAGTATTTTTCTTTCTAACATGCAAGTTATTTCATTTGCCACAATTTTTGTCCCTTTAAATTAGAAGAATTTAAAAAAAAACTCAACTCGATGTATATTTAAAATATATTTTCATATAGATAGATAGATAGATAGATATAGGGTTGTAAACGAGTCAACACAGTCAAATTTTATTATATTCAAACTTATCTAGTGAGCGAGTCTCAAATGAACAAAATTATTAAAATGATTATCTAAACTTAACTTGATTTCTTCTTTACAAGCTTGAACATATGTTATCGAGTTCTAAATTCAAGATTGTTACTTATTTAATAATTTACAATTTTAAGTTTGTTTTATTGATTATTAAGCTTGACAATACAAATTTATTTATTCATTTAATTTTTTTATTTATTATCATGTTTATGAGAATTTTATTTATTCAAGATTGTTACATATTAATTAATATAATTCATAAACTTTGTTTATAAATATTGTTCATGAACCATTCAGAATCCCTATTTATAAACATTAACAAGTTGTATATATATATATATATATATATATATATATATATATATTCAATGCTTGTTTATTTAGGTGAATAAGTTTTTTGAATTTATTCATTTAATTGATCATATATGTATTGAACATATACAAATAAATTCTTACCAAGTCAAATATCAAATTTATTCATGAATATTTAATTTATTTATAATTCTAATCACGAAGATGCTAGTTAAGCATTGTAAACGAGAAGTCTTCGAACGAGACCAAAGAGCTAGGCACCATGTAGTTTGAGAAAAATTAACACAGAAAAATGAAAAATAGCACTTTGAAGATCCAATCTAAATCGAGAATAAAAAATTGCAGGGACTTAAATGAAATTTAATTTTTAAAGAAAAGTAGGGGACCCTTTGGGATCTCCATTCTCAAAAGGTTGGAGAGGTGGATGTAAAGTTAGACAAGGTGTGCGTTCGTGTTTTGGACTTTGCTTCATCGCCTTTTTTGAGAAGTGGATGAACTCCATCTTGCTTCTTCCTCTCCATAAAGATTATTAAATTCATGTGCCCAATAATAGAATAAAAAAATATTAATTACATATATATATATATATATTATATGAGCTGTTTGGAAGATCAAATAAAGGAAATACAAATACTTTCTTTAATTTTTTTTCTTAAACAAATTAAGTGTACTTCGTTAAGAAAAAAAGATACTTTTTTTTTGAATAAATACATAAATTCTAATAGAAAAGTTTGCAACTACATATACTCACAAACAACTACGGGCATGGCGCGAGAATGGCTCACTTGGTGATCTTATTTCCGATTGATTCCTCCTGGTAGAGCGCCAGTATGCTACGGAAAAATCATACAATGCTGTGGTCGGACCATACAATATCAGTCCTGCGATTTACCCTCGTTGACCAGTGGAGACTCTCGTTGAAGGTCGTAAGGCAGGGCCGATCAACCAAGTGGATTAATCGAGCGCAAGTATAGATACCCCTTATAAATAGAAAAAAAATCACAAACAACTTTAGTCATTATCCCATAACCTAGCACAAACGTTAGGCACATAATAATACTAGCATAAAGATTAGAGATCGATTCTCAAAAATTGATAATCTGTACTTCCTCACCGTACTCTTTCTATTTGTGTACTATATTTATCTTCTACATATTCGTAAGACCGATTCTAGGAGACTGCTCATGCAGTTTTTTTTTCACAAACAACTTCAGTCATGACTGAACATTCTACTTTCACTTGCTCTAGCAAATTTATTTTGTTTTTTCACCATGCAAAATAATTAGATTTCCACCAAAAAAAAATGTGTACTGATCAATGGTAAATAAGAAATAAATTGAATCTTCACTCTCCATGTGATGTCCTGATCACGAGTCATTTATTGTGTTAGGAGTAAATTAATCTAACTATCAACTTATGATATCTCCCAAAGTTTGTAGGGTCACCCGTCTGTATTATATAACAAATTTTGATCAATTGAAGTTTAAGTATGTTTACATCCCAACAGTTATACATTAATAAAAAAATTAATAAATATTATGTGCAAAGTTCCTCTCATAAAACCATTCAAGATATCTTTCAAATGTAATGGTCAACACAAAAAAATAAGAGTGCAAATTGAATTCATCTTGACATTTATAGGGAAACTCTCACCATAATTAATAGAAAATGTAGCAACTTTAAATCAATCTACACTACTTTAGGTGTATGCTGGTGCCCCCATGGTGTAGCTCGAGGAATTATCTTCTCGTATGATGACAGTTCGATTTCCTGCTTTACTATCTCTCAATGGTATGTGTAGGTCAATAGAAAATCTTGTCTCCTTTTATTCAGTATTTGCATCTGATATATATACATCCACACGGAGAGATTTAAGGACCTATATTTGGCTATACATGATATGAGGCATGATTACAGTTAATCTATTATGTGACAGAATATTACAGCTGTAGTATGAATATTTACAGCTATAGTACCTCCCATAAACAGAATGACACACGCTAACACTCCCCCTCCAGTTGGTGCGAATATATCTACAACACCCAACTTGTCAAGTGAGTCACTGAATTGTTTATAGGGCACTGCCTTGGTGAGCACATCTGCTAGCTGGTCTTCTGACTTGACGAATGGAAACCTTATGATTCCCTCTTCGAGATTCTGTTTTATGAAGTGCCTGTCTACCTCAACATGTTTTGTGCGATCATGTTGAATTGGATTGTGAGCAATATCAATCGCAGCCTTGTTGTCACAAAATAAACTCATCTCAGAGGTAGGATCAAGGCCAATCTCCATTAATAACCTGCGTAGCCACAGAAGTTCACAAAGTCCTTTAGCCATCCCTCTGAACTCAGCTTCAGCACTAGACAACGCCACCACCTTCTGCTTCTTGCTCCTCCAAGTCACTAGGTTTCCACCTACAAAGGTAAAGTATCCTGAGGTTGATTTTCGGTCCAGAACATTGCCTGCCCAGTCAGCGTCCGTGTAGCCTTCAACATCCAAATGCCCATTCTTTGTGAATATTAGGCCTTTCCCTGGGGAGCCTTTTAGATAGTGAAGAATCCAAAGTACTGCATCCATATGGCTCTGCTTTGGACAATGCATAAATTGACTCACCACACTTACCGCATATACAATATCAGGTCGAGTGTGAGACAAATAAATCAACTTCCCTACTAGCCTTTGATACCTTCCCTTATTTGCTGGAGCTTCATCTGAAGCTAACCCAAGTTTATGACCTTGAGATATTGGAGTATCTACAGGCTTGCACTCCAACAATCCCGTTTCTGCTAGCAAATCCAACACATATTGTTGATGCAGTCTGGCCCAGTTATTGTTTTGGTGTTTGACAATGATTTAAGTTTGGTTGAATGAAATTCGGGTTAAGTCCAGGTGGATCTGGGAGATCGCACGTTGGCATGGAGAAAGTCCTAACTTGGAGGGTTAGGTGAAAAGTCCTAGTCTGGAGGGCTAGGTTGGATGAAATCCCGGTGAGTGAAGCCGGGTCCTGGTGAGTGAAGCCAGGTGGAGAAAATCCCGGTGAGTGAAGCCGGGTCCTGGTGAGTGAAGCCAGGTGGTGGAAATCCCGGTGACTGAAGTCAGGTCCCGGTGAGTGGAGCCGGGTGACCGAAATCCTAGTGAGTGAAGCTAGGTTGAAATCCCGGTGAGTGAAGCCGGGTCCCGGTGAGTGAAGCCGGGTCCCGGTGAGTGAAGCCGGGTGACCGAAATCCCGGTGAGTGAAGCCGGGTCCTGGTGAGTGAAGCCAGGTGATGGAAATCCTAGTGAGTGAAGCTAGGTTGAAATCCCGGTGAGTAAAGCTGGGTCCCGGTGAGTGAAGCCGGGTGACCGAAATCCTAGTGAGTGAAGCTAGGTTGAAATCCCGGTGAGTGAAGCCGGGTGACCGAAATCCTAGTGAATGAAGCTAGGTTGAAATCCCGGTGAGTGAAGCCGGGTCCAGGTGAGTGAAGCCGGGTGACCGAAACCCTGGTGAGTGAAGCCAGGTCCTAGCTTGGAGGGCTAGGTTGAAGTCCCAGTGAGTGAAGTTGGGCATGGCACGAGTCAGAGAAGGGCTGGAGGCTTGTTCTCGTGACTTAGAGTGCATTTGGGCTTGCCTGGATCGGTCTGGTGACCGATCAGGGAAGTTGGCACGGTGCTCCTTCGTGGATCGGTCGGGTGACTGATCCAGCGATGACTGATCGTCTGGTGACCGATCAGGGAGTATACGTTTCACCCACTGCTTGGCTCCTGATCGGTCGGGTGACCGATCAGGGAGCGAATAGTGAGGTTGAGTTCCCCTGCTGATCTACTCCTGATCGGTCTGGTGACCGATCAGGATCACTGTGCAGACCGTTCTGGAGAATGATCCAGCTTCGCGGGTTCCTCACTAAGATCGATCAGGACGGTGCCTGATCGGTCTGGTGATGATCTGATCGGACTGGTGACCGATCAGGAGAACCACTGATTGGTCAGTTGACCGATCAGAAGGCTTAGGCTGGGAAACTCAGAAATCGCCCGATATAAGGGATGGATCGGTCGGGTGATCGATCCACAACCTGGGATCGGTCTGGTGATCGATCCAGGAGAGTCCCAAAGAAATCGCGATTCCTAATCGAGCGTTGGAGATCGATCAGGACGGAGCCTGATCGGTCTGGACCCAGCCTGATCGGTCTGGTGACCGATCAGGAGTCTCTCTGATCGGTCCTGTGACCGATCACCTTAATTCAAATATGCTGTCAGACGTGTTGATCGCGTCTGTTTTCTCTGCCGATTCTCTGATACATTGCTGATATATTTTGATATGCATTGCTAAGCTTCTGTTGGAGTGTGCAGGCTTTACAGGGATGATTCAAACATTGGAGGAGAGTCAATGGGAGGCTTTCCTTGGAGCAGGTTTGGCTGTTTCTTTGTTTCAGGTCTTAACGGCGTCTGGAGAGCAGCTGGCAACTGACGGAGGCTCAGCTGGAGAGGGTCTTCAGTGGACTGAGTGCTCAGGGAGTCAGGGGGTCAGGCTGTGGCTTCAGTGGATGCTGATGGAGAGCCTGGTGATGGGAGCAGAGGCTTAAGACGAGGCTGGAAGCAGAGAGGTGATCAAGACAGAAAACTTGGGAAGTTGTTGCTGGGCTGTGTTCGTGCTCTCTGTTGCTTTGTTCTTGAGCGATCTTGTTGCATTCCTGTGAGAGCTTTGTGAGCTTGTCTTCTCGAGTGTCTCTGTGCTTAACTTGTATCTTCTTGAGATCACTTGTGGAGAGGTTTCTCCACCGAGAAGGAGGCTGCTACTATCCGGTGTTCACCGGGGCTTGATCTGCCGACGATCAAGGGATCGCTCACCTTACGAGCACGCCAAGGAGTAGGGGCAAGTTATCCCCGAACCTTGTAAACGATCCGTGTTAGCGATCCTTGGTTTGTATTCTCTGTTTCTGCATTTGTGTTAAGTTTGTTTCACTGCATTTGTTTTGTTTCCGCTGCTACTAACTTAAGTGCAGAGAAAGATTTCAAAGAGCAAGTTTTGTGTCCGACTAGATTCATCCCCCCTCTCTAGCCATCCAAGTTCCAACACATATTTCCGCTGGGACAAAAATATACCTCTTTTTGATCTTGCAACCTCAATCCCTAGGAAATATTTTAGACCTCCTAGGTCTTTAATTTCGAACTCATTCGATAGTTGTTTTTTTAGGTTGGAGACCTCATCCACGTCATTACCTGTAATAATCATATCATCAACATAAACCAGCAAAGCGGTCACCTTCTCTTCTCGGCGCTTTAAAAAGAGTGTGTGGTCTGAGTTGCTTTGATAATATCCATACTTCTTCATGGCCGAGCTAAGTCTCCCGAGCCAGGCACGTGGCGATTGTTTTAATCCATACAGAGCTTTCTTCAATTTACAGACCATTCTATCCCCGGAGGAAACTGCGTAGCCAGGTGGAATTTCCATATAAACTTCTTCTTCAAGATCACCATGGAGAAAGGCGTTCTTCACATCAAGCTGGTGTAAGGGCCAGTCTAAATTTGCCGCCAATGATAGTAATACTCTGACAGTATTCAATTTAGCAACTGGCGAGAATGTCTCCGAGTAATTCACGCCATAGGTTTGCGTAAATCCCTTAGCCACGAGCCGTGCTTTGTACCGGTCAACCGATCCATCGGCTTTGTATTTAATAGTGAACACCCACTTACATCCCACAAGTTTTTTGTATTCCAATAGAAGAACCAACTTCCAAGTTTTGTTCTTCTGTAATGCCTCTAGCTCTTCCTGGACTGCTTGTGCCCACTTTGGGTCAGTTAGGGCCTCTTCAATACTATTTGGGATGTGATGAGAGGACAATGTCTGTGTAAATTCCTTGATGATCGTAGGTAAGTTCTGGGTGGACACATAATTTGCAACTGGATATTTGGATCTTCTTTCGTGCTCATCAGGAGAGTACCTCTTGGTGGAATTCCTCTATTGGTTCTAGCAGGTAAATCATAACCAAAGACACCCAAGTTGTTATCCTCAGAATGTATGATAGGAGTACTTACCTCAGGAATATTCTCAGTAGTGGGAGTTTCTTCAGGTGCTGGTTTTGGCATAAGAGAGGGGGCAGGTTGTATTTCTTCATCTGGTTGGTTGGCGTTACTAGTCATGCGTTCATCAATTTCAACGCTGATTCCTGGAGCTACTTCGACGGGAATTTCCTGTGTTACATCTGCACCACCATTTTCAACTGCGACTATTCTTTCTCCTGCCAAGAGCCAACTTGGCTCTTCATCTGTAATCTCCCCCTGAAGAGCATAGTTTGGTATTGCTACTTGGAAGAAAGGCTCAGACTCCAAAAAGGTCACATCCATAGAAGTATACATGCGACGATTAACAGGATCAAAACATCGGTATCCTTTCTGATGCAGTCCATAGCCCAAAAACACACATCGAATGGCACATGGATCAAGTTTTCTTCGTTGGTTTCTATGCAAATGGACGAAGGCCACACACCCAAACACACGAGGAGGAAGCATGAGGATGGAAGGCAAAGATACATGAGTAGACATAATCTGCATAGGTGTTTTAAACTCTAGAATTTTTGAAGGCATCCTGTTCAGCAGATATACTGTAGTAGTAATAGCATCATCCCAATAAAGGCTCGGTACATTGGTGCCAAGAAGAAGTGCGTGTGCCGTTTCTAAAATATGTCGGTTCTTCCGTTCTGCAATGTCATTCTGCTATGGAGTTTGTGGACAAGATGTTTCATGGATAGTTCCATGTTGTTGAAAATATGCTCGAAATTTGTTGTTGGCAAATTCTTTTCCATTATCTGACCGAAAGACCTTAATAGTAGCAGCAAATTGAGTCTGTATCATAGCGTGAAATGATTGAAAAATAGAGAATACTTCATCTTTACTCTTCATCAGGTAGAGTCATGTCATGCGAGTGCAATCATCAACAAAAATCACAAACCAGCGAAATCCAGAAGAAGTGGTGATTGGTGAGGGTCCCCAAACATCAGAGTGTATCAAAGAGAAAGGAACATCGATTTTATTCATCTTTGGTGGATAGCAAACTCTATGACTTTTTGCCAAGATACAAGTTTCACATCTTAAAGTCTCATAGCTAAAATGAGAAAACAAATCTGGGATTAAATATCGTAAATAACCAAATGACGGATGCCCCAAATGTTGATGCCATAGCCGAACATGTTCTTCTTGGCTACTAACATTATTTGCGCGACTATAACTGAAGTCATCGATGTAATACAACCCCCTCTCTTGGTACCACGCCCAATTATCTCCTTGCTGAGAATATCCTGGAAAAGACAAAATTTCGGATACATTAGCACGATACAATTCAATTCATCAGTGATTTGACTGACCGACATCAATTTATTTGACAGAGATGGAACTAATAAGGTGTGCGATAGAGAAAGAGAGGGTGATATTGAAACTGTGCCAGCTCCAGTAACTGGATGAGCAACTCCGTTAGCATTGGTAATACAAGTTCGTCTTGGAGGTGTTATTTTATAGAAATCACTAGAGTCAAAAGTCATGTGATCGGTAGCCCCGGAATCAATAATCCATCCACCAGTACTTGAATTCTTGGAGATATAAAGAGCTTGTCCAGAGTTACCTTCATCACCATCTAGAGTAGATGGGTCTTTGATAGGAATGAGAGATAGGTGGGGTTCTGCAATAGCTACAGTAGCACGCCCTGTGGTACCAAGGGAATTCTCCTTCTCTTGTTTCTTCTTGGCTTGTAGCTCATGCCACCAGTCCGGATAGCCATGTAGTTTGAAGTAGTCATTGCGAGTGTGTCTCGTACTGCCACAATGAGAACACTTTCCACCTTCTGGTTGACTTTTGGATTTAGTTGCGGATCCATTCCTCACTAGATGTGGCTGGTACGCTCTGATGCCTTTAGTAGCCATGACAGCACCATTAGAATTAATTTCTGTTGTCAACACACTTTTGCGGGTATCTTCTCGTCTTACAAAGGCATAGGCTTGCTCAATTGTAGGGAACGGCTTTAGCTCTAAAACATCACTCCTGATGTTATCAAACCTCTCATCTAATCCATCTAGAAATATGTACACCCTTTCTTCCTGGACAATGGAGTTATATTTTTGTATATCACGTGCACACTCCATCGGGTTTGGCCGGCGGAAGTCAATCTCCCGCCATAATCCTTGTAGATCATTATAATATTTCTCAAGAGATCCACCCTCTTGTCGCATTTGAGACACACGCCGCCGCAGATCATAAACCTGAGACGAGTTAGAACCATCATAAAAGGTTGTAGCAATAGAATCCCAAACCTCTTTGGCCGTGACGAATCGAATGAAGTTTCCAACCAATGATGGCTCCATGGAATTAATCAACCATCCCTTTACGATGGCATTCTTTGTTCGCCATTTTCGACAGGATGGGTCTGTGTCTGAGGGTTGTGAAATATCTCCGTTGATATATCCCAGTTTGTCTTTGCCTGAGATATACATCTCAACTATATGAGACCATAAGGCATAGTTAGAATTGGTCAGTCTGATGGTTATGGGTATTGTCGTAGACTCAGTAGTATTGTTGGTGGTGATGGGTATTGTCGTGGACTTAGTAATCAGGGTTTGGTCGTCCATGATTTCCAGCCTTCACAAAAAAATCGAAAAAAACTCAACCTTGCTCTGATACCATTTGTTAGGACCAAAAGGAATTAGGATACCTCCACAATGACATGATATTGTTCACTTTTGGCCTAAGCCCTCATGGTTTTGCTCTTGGGCTCTCCCCAAAAGGCCTCATGCCAATGGAGATACCATATTCCTTATAAACCAATGATCTTCCCATGTGTTTCTCAATGTGGGACTAAGTTTGCACCCTTGCAACCTCTAACAATTCCCCCTCAAACAAAGGACCATATGCCTCCACCACAAACGGAAACCTTTTCCGTTCTTGATGTCTGATACACTAGGGCTTTCTGCCCCTCGATCCACCTGACCTACTAGGACTTCACCACCTAGAACTGGTCCTCTTTGATTAAGACACGGGAGCCCACATATCCTTTTATTTAAGGTTTAACGCACATGGTTAGATCTGGATGAGCAACCTGACTCTGATACCATGTAGGTCAATAGAAAATCTTGTCTCCTTTTATTCAGTATTTGCATCTGATATATATACATCCACACAGAGAGATTTAAGGATCTATATTTGGCTATACATGATATGAGGCATGATTACAGCTAATCTATTATGTGACAGAATATTACAACTGTAGTATGAATATTTACAGCTATAGTACCTCCCATAAACAGAATGACACACGCTAACAGTATGGAATAGTCATGGAGAGACCATCAAGATGACATATATCATTTTTTGTTTTCAAAATTGGCAATATTGGACAATAGTGTCTTACTAACTTATTGTCACATAAGCTGGTTGATCCCAGCCCAGCTCACGTGTAGCTCAGTCGGCTAGCCTGGCGCCACATCTGGTTGGGTCGGAACCAAGGGGTATGAATAGATCAAAGTAGCTAGCCGGGCCGGGGGGTCCCAGGGTCTAGGCGAGTCGCTCGACCGAGTGGCCGGTCAGATATAGCCCGACCCAATCCACTCGGAAACGTCGAGAGTCTGACCCCTCCCTTTGACCGATATGCATACTACATTAAGGGATAACGATTGCCGAGCCGGAGAACTCCCGATCCCCTAACCACCTAACCCTAGGTTGAGTCGGATCAGTCAAATCCGAGCGCTCCATGACTCGGAGAGTACGCTGCCCCAATCTTGGAGGTAGTGACTGCATGGCCAGGTTTCACTCAGAGCTGCCAGTCGACGCTCCCATTCGGGATTTGTCGCGATCCCCACGAATACCTAGTCTCTAACACACCAATAGAAGTGGCACGGGAGTCGACGCAGGCCTGACACCGTTCGTGCCTGAATCGCAAGTAACCCACTGACGCAGTACCCTCCTGCCATGCCCTTGCACTCTGTACCACAGCAACCCATGCTTGTGTCAGACTAAGCAGCGCCGGACGGCGCCAGTTAGCGAGCTGACATCGCCCCTTACCCTACCCTCACATGAGACACCTTACCTGCCCCCGCATAAGACAAAAAAGTGGCAGACGTGGGAAGACAGAAGCTGTTAGCTCCCTCGGCTATATAAGACCCTCCACTCTCCATTCGCAGGTACGCGCGCAAGAGTTATTTTCGCTACTATTCTATTTCTTTCTTCCCTTCTACCGGAGGTTGACCTGACCGTCGGAGGATCTTGCCGGGGACCTTTCCTGGCGGGTTGCTAACGGTCATTTTCTTACAGATCGGAGCCAGCGTCAACTGTACTCGGGCCCGCTTCACTCTTGAGAGTCCATCTCACTCCGCGACAGGATCACTGGTCAAACACTATATCTTATCGATCGATTGGTAATGAAAAATTAATGTGAATTCTTAGGACTCTGCACCATGATACTCCATCTGAATTCCCCTCTCTCAAGAATACTTCCATAGCGAAGTTAGGAGAGAAAAGAAAATCATCTAATGTCATATATAGATTGCATATGTAGGCCCATTGCTAATAAAATCTTCATTCAAGAAGTTAGAAAACAAAGATATATACATAATTTAAGTAAGAAAAACAAAAAATACAATAGAAACATATTACATCGAGCAAGGGACAATCAAGTTTACCAATAAAATATTGATGATCTTGCGCAAAGCACATACACACACTAAAGCAACTCGGGAGGGACCAGAAAATACTATTTCTCATGTACCAGTGGTTTTGAAGTCTAAGTCTAAAATGACATACGAACAACTCAATTCAATACAACATGTTTGAAGTCTAAGTTTAAATTTCATGAGGAAAAAAAAACCTTTTTAGCTTTTTATTTCAAAGATATATGTTTCAATATCCTAGAAATTAAATTAATTTCGTTACTGAAGAAAATATTGCTAATTCATGCACAAGATTGAATGGTTCACATATGTCAAATAGTTCATGCAATTATATATATCTACTGGAAGAGATATACAGTTTGATTGAGCACTAGTCCTTACTTTATCTCTCCATGGATTAGAGTTGACCCTTGGAAGCTGAAACACGAAGCAATAATTTGGCATGGCAGATAAAACACATGCCCATCAATGGAGATTTGGACCATACATGTGCAATCAAGGAACAAAATGCAGCATATATTCTCTTCACTTTGAGAATTTCTTAAAGTATTAGTAAGCCACACATAAGTGGGATTGCATAATATATTATTATATGTGTATCACTCATCCAACAAATACATATATATGTTAATAATTATATATATGGATCCTCTATATCTTTATTTCAAGATTATAACCTATAAATGTTTCTCTGACTATTCTCTTTTTTTATATATAAAAAATAAAAAGTCCCTCAGTTCATGTCATTTACCAATTTGTGCTAAAATAAGAGTGTGATTAAATTTTTAAAAACTTCTCATCTCTCAATGTCTCCTTGTGAATTCTTTTTTAATTATTCTCCCTCATCCAGCGTAGCCTTTTTTGTTTTCAATCTTCCTTTTATTTATTTTGTTTAAATTCCTTTTTCCTATATTGTTATGACTTAAAATGGATTTTCTTAAAAGATTCTAGAGTTTTCATAAGTATCTAATTCTTCCTTATATCTCTAATAAAGTCAAAAGTGTTTTGTTCTGCTTAAATTTAAAAACATAATAATTAACTTATTAATTTATCCAATATAATCATCAACCTAGAATAATTAAGTCTAATAATAAACTAAATTGAGATGCTAAAAAGAGTGTGTGTTTTCACCCTTAATGATGTTGTGCTTGTAAGGCATACTAAAAATTTATGTATAAAATTACAAAAAAAAATCTTAAATATGCTTAAATATAACAAGATCTCTCACCAAAATGTCCCAACATTTTAGGTTAGATTGGTTTTAATAACCCAACAATTAATTGAAAAAGCACAGATATAGGCACTAATCACTCTAGATATCGGAACATCTTTTAAAACTAATTAATTAAAGCCTCAACTAAATCAACTAATTGCGCATCCGTTCTAACTCCTTTTCATCCGAACATGCAAGATACAAGAAACGTAGAGCACGTGAAGGAGAGTACAGTTAATTAGGCCTAACCAAACTGGAAAATTAATGAAAAAGCATTAATTAAACACTAAGGGATGGGCATATCTTAGAGTGGGGTACTCTGTCCTCTTTTTTCTTGTCCCCGTGTCTCAAAATCGTTGTTCATTGTCAATGGCATGCCCGATTATCACCCGGACACTATCGACTGTCTTCGGCCGTCTACCCTGACCAAACTATACCCTAGGAGAAGGTGAACCCAAAGGGATCGCCGTCAATTTCGACGAGGTCAATTGAGATCGCAATTGACGGCGATCTCCGACGGATTCAACTTCTTCAGGGTATAATTTGATCGGGAAGGACGGCCGAAAGCCGGTAGTGTTCGGCCTACAATCAGGCATGACACCGACGAGAACGATAATTTTGAAACACCAAGATAGGGAAAAAAGCGGGAATTTGATCTCCATATCTTACTCGGCACAAGGAAACTAATTCGTTGTTTCGTCACATCTCATCACGGAGACGTAAAGTGATTCCATAGTTTATTTGCACGATTAAAAAAATTGCAATGGGACGGAGAAGGCCATCCAAAGATCAAAGTTGGTAGGCATAATTAACCACATGACAAGAACAAAGTTTGACACGAGTCTCACTCGCAAGCTAAAGATAGATAGATAGATATCTAATGAAATCCACCGCATGATAAGTACAGACCAAATGTGCCCCTAAAAGAGAGGTACGTACCTATATTTTCTTCGCAATGTTTTTTGTTTTGCTTAGACTTAATTAGTATGGTAAAGAAAATAAAGGAGTTGGCTTTTATTATTATTATTAACTCATTCAGATAGAAAGAAAAAAAAATGATACAAATTCCTGCGAGAAATAAAAAAAAAATACTACACATGCACGTACGATGATTTCACGTGAAGATCTTCTACAGAACGATACATCGTCCGATCTTTAGGGTTTTAATTATGACCGCTGGATAGATGGAACAGGAGACTGAAGAAAGGCTATTAGTTTTACGCGTGTACATATAAATGAACTACACCTTTTCACTTTATTTTCAAATCTATACACATCAATAATTAATGGAAGCCATGCATACTTTAAGCCTAGCCACCGTGCTCAACCATATCCACCCTCCTCTCTCGCTCTATATATACGTATTCCCGTCCTTGTGACTCTCAGAATAACATCCATCACCGCCACAAAGAAAGACTTCTGTATCTCCAGAGAAATCTAGAGACCAGAAGAAGTTATACCTCCGTTACAGTGTGTGTGCCTCTTATCAATATTCGTATTGTTCTTAGTCCGGAGAGATCATGACTATCTCAGCCGAAACCATTCGCACTGTGGTCGGAATTATCGGTCAGTAGTTCATGTATAGTGTGTAGTTTCATCCTTGTATTCTATTGCTATTTTCTTGAGCAGATGTATATTTGAGCTGGTTTCTTTTGGTTGCAGGGAACGGGACGGCCCTTGTGCTCTTCTTCTCGCCCCTGTAAGCTTTTTAGCAAGTTCAAGTGATCGTTAGCAAATAGCAATAGATAATTAACTGAATGGTTTGTGTTTTTTAGGCCTACGTTCCGAAGGATATGGAAGAGCAGGAGCGTGGAGCAGTTTCCGGCGGCGCCGTACCTGGCGACGCTGATGAACTGCTTGCTGTGGGTGCTTTACGGGCTGCCGCTGGTGCATCCGCACAGCATGCTCGTCATCACCATCAACGGCTGCGGCATGCTCATCGAGCTCAGCTACGTGGTCATCTACCTCTGTTTCTCCAACAGGCGCCAGCGCCTCCAGGTCCTGGGCGTGCTGTTCCTCGAAATTGCCTTCGTCGCTGTCGTCGCCATCCTAGTGATCACGCTCTTCCACACCCACGGACAGCGCTCGCTCGTCGTCGGCGTGCTCTGCGTTATTTTTGGCACCGTCATGTACGCCGCCCCTTTGTCCGTCATGGTATGAGTCAGGCTGCTTTCTTTATTTCTTTCTTAAAACGAAACCAAAATAAATAAATAAATAAATTGTAATTTTTTTATCTCTCCTAGAATTGCATTCTCTCAAAGCAGGCACAAAAATTGGGCACAAAGTGACAATATTTTTCTGTTTTGAGTTACCAAGTGGGTAGTGCAAAAGTAGTTCAAATATTCAAAATGATTGCCCATTTCGGAGGAGCAATCGCGTCGCTTTCAAACCGGGTCCGAACCGAACTGACAGAACTGATCCAGTTTATACAGCTCAACCGGACCCGGTTCAATATCAACGTCTTTTCCACCCAACTGCTTAGCAAATACTGTGATTTTAGAATAGGAGTAGTTCACAATAAATATTTAAATATTCTGCCAATATATTTTCCTTTGTTCATACATACTGGATAAATATTAATATGAAAAAGAGGTGGATTGCGCAGAAAGAGGTGATAAAGACTAAGAGCGTGGAATTCATGCCCTTTTCCCTGTCCCTAGCTTCCTTCATTAATGGAGCATGTTGGACAGCCTATGCCCTCATTCGCTTTGACCTCTTCATCACTGTGAGTATATCTAATTCCTATATTACTTTCATTACAAATAATGGCATCTAATGCCGATTTGTTTGATGATTTCAGATTCCGAATGGGTTAGGAGTGGCATTTGCAGTGGCTCAGCTCATATTGCATATTATCTACCACAAATCAACAGTGAGACAAATGGAAGAGAGGAAGAAACTGGAAAACGGACTTGCCAAGCCAAATGGAAACCATGAAGCCGATCTGGAACTCGGCACCAAAACTAATGGTGTCAAAAATGGTTCAAGCTAATCCAAAGAGGCCGCTCGCAATAAATGCCGTGGGAAAGATGAAACATGGCCAGACAGTAATAAGAGATGATTACAAGCTTCTTATGATATCCTTAACGAGTTTGAGAACTGTAATAGTACTAGTGCTTTCAGATTTTTAGCGGCCTGCTTTGTATTCACAACCTTAAAGTTTGGAAGGTTTGTGAGGCAATGAAAGAGCTCACTGCGAGCATCTAAGTATGGGGATCATCTACCACTACATAAAGCAATAGAAAACAAAGAAAAAACAACGACAGAGGAGTAAGTGCATCAGAGAATGAACATGAGAAAGACCGACAAATATTTTCATGAAAACAAATAATGACCAAAAGAGTTGAGCCGCATTGTGGCACACAACAAATAGATATCTGAACAAAATGGGCATACCATAATTCGTAAGTGAAGATATTGCATCCATCATCAGTACACTATTCCGTTTTGTTGATCCTTTGGATTTAGTAACCATTGTCATGTTATGCTGCTCCACTCACTCAAATACCTACTAACATCAAATCAAAGGCTTATGTTACAGAAAAAAAAATGCATGTTTTGAAAAATGCACCAACCACATCAGCTTAACAAGCATCCTATCTAACAATAAATTTGTATCAAACAGATTACTGAAAAAGACTCTCCCAGCATAATTATTAGCATTCTGTTCCATTTCTACTTCCATGCTGTGATACTTGGGAATGCACGAGAAGTATCCACTCAAAGGAGCACTAACCTGCAGACAAAGAATATGATGCCAGGAAAGTGCTCCAACATTCATGGTACTACAGGTCATATAAACACTAATAGCAGAGATGAACAGAGATGGATTATTGCATGACTTTGAATTTAGTTGGGTCAAGAAATGACATCCTCCGATGGTTGTACAGAGCATTATATTGGGCACTCTAGAACAGCAACTAATGGTTGTAAGGATTTCTACGAAACAAACTGTTCCCCATGTATGAATCCGTAAAGACTCGAAACAATTCTAAACCGGATCTTAGCATTGATGTACAGCAATTTAAACAAATCCGAAAATGATAAATAACTGTAAATCAAACCTAAATAGGGAGTCATCGCCATTGTTTGTTGTTGCTAGAACAATCTGAAGATCAAGAAGACAAGAACATTTACAGCAGGATGATAAGAAGCAAGGCGACGGCAACCATATTCCTCTTTCGGATAGGATGAAAGAAGTTCTGTTACCCCATAACCCTTCGGGGACCCAACCCTTTATATATACCTTAGGCTCATTTAATTTATCAGCCCGTAGTAAATAATAGAAACTGGATAACAGACTTCTACATACAAAATCCATATCCTTTAATTCAACCAACGATTAAAACATTGATTAGATCACTTTATCGGGCTTAATTCTTAATGACAATACTGTGTGCACAAGAAGCATCCACTCAAAAGAGCACTAACCTGTTGACAAAAAATGATGCCAGGAAAGTGCTCCGACATTCATTAAGTACTCCAGGTCACATAAACACTAATAACAGGGATGAACAAAGATGGATTATTGCATGACTTTGAATTTAGTTGAGTCAAGAAATGATATTCACCAACGGTCGTACAAGCATCTTAAAGAAATTTATATTGGGCCCTCTAGAACAGTAACTAATGGCCACCCTTATTTATCAACCACCACTCCATGTCCAATATAAATGATGTATACACATGCTATACCAATGCAGTGTTTTCTCCTCTAGTTAAGAGTACGAGTAATATTGAATTCTCCAATGTGCATACTCTATGCGATTGTGAATCAATGAAAGACAATAAACCATGTTGAAAGGGTAAAATCTAAGAACCATGAAGGAAACACACGGTTCACATGACAAGAACCATTGGAAAAGAAATGTTTAGGACAACGCGCATAAAGATGACCGTATCAAAAACAAAACAAAAAAATATCAATAATAAGAGGCCAATCCTATTTCGTATTGGTGAAAGCAATCACAATGTGGCGACACATTTACTGATTACTATAATGTAAGCCAACTTAAGCTTTCAATTAAGAACGAAGAAAATAGCAGTAGCAAAAAAAGATTGGGACGCCTCGTCGGACATGTACTTGAAGATGGTACGGTCCTACTCGTCCTATGGTGCAAGCCGATGGAATCAATGCTGCCGGAGGAGAACCAGGCGTTTATGTGCGTCTTCCGGTGGATGTGGCAGAGGCGTTTGGTTGCGGAGGATGCACACTGTCGCGGAACGTCCGTTGCCAAGCATCCGAAGCAACTGCACTTCCCGTCGTCCTCGATGAGAAGCCTCCACTTCTCTTCGTCCTCGTCCTTCCTGCGCTCTTAATCGCAATTCGCAAAAACCAACCCTAAGACGATGGATCCCCTCAATCCATTTCCCGCTCGGGTGTTTACCTTGGGTTCAAACTTCAAACAAATAAGCGGGATGGCTCCCAGGAAGCCCGACCCAAGCGATGCGATGACCTAACGGGCTCCCTGTCGGAGATTTTTTTAGAAATTAGCGATTTTTTTCTGTTTAAATTTTTAATTGCAAAAGTCGAAATGTAAAAAAATGATTTGCACACTAAAAAATAAATGTCTAAAATTTTAATCGTCAATCGAAGGTAAATCTGACATCATCAGTGGCCTCCAATCGTCATCCCAAATCAAACTATACCTTGAAGGATGATGAATTCGTCGGGATCACCGACAATGATGAATCCGTCGGTGAACGATGTGAGATCGTAATTGCGACGATTCCGACGGGTTCACCGTGTTTTCCAGAATAGAGTTTGATTCAGGACGACAACCAAAGGTCGTCGACGGTGTCCGATCAACAATTGGACGTCAAATGTATGGTCGATTGACGGTCAAAATTTTTACTGAAAGATTCACTTTTATGTATCATTATTAAAAAAAAATTCTAAACCAGATAGGATGCTCATTTGTGTTTTTTTTTTTGTTTTTTTAATTAAAAGGTGCTTTTACTCTCCTACCTCCAATGTTCTTAGTATTATTATTATTATTATTATTAATTTAAAATTTTCTTCTAAATCCATCGTATGTATTATAATGATTACAATTTTATAACTATTATATAACATACTCAAAATATTTATATTTTAATAATTAAGATTTTTATAATTATTATTGTTAGATATATAGTGTGAATGAAAAGAGAGGTAATAGAACTTTAGTTCCATATTGGGACTTTCTAGTGAATGGAAAGGGAGGTGAAGAATAAAGAGGCTCCATTGTGAATGAGACTTTAGTGTCACATTGGAAATCTCAAGGCATAAATATTGGTTTATATTATTTTACAAGCATGATAGTTCTGAACAAATGCTAGGGGAGAGACTTTTTCTCACGCGTGGGTACGTAGGGGGTGCAAATCCAAGGCCCGGATTTGTACTGAACCAAGTGAACTCGTGTGCGTGTACGACCTGCGCGTGTCGAATGTCCGACCGGTCGGGACAAAATTTTTCCAAACAGATAAACAAAAACAAAGGTTGTGACCGTGGTCCTACTGTTGTATCCTGAGAGACAGACGCCCATCTGAGCCTCGAACCACCGCCCGAGGAGGTCAAATCTGTTTCAAGGACATTGCGTTGCGCAGGCCTTAGCAACTTCTTGGTCGAGAGCTTGGGAGACCTAGTCGGGAGCTCGGGAATTCAGCTCGAGAGACTGTAATTTTGTATAAAAGACAACTCGGATCATTCAACAGTTTAGTTAAAATTATTTTTTGTAATTTTAATTTATTGTAAATTTTTCGAAAGGAGTCCATTTCCTCCGACAATTATAATATAGATTCAATTTTATTCCTCTAGCATTTATATATATAACAATTAAATTTTCATAATTATTATAATACATATTCAATATTATTGACTTATCATTCATATTATAGTACTTTAAAAATTATAATTATTATACATGTTATAATAATTATAATTTTATACTTATAATAATGAATTTAGATGGAAAATAATAATATTATTAAAAAATAATATTAAAGGATAGATGGCTAAAAGTACATTATTATACAAGTAGAAAAGGACATCTTTTGATTTAAAAAAAAACAAGGTGGGCGGCTTGATTTGAAAAAAAAGTCTTCTTTAATTTTGTCCAATTTTTAATTATATATATATATATATATTGAAATGAGAAAAATACATTTTAAATATCAAACATATTAAATTTATGATTCTGATATCAAATTTTTAAAATACTTTTTTATCCAAAATTAATATTTTATTTTTATTTTAATATAGGTTCACCTTCCAATTGAGTTATAGTATTCAAGCAAAAATAAAAAATAAAAATCGAAAATCCCTTGTATTCGCCTTACCAAATGGATTATAGTGTTCAAGCTAAAAAAAAAAATAGAAAACTCTTAGGGTTCACCCTCCTAATTGGGTTATAGTGTTTAAGCTAAAAAAATTAAAAATCGAAAATCCCTAATCATTAAATTGGGTTATAGTGTTCAATTATATATATTTTTTTTAAAAAAAGGACTTGAAACGTCTCTTACTGTATAATATTAAAATTGTTACTTTTGAAATTTAGGATTAAAAAAAATAAACGCCAACTTTGAAACTATAAAAATCTTTTCAAAAAAGTTTAATATCAAAATTATTAATTTAATATTAAGTTTGAGATATGAAAATTACGTGTCCCATTTCGAAATACTTCACTAATTTTCTCTATAGAACTTTTATCCTTTCAAAATGTAATTATAACAATAATTGTTTAGTTCTTTTTACATGCATTTGACAACAAAATTATTCAGATTTGAACAAACTATTTCAGACCATCACAGAATGCTGATAGCTTAAATGTAGCTTTTAGCATTCGCATTCAATTTCATCTCTGGAGAATCCCATCACAAGCTAATGTTCCTTCGAGATCTCCAATGATCCGAGCAATTCTAACCTCAAGGCCTCTTTGTACCTCTCTAAAGAGAGTCGTGACAATGTCTGCAAACAACTCTATATTGAAACCAACAGACTCATCCAGTACCGCAGCAGCAGCATTAAGGGTAGCGCCAAGCCTGGACTGCATCTCCATCAACTTCTGGCCTGCCGCCACTATATACCTCTGAAGCTGAAACGTTTCTTCAAGAAAGCGCCCAAGCTTTTCGCTTTGTTCCTTTGTCCTGCCATTCTGCACGTCTCTACCGCCTCCTGATCTGTAACACTCGTTCTGCAATTAAAAGAAACATATAAGAGAATGAATTGCATCAAACGGTTTCTCAGTAAATGTCTGAAGTATTTCAATAGACAGAAACTTACCATCCTGCTGCACAGGTTGTTAGTCTTCTCTTCAAGAGACTGGTATCGCTTTAGTTGCCTGTTCAGTAAAGATTGCACCAGCAATAGGCCCTGGATCTGCTGCTTGTTCTCATAAGTCTTCTTGTCGCTAGACACATCAGGTGTGCTTGGGTTTTCATTGTTATTTGTTATCTGCATTATTGCCGGCGAAGAAGCCAGCTTTTCGAGCACAACCAGCTGCTGGTTTAGCCTTTTGATCTTGTAGGAGACTCCGAGAGCTTGGATATCCATCTTCAAAGAAGTATCCCTTGCAAGGGATGTCTTGATTGACGACAACTTATTTGCAGTTTCAGCTTCTTGCTTGCTGCTAGCGTTGGCTTGAATATTAGCTAGCTCCAAGTTCGTCTCTTTCATTTCAATCTCTTCGCCTGCAGCATTGGAACTGGACACCGCAGGCGTGCTCTTCGCTTGGTCTTCAGAAGAACTACTCCCTGAACTTTGTTCTGGGGATGGCATTTCACTGAACCCATCAGTATACTCCCGTGAATTATAATTGGATGGTGATGGTGGTTCAGCTGCATCACTTTTATTAATCTGTGTGTGTACATTTTTTCTTTCCTCTGCGTCATTGCCAGCATCCAACCCCATTGCCTTGCTGCTCGTCTTGGGGAAATCACCAATCGAATTGGTCATTGAATCATCTGTTTCCCTTTTTTGTTTATTCTTTGTGATCTCAACTTCTGACCAAAGAGCTTGGCAAGCATCAGGTGTGGGGAGATGGTACAGATTGTTCCTTTCTGAGTTCTGAACATAGAGATTGAATTGCTCCTTCAATAATTTGATTTCCTGTTCCTTATCCAACAACCTGGCCTCCAATTTGACATTTTTTCCCTTCAAATGGGATAAGTTGCCATTCAAGTCTTCAATGTGGGATCTCAGCTTCTTTGTTTCAAGTTCCATGTTCAGGACCTGCCACCGAAAAGCTTCCAACTCCTCATCTTTCTGCCTCAGCTTCTCTGTGAATGCTTCAACCTCTCCACGATGTTTCTGCTCGAGGATGGTTGCATACTTTTCTGTTTCCTTGCGAACCCAATCTTGCAGTTGTTGGTAGTCATCCACAGCCAATGCTAGAAAAGCAAAATGAGAAATTTGGAAGATAAGAAAAGACCATATTCAATTCAAAAACAATATAATTTGCATCGGTGCTGAGAGATACTGAATTCGAGATGATTAAAATTGCTTGTTAAGTAATCTAAGAATGGCTATATACTATCTGTCTGAAAAGTCTTTCTTAAATGGTTCGATTAATGGGAAGAGCATAATTAGTCATACCAGCATCACCATTCTCATCAAATGAGCAGTAATCATGGCACTTTAATGCAGTTGTAGTGGAAGATTCTTCTTTATTATCTTCAGCTTCGAGAAGTGGATTCATGGAGTTACACCCAAGGGATCCCACTGGCACCAATTCCAGCCTCCGATTCCTCAATGATCCTGTTTCCAAAGAATCCATGTCCCTGAACTTCTTGTTCCTGAATGATTCCCACATGTCCCTCCACCTCTCCATCTCCAATTCAGCTTGCTTCTTTTTCGCCTTTGAAATCTTAACCTCCTTCAGAAGCGTCTGTCTCTCAGCTGCGTCAAGCTTCAATTTCCTCAGCATTGCAGACAAAATCTTGTCTTTTTGCTCGGAATCCATCTGCATCCTCAAAATCTGCTCTGAAAGCTTATCGATCATAGCATAAGCTTCCTCCTTCTGCTCAAGAGCCCCATCGAGCTCGTGCCTTGCCACCTCTGCTTGCCGGAGAGTGCGGCTCATCTCGGCGTCCATTTGATGCTGGTTCGAGACTATCTCCGCGAACGCGGTCTTGTGCTTCCAAAGCTCGGCTGAGTGGTCCTGCGCCGCCCTTTTAGCTCTCTCGGTCATTTCATCGAGCAATTCGTCGGCCAACTGTAGCTTCTCCTCCAACTCCATCCGCTTCCTCGCCTCCGCTTCCAAGGCCTCATCTTTGAGCATCCTCGCCCGGCTTTCTTCCTCAACCCTCTTCTCCAGAGTCGAAATGGCGTCGTCGTGCTTAGACTTGGCAATCTGGAGCCCGTTGGTCAGGGCCTGGATCTGGAAACGGAGACTCTTCCTCTCCGCGATCCATCGTTGTTCATGGGCGGCGAAGATAGCGACGACCTTCTCGTTTGCCTTGGCGTCCTCCGTTCTCCGCTGCTTCATCTCTTCCAGCTCCAAATGAGCCTTCTTTAGCTTCTTCTCCATGGCCTCCCCCCTCGCTTGGGCTCTCTCCACCAGCAAACCCAGCAGCTGCGCACTCCCCTTAAGCATCATCTCTGCTGCCCGAGATCCCCATCCGCCATTGACATCAAGAAGCTCCCTCCTCTTCCTCGATACGAGATCAAGGGCAACAAAAGCGCAGGAAACTCCAAAGTAGAAGGGATACGCGGCCAAAAGCTGCTCATCGCCTCCCATTTCTATCAATTTTTTCTCTCGCGGACAAATTAACAACTGCAATCAAGTATAACCAGCATCTCGATGATGAACAAACCAAAAAAAAAAAAAGGGACTTTTGGAAAACAAACCTCTTAGAATTCTTCCACACACTACGATTCAAGGACACCCGACAATCAGAAGCAATCCGAGGCAGAGTACCACTTCATTGCAGTCGAAAAGGAGATTTTCTTTATCCACAACAAACTCTCAGAATTTTGCCTGACAAAAGGAATCGAGAACAACGAGAGCCAGCAGTCAATCAATTAGCTGCAACTACTTCACTGTTCCAATAACAAGTTGGTGGTGGCTTTATAATCCTGAAGCCATGGATTTCGGATGCAGAAATCAGAGAGATTATGGTGGGCGGCTACATGAGAAGAGGATCGCTGGCATGATTGAGAGAAAATGAGTTGCAATCATGGCAGTCAATTGGCGTACAAGCTTAATTATACAAAATAAGAATCCAAGGAGAAGAACGAGTGCAAACTTTACGACGTTGCTACATGCAAAAGAAGTTTAAATTCGAAAGGTAGTAAAATAAAACTCACTTTTTTTTTACCGAAGAATCATTTGTCAGAGAAAAAGGAAGCACTGAAACAGTGGAAAGGATTCCCTGCTTGGCTTTCAGGGAAAAGTCCAGGCAACTCCAATCAAGGACACCAAAAATGTATTTTTGTTTTATATGAAATTCTAAGTAAATTACCCGTCACAAAATCAGAAAAAGGGCCAATTTACATGTGCTTGCAATCTCAAGAACAAAAGCTAGATATGTTTCTACTATCTGAAAATCATTCTAAACTGTCTCCTCAATTAATCTCATTAATTAAAACTAAGATTGAAATCCACCCAGAAAAAAGGGAACCAATGTTCCTGCTTCTTGTCTGCTCCCCTTAGATATCTACTCTAATTGAGACCTGTAATTAGCTGTAAAGAAGGGAATTGCCCTAGAAAAGTAGGGCAGCCAAATCCCAATAAGCACCACAAGTCATTTATACACGCATCTGATTCACCATTCCTTATATCTTATACATCATGAGGGCACATCAAATGCTTGGTGCCAAGTGAAGGAAATGAAAGGGCACATGCAGCAGTGAGCCTTTTGGCGCTTTGTCTTTCTGTAGACGACAATCACGAAGATTAATGGTGATTTCTAATTTCGATTGAATGAGACCATAATTGGTGATTAAATTAGTTTGTCAAGGTTGCCATCCAACAATTATAGACCATTAAAAGTAGATGAATTATAGATAGACCTCAGGTGGCCGGTCTTTATAATAATGTTTTCCTCCTTCGGATTTGTCGCTGAAAATTTATTTAAAAATTCAGTTAGAAGTGTTTTCACGTCAATCTAATAGTTAGCTATTATTTTAAGGATAATGGCGAACACATTTTCGTGAACTGGGGTGCATGAATCGCATTGATTTGGTCAGGAAGGAGGATGTACTTGGATACCCTAGGAATAGGTATCAAATTTTAAAACTAATTAATAGTAATTAATTCAAGTAAGTTTGAAATTAAACTCAATGATTAACCATGCTTTCTCGTTGACTTGTTCTCTAGGATTGGCAATTGGTCAGTGCATTAGATGTTGTCATCATGAAATTTAGAGGTCAAATCCTGGTTAATAGACTGGCTCGTGTCATCCCCATGTACTGATCACCGAGCGAGCTAAAAGTCATCTATGATTTATCTTTTTTCATAATATCGAAAGACAGACTGTGAAGAACATTTGAAATGAACGTTATTATCTTTTACTATCATAGTTTATTGTTAACTTAAGAGTTAAATGTGTGTCAACAAATCTAACGGAAGCTTGTAGAGGGCCACGATCTTTTGTTCGCCTCAAATAAGCCTGCCTCAAATAAGCGAATCCAATAGTAATTGTAGATGTATTTTTAAACACGTAGTTTATATATTTTTATTTTTATTTTGTTATTTATAAATTTACATTCTTACTACATTAATTTAGATTATTTTTCAATTTTAATTCTTTTTTATCCGAAATTGAAATGAACTATCGGTGATTGCCAAACTAGTGACAGTCATACTAATATGGAAAATAAATTTGAATATTTTTATTTTTATGAATAAATCGTCTACATGGTCAATTTTTTAAGTCTACATAAGCATTACAAGAGATAAGGAATACAAAGTCAAAGTTATATCATCTTAAAAATCAAATCAATAAAATAAAATTATAATCAGTGTAAAATTTTTTATTGATTTTATTTTAAAGATGATATATTTTTGATTTTGTGTTTCTTATTTATTTTAATGTCATGTCAAAATTAAAAAATTATCACGTAGTCAAATTATCTATGAAAAGAAAAAAAAAATAAATGTCTAAATTTATTTTTCATGTTGACATAGTTGCCGCCAACTAGGCAATTATGGATGGTCAATTCAAATGCCGGAAAAAAAAATGAATTGAGAAAACTATACAAGTTAATGTACGAAAAATCTGAATTTATAAATAACAAAATTAAAATTGAAAAAAAAATCATTTACAAGATTAAAAATATTATTTCTCTTTTTTATGCTACTCCATAAAATTTTGGATATATATTTGCGTTAATTTTTAGATGTACAAAATTGAACCGCATGAAAAAAAAACACATATATCAAGAGCTAGGATACATTTAAACAAATAGTCAAGAAAATTATGGACATTAAAAATTAAAAAACATCCTCAATTATTTTTATCGTCAAATGAGAGGAGGAAAATACCTGGAGATTGCTTCTGATTTGCCTCATTCCAAATCAACCAATCACTAAATGTTCGTTAATTACTCCGTGGAGGACAAGGCACTAAGGCAGAGAGGCATGATTCACATATATAAGCTACGCCCATATCTAAACATAATAGTTAATTTCACCTTCTCGATGAGGTGGAACATCATATGCAATATTTAAACGTCCTTTTCCTTGTGAGTTGGGATTAATCTGTTTAGAATTTGTTAATTGAAGAAAATCAAATGGCTTAATTACAAATGGCAGTCGAAGGCGGGTGGCTTGAACCGGAAGCCATGGAATTGGCGAGCGTTAATTCCAACTATAAGCATTTAAGGCAAAAAGCGAAATCGCTCGCCTCATCGCCCCACACTATAAGCATTTAAGGGACTGCTTGCTTGGGGGTTTAGGTGTAAGGAATGAGAATGAAAATTATTTTATTCTCATATATAATGTTTGGTCTGGAGCGTGAACCCTAGAACGCTGGGCTTCTAGACCGCCCACCGCAAGCATTTCCCGATTTACCCTTACGACCGGTGAGAAACTTCTGTGGGGCCGAGCCGGTCGTCCGAGGTTGGAAAAACCTCGTTAATCATTTTTTGGTAGGTGTTTGAAAGGGCTCAATGGGAATCAAAATAAGGATATCATATCTTAGTTTTGATTCCCCTCTCCCCCTTAGATATCAACTTTTTATTCCCCCGCCTAAGCATGCGCGCGCTCGAAGTCTCATCACACCGCAGCTCTCTTCTCTCCTCATCGCCCAAGAGAAAGTTTCTCTTCTCCTTCACAAGTTTTCGCCGACGCCGAAGCCCTCCTGCAATTTCTGTACTCGTGCGAGCGAGTCCGACGCCGACTCCCTCTCCCTCACCAATTGCCCTCTTCTCTCCTCATCGCCCGACGCCCAACCTTTCTCTTTCCCTCTTCACGCACGGCTTTCCTCTCTTGGTTTGAGTATCGCCGACCCTCCTTCTCTGCAGAGGTGATCCCTTCCGGCGCATCACAAAGGTAAGCACCCCTTTTGATTTAGGATTTTTTCTCTTGGTTAAGTAGGGTTTTTTTCTCTATTTTCTATGAGATCCAAAGAACGTTACATGAGGAAGAGGTAAGAATAAAGTGTTTTGGTCAAAAGAGGAGAGTTGGGCATTTACAAGATGCCTACAGGATATGACAGTCGATCCTCTCTAGAAAATAGATGGTAGTTTCAAGAACAACTACATGACGAAAATAAAAAAAACTTATGATTCAAATGCTACTAACTTTCACAAAATCTATGAATCACATTGAATCTAGATCAAAATCTTAAAGAAGAAATTTCATGCAACTAATGAAATGTATAGGCAAAGCGGGTGTATTTGGAACGACGTCGAGAAGAAGATAGCATGTGAAGAATCCTGGTACTTTGAATGGGTTAAGGTACGTATATTAGATTAATATTCTCCTCATGATGATATTTTCTATGGTGTTCAGTTTTGATTTAGTTTTGTTTAATTGACTTTATATTCTTTTATTGTTCAGAGTCACTCTGAAGCTAAAAGTCTATTCAATGTATCATTTTCTTATTTTTTAGAGTTAGAGATTGTTTATGACAAAAACAGAGCAATCGGGCTTGGTGCGGAAGATCCTTCAATGGCTGCATAAAACATCACCAATGTGGATGTTGATTTAACTACATTAGATGACAATATTGAAAATGTAGTGGATTTTGATTGAATGTTAAATCAACAAATATCTGTTACATCTAGAGCATCTCAATCTAAGGACAAAGAGAAATCATCCAATGACAAATTTGAGAAACCTTCAAAGAAGGGAAAAAGTGCACAAGTGTAGAATATTGATTATGACTTCAAATCACTCTGTGATCAAGTTAATGGATTTATACAGACTGTTTGCTCACATTTTGAGTTGATGTCATCTTGCATTCAAGGTAAATCTTCGAAAATGCCACAAGTTCTTGATATGTTGCATAGACATGGGTTTGGCCAAAATGCCACAAGTTCTTGAGATGTTGGATAAACATGGGTTTGTTGGTCAGAACAAGTACAAGGTTGCTCAAGTCATTTGTGAAGATTCGATGAAGGTTAAGTTATTGTTCAGTTTGGATCCTTCTGAAGTCAAAGATTTTGTGCTTAGTTGCTTATAATTGCTTCCTTGTGATGATGTTGAATTTTGAAATGGACATGTTCACACTTGGAGATTATTGCTTTCGTACTTGGAGATTGTTCAATTTTTGTGCTTTCACATATTTGGACCTTGTGATAATCTTTTTGTTCCTCCTTTTGTGCTTTCATACTAGTGAATTGAATGTGAAACAAACAATGTCACTTTTACAGTTTGAATTGTCACTTTTGCAGTTTGAATTACTTTTGATGTTTTCTTACCCTTGTGCTTATATTTGAACGAAAATTTGTAACTTAACTCTGTGTTCAAATAAGGATGTTGTGACTCCTTTTGCTTATGTTGTTGCTGTAATTTTTGTGAACAGATTAATGCTTAAGTGCTTCAACTACATTGGTAAATCAGATTGATCGTTTAATACAATATGAAGTTTCGACCACACTAAGGAAAAGATTGGTAAGAGGTTGTTTTTTCTATGAATCTGGAATACATAAGTATTGAATTAAAATATTATTGAATCCAATATAATTATCATCAAAAATATTCATTATATTATATATTTTTAAATAAAATAATTTTATTCATGAGTATGTAATTATTTTTATATTTTTACTAATAAAGATAAAATGAAAATTTTAATGGATATTCATTCCTTAATCTAAGCTAAACTAAGCAGTCCCTAATAAGAATAATACTCATTCCAATATTTATATCAAACACCAACAATTATTCCCATTCTAATAACCCCTCAATCAAATCCATTTCTATTCCCATTCCCGAATATATACCAAACGCTCCATAATTTTTTTTGATTTAATTCATAAGAGTCGTAATGCCATATATACTGGAATTAATCTCAACTAATGTGCTTAATTAAAAAAATGAAACAATTAATAAAATCTCAATTTGTTCAGAGCATATGAACGAGGAGAAGGAATCAGCCAGCCTTATATATATGTCTCTTTGCAGTCCTAAATACTCAAATTGGGTTGTGATGGATCCTCCTACTCTGCTTCAGGATTCAGGAAGCAGGAAGCGACAGAGAGGGCAGGAATGACTTCGCCCCAGCCACTTTTTCAAACACGTCTCGTGAAACGCATGGCCACAAGGCATCGTCGACACAGGAGTCTTTGCCTCGAAATCCTCCAGACAAATGGAACAGGATCCCTCTTCCATTACGCTCGCCGTTTTTAGGCCCTCCACGGCCGCAGCAGACGCCGGTCTGGGCCGTCCACCTGAGTCGGCATCGTCGATGTCGTCGACGTCTTCGGGGTCGTTACCGTCCAGCAAACTAAACTCTTCCCCGGGCAACGCGAGCTGGAGTCGGTCGATGGGCGAAGGGACACGGGAGACGAGAATGAGGCACGATATCTCCACTAGGGCTGCGTCTGCGTCTGTTCTGGGCAACCGGCCGAAAACCGACGAGACGTAGCTGCAAAAAACCGGTGCGAAAAGCGCGCCGTCAGCAAGCGGCAAGTGATCGGCCGTCCCTTGCATGAACGCAGACTGTGCTTCCGCTTCCCATGCAGAATCCCGCATGGAGATCCGGAAGGGCTCGCCGACGGGCGAGTCGACGTGCTCGGCGGGGCGCTCGGGCGACGGGAAAGTCCGACGAGAGAAGTTGAACATCAATTGCGGTCGTGCCGTCGGCACCGCCAGACTCTGGCATTCCAGTGAAACTCGAGCCCGCGCCGTGATACGAAGTTCCGCAGCGTTTGAGGATATTATCCATGGCAAGAAATGCCTCAGATCCTCGTCGACCGGTGCGGTACTGATCCAGGGCGAAGACGCCATTGATGGATGGATCAAGAATTGGTAAGTAGCGGAATAAGAATTTGGCAGGGTGATAAAAATTAGCAGCGTAGCAGTAGAATTTATTAACTCTAACGTCAATAACAGAATACCTAAAATTTAGAGTTTAATTATTTACTAACGTAACCTAAAATTTAGAATCTAAGAATTAGATTTGGTGGTGGCCGATCATACCCAAGGGGTGTAGTTCTCAGTACCCTGATCGACGATATTATAATAACAGAAACCTATGAATCATTTAAACAAAATGATTTTTAAAAATCATCAATTTTATATATCATATTCTTCTTGAACAATAAGATGATTCAAATAAAACAATATATAAAACAGAACATAAATACAACAAATTAAAAGTAAAATATCAGAAATCAACACATCTAAATTTCTAAGTAATTCTATATATGTAATGTCGAATTGTGTAAACAAATACTAACCCGGGGCTACATCACGTCGTCACTACTCATATGTATAATCAGATAGATATAAGACTAGGCTTAGAATGTTTATTATTAGGATTCGATTTTACTTATTTGGTCACTGATCCCGGGCCAATTTGCGTGTAGCCTGGCCCGGCAGCCTGGCGCCTAGTCAGAAGGAAGATGGTTAGTGGGCTGTAAAGGCCCGCCGGATAGGTGCCGCGCGGACCCAGGCTCCTAAACTGATGCGTGGCGGCCCACGCCCTTTAATATTAGCCGGATCCTGAGTCGGATGTTCATGCTCTAATACTCTTCCAAGTTTGGCTCCCCGCCGACGCGTGGCGACGCACACTCCGGGGGTAAGCCCGAACTGGAGGAAGCGTTACTTAGTACCCCCAGGCGACACCATCATAGGCCCTCAGCCGGCCTCGTTACTTAGTGCCCCCAGTTGGCACCATCATAGGCCCTCAGCCGGTCTTGTCACTCAGTGCCCCAGTCGGCACAACCACTCCTTGACACTAGACTACCAGAAGTTGTACGGGGTCGGCGTAGGACTGAAGCCATCCTGGTCTCAAGCGACGGATATCTCGCCGAGGTATTGATCTTCCTGCCACATCTTGTCCTCCCGTACCACGACCACATACCCTGATGTCAGGCCGAGCGGCGTCCAACGGCGCCAACCCTTAAGTTGACAGTGCCCCTTTCTTTAATACAGTATGTGCTACTTTATGTTGCCACCTCTGGGCATGCATTACCTTGTCCTCGCTATATGACAACAGGTGGCAGGCGGGGCAGGAGCTGTTAGCTTCCCCGGCTATATAAGCCTCCTCACTCTGCATTTCTCAAGTACGCGCGATAGTGCAATTTCATACTGTTCCATTGCTTTCCATCACCACCGTCGAGTACTGATTTGACCGTCAGAGTGCCTGGCCGGGGACTTTTCCCAGCGGGTTCTAACGGTCTCTGTCTTGCAGGCTAGAGGCGATCTAGCTCGTTAGACCACCTCAGCGACCTCGCTCTCCCCGGAGGCTCACTTAGCCGTAGGGGCGTCCAACTCGCTTCGCGACAGGATCAAATTTGGCGCTAGAAGGAGGGACACCACCAGCCTGTTCGGAAGTGGAGATGGCTGACCCCAACCAGATGACTGTGGATGTCTCTCGCGAGGAGTACGAGGTGCTAATGGCTACGCGATCTCAGAGGGCTTCTCAAAGGCCCTCACAAGCCACCAGCCAGGGACCTCAGGGCCCGGAGCCAGCCGTGCGCTGGCCTTCTGGAGGACAACGCAGGCCTGTTAGGTCTGATGGTGGCTCTGCACCTCCCCCTGTGGTCGTCCCCCTGGACCAGGGTGGTGAGGCCCATTCGGTGTCAGCAGAGGCCTCAGTGTCTAATCCGGTGCGAGGAAGGCGACCGGACAAGGGAAAGGCTCCAGCTGACCCTGCTTCGGCTGTACTGGTACGCAGTCCTTTAGCTCCCTGGGTCTTGGAGGACCCTGTGCCCCGCCACCTCTGTTTCTTCACCGTCCCCGAGTATTTGGGAACCACGGATCCGGAGGAGCATTTGATGAAGTTCGAGAGCGCGACTCTGCTTCATCAGTATCCGGAAGGCGTCAAGTGTCGAGCCTTCCTGACAACCCTCTCTGGCGCAGCCCAGAGATGGTTCGACCGACTCCCTGAGGGGTCGATCGCTAGCTTTGAGGGGCTCAAAAGAGTGTTCCTGCAGCACTTTGCTAGCAACCGATGACACCACAGGACGAGCCTTAATTTGTTCGCTCTGAAGCAAGGCCCAAAGGAGACCCTCAAGGCCTACATCAAGAGGTTCAATGATATGGCGATGGATGTGCCAACTGCCACCCAGGAGGTCATGGTCAGCGCGTTCTCCCAGGGCCTACAGGACGGAGAGTTTTTCCGCTCGCTGATCATAAAGCCCCTGAAGGACTTCGACAGTCTTCTTGGCAAGACTGTCAAATATATCAATGTGGAGGAGGCGCAGGCCGCTCGTAGAAAGGAGTCGGTTGCCCTGGCACATCCCCACCCCATTCATGGTGCTCGGCCCCCAGGAGGACCTATTAGTAGCCCGCCGAGCATGCCGGTATGGAGCGGTGCCATGTGCAGCAGGTAGCCCAAGGGTGTTTTCCCGCCCGATGGAGGCCATACTATACCTTCCACCAGAGCCACGACCACGCCACCGAGGAATGCCATCAAGTTGGTCGGGGCCGAGCCCCTGCCCCCAGAGGACGAGGGCGACAAACACCTCCCGGACGGGGCGCAGGTTGAGGCGACCCGAATGTCGACCCAGTGGCCGAGGAGTTGCGAGAGAATCCCCCGGCTGCCCGCAATCTATTCTCCCAGGGGAACTGGGCGGGGGACGAAGAAACAGATGAGGAGCGGGCCAACCAGCAGAATGTCATCCGAGGAGGCGTACATGTCATCTCAGGTGGACCAACGGGAGGAGACTCCAACCGTGCCCGGAAGGCACATGTGCGCCGACTGGAGATTCATCAAGTTGGCACTAGCCTGGCCCAGGCGGAGGGACCTCATATCAGTTTCGGACCCCAAGATCTGCAGGGGCTAGATGTCCCACACGATGACGCGCTGGTCATCACCGCCGTCATCGCCAACTATCAAGTCCACCGCACTATAGTGGACACTGGCAGCTCGGTCAACATACTCTACAAAAGAGCGTTTGACCAACTCCAGATTGAGAGGTCCTAGCTGGATCTGATAGCGACCCCGTTGTTCGGTTTCATGGGGAACCCGATGCAGCCTATTGGCCAGATTCGGCTGGCCATATCCCTGGGCGAGGAGCCACTGAAGAGGACTCGGTGGTCCACCTTCTTGGTGGTGGATGCTCCTTCGTCCTACAACGCCATTTTGGGCCGACCAACCCTCAACGAGTTTCGGGCCGTCGCCTCCACATTTTACCTGAAGGTTATGTTCCCAGTCGGGGACAAGGTAGGAGAAGTCAAGCGTGACCAAAAGGTGGCCTGGAGATGCTATGTGTACGACGTCCAAGTAGAGAGCCGCAAGGCTCCACGCCCCTTCTCCGATTGCAACATGGTTCGGGCTTCTCCTTGGTCCGAGTTGCATGAAGACAAAGAGGAGGTGCAGCTCCTCCCAGATCGGGAGGAATCCCGAGTCAAGATTACAGCAGGATTGCCCGAGGAACTGAAGAAGCCACTGCTAGAATGCTTGGCTCTAAACCAAGATGTTTTCGTCTGGTCAGTCAAGGAACTGAAAGGCGTTCGACCGGAGGTGGCGGAGCACCGCCTCCATGTATATCCCCATGCTCGACCCGTGAAGCAGAGGAAGCGGGACTTCAGCACCGAGCAGAATAAGGCGATCCAAGCCGAAATCGAGAGGTTGACGGAGGCCGGGCACATCAGGGAGGTGCAATTCCCGGCCTGGCTGGCCAATGTGGTGCTAGTGCCCAAACCAGACAATAAGTGGGGAATTTGCATCGACTTTCGGGACCTCAACAGGGCCTGCCCGAAGGACTGCTATCCCTTGCCTCGGATCGACCAGATGGTGGACTCGACAATTGGCAGCGAGTTCATTTCCATGCTGGATGCTTACCAGGGGTATCATTAAGTACCCTGGCTGTCGAAGATCAAGAGAAGGTCAGTTTCATCACAGCAGACGGTACCTACTGCTACACCGTCATGCCGTTCGGGTTAAAGAACGCTGGAGCCACCTACCAACGCATGATGAACAAAGTCTTCCGGTCCCAGATCGGAAGAAATGTGGAAGTATATGTGGACGACATCCTCATCAAGTCCACTCGAGCCGAGGACTTGGTAGCGGATGTCGAGGAGACCTGTCAGACGTTGCGAAGGTACGGGCTCAAGCTGAACCCGGCCAAGTGTCTTTTTGGTGCCCGGAGGGGAAAATTCCTGGGATACATCGTGACCGAGCGGGGCATTGAGGCCAACCCTGGCAAGGTTAAGGCTCTACTGGATATGCCCCCGCCTAGAAATCTCCAAGAGGCACAGCGGCTCGTAGGGCGAATCACAGCCCTGTCTCGATTTATCTCCCGATCGGCCGAACGAGGGTTGCCTTTCTTCAAAACCCTCCGCAAGGCTACCAAATTCCAGTGGGATGCCGATTGTGACAAGGTGTTCGAAGAGATGAAGGCCTACCTTGCTGAGCTGCCTGTGCTGGCGAAACCAAAGGTTGGGGAGACTCTGTATGTTTATCTGGCTGCGTCGGCTGACTCGGTCAGCATGGTTCTAGTTAAGCAGGAAGCAGCCGAGCAGCACCCCGTGTACTTCTTTGCCCATTTACTAAAGGGAGCCGAGTGCCGTTATACGACACTCGAGAGATTGATGTATGTGCTATTGTTGGGTGCTCGGAGGATCCACCCTTATTTCTTGGCACATCCTATCGTGGTGCTGACGAACAGCAACCTAAGCCGAGTGGCCTCCAATCCTGAAGCATCCGGGCGACTGATTATGTGGACCACCGAGCTGAGCGAATATGACATTCAGTACCAGCCTCGACCAACTATCAAGGCTCAGGCCCTAGATGATTTCTTAAGCGAGCTGCATTCGGATGAGATTGAAGAAGCCTGGCAGATATATGTGGATGGTTCGGTAGCTCGGTCAGGATTTGGAATTGGTATCCTGATGATGTCCCCGAGCGGAGAACAAATGCACTTGTCTGTTCGACTGGAGTATAAGGCCACGAATAATGAGGCCGAGTATGAGGCCCTCATGTCTGGACTACAGGCTGCCAAACATGTAGGGGCAGCTCGGGTGTGCTCTACTTGGATTCCCAACTGGTTGCACAGCAGGTGGCCGGGCGATTCGAGGTCAACAGTGATCGGCTGCAGGCCTTCATCGAGGCTTATGAGAAGCTGAAGGCTGAATTCAAAGAAGTGCAGTAAGGAAGATCCCACGGGAGGAGAACTTTAAACCAGATGAATTGGCTAAGCTAGCCAGTTCAGTAGGCTCTTGGGTGCTTCCCCAGGCGAGTGGCCCGGCGTTGCTAATCATGCAGATAGAAAGACAAGCTGACTTGGAATTGGAGTCCGACTGGCGAACCCCAATCATTGCCTACCTTACAAGGGGAGTCTTGCCGTCTGACCGAGAAGAACCTCTGTGGCTCAAAAAGCATGTAGCTCGGTACACCATGGTCGGCGACGTGTTATACAAGAGATCATTCTCCCGACCTCTCCACAAATGCCTAAGCGAAGAGGATGCTGACTATGTACTTAGGGAAATTCATTTGGGGATCTGTGGACACCCCGCCGGGGCTCGCGGACGGCTCGGAAGGCAATAATGTCCAGCTATTATTGGCCAACCCTGCAGAAGGATGCCAACAAGCTGGTTGCCACCTGCCTGTCTTGCCAAAAGCATCAGTGCCTGCCACATCGACCCACAAAAGCCATGAAGGCATCGGCAGTCTCCTGCCCTTTTGATCAGTGGGGCATGGACATAGTAGGGCCATTCCCGACTGTCGCCGTCCAGAATAAATATTTGTTGGTAGCCGTCAACTACTTTTCCAAATGGATAGAGGCTGAGGCTCTATCACGTATCACTGAGTAGGCGGTGATGAAGTTCTTATGGCGGGACATACTATGCCGATACGGAATCCCACATAAGCTTGTCTCGGACAATGGAAGGCAGTTCCAGGGTTGAAGGATACAAGAGTGGTGCGCAAAGTACGGTATCAAGCAAGCCTTCACCTCTGTAGCCTATCCTCAAAGTAATGGCCAGGCGGAAGTGGCCAACCGAGAGATCCTTAGAGGATTGAAGACTAAGCTAGACCACGTCGGCGGAACGTGGGTAGAAGAGCTCTCGAGCATTCTGTGGGCCTTGCGGACCACGGTCAAAGAGACAACGGGATACACACCTTTCAAGCTAGTCTATGGGAGCGAAGCAGTGATCCCGGTCGAGGTCGGATGCGAATAAGACCGGAGGGTGGCCTATGATGAAAATAACTCGGAAAGGCAACGACTAGATCTAGACCTAGTTGACGAAATCCGATACAAAGCAGCGGCTCGGATGTTCACATATCGGCAGAAGATGAAACAGAAGTATGATCGGAAGGTATTGCCTAGGACATTCCAAGTGGGCGACCTTGTCTGGAAGAGAATCAAGCCCATGGGGGAGGTAAACAAGCTGGAGCCGCAATGGGGAGGACCCTTCAAGGTTATTCAGAAGCTCGCTTCAGGAGCTTATTACTTAGAGAATGAGAAGGGAAAGAGGTTGGATCGACTCTGGAGTGCGATTCACCTTCAGCCCTATCGGGCTGCCGAGTGAGAAGTTATAATGTAAATGTAAAGCACTCATAATAGTGGAAGAGCACGGTCCTTACCCCGCTCGCAGATGCTCCAGACTCTCGAGCTATTATCCCGCGGCTCGGCTGCTCAGTAAGACGCGTGGCGTCCCACGCTCCCTGAGTCCTGCCTGACCGAGTGTGCTATTTATCCCGCGGCTCGGCTGCTCAGTAAGACGCGTGACGTCTCACGCTCCCTGAGTCCTGCCCGACCGTGTGTGCTATTTATCCCGCAGCATGGCTGCTCAGTAAGACGCTGGTGACCCACGCTCCCTGAGTCCTGCCCGACTGTATGCGCCATTTATCCCGCGACACGGCTGCTCAGTAAGATGCATGGAGACCCACGCTCCCTGAGTCCTGCCCGACCGTGTGCGCCATTTATCCCGCGGCTCGGCTGCTCAGTAAGATGCGTGGCATCCCACACTCCCTGAGTCCTGCCTGACTGTGTGTGCCATTTATCCCGCGGCTTGGCTGCTCAGTAAGACGCGTGGCGGCCCACTCTCCCTGAGTCTTGCCCGACCGTGTGCGCAAAACTCTTGCCTTGCCAGCAAGTTATAAGTGGACCAGCCTCCATGCCCCACTCGATTCAGTGTCCCCGATCGGATGCGTGGCGGCCTATGCTCCTGAGAATCGGCCTGGGTCAGTGTCTATACTCTCGTCTCTGCACGAGTTACATTTATCCCGCGGCTCGGTTGCTCAGTAAGACGCGTGGCGGCCCACGCTCTCTGAGTCTTGCCCGACCGTGTGCGCAAAACACTTGCCTCGCCAGCAAGTTATAAATGGACCAGCCTCCACGCCCCACTCGATTCAGTGTCCCCGATCGGACACGTGGCGTCCCACGCTCCTGAGAATCGGCCTGGGTCAGTGTCCAGACTCTCGTCTCTGCACGAGTTACATTTATCTTGCGGCTCGGCTGCTCAGTAAGACGCGTGGCGACCCACGCTCCCTGAGTCTTGCCCGACCGTGTGCGCAAAACTCTTGCCTCGCCAGCAAGTTATAAGTGGACCAGCCTCCACGCCCCACTCGATTCAGTGTCCCCGATCGGACACGTGGCGTCCCACGCTCCTGAGAATCGGTCTGGGTCAGTGTCCAGACTCTCGTCTCTGCACGAGTTACATTTATCCTGCGGCTCGGTGATAATCATCATTTTGTTGATTATTTTCAGCTCTAAAATCCATGTTTGATCCACATTTTATATGCTTAAGTTTGCAATTTTATTAGGTTTCATGTATTCCCTTCATTTTGGCTTTTAATTCAAATCTTTGTATATTTGAGATATTTTTGGCACTAAATTTGAATATCATTTTGTAGGCTTCAATTGATCATGGACCTAGATCAAATCGGGTCAGACAAGAGTCAGCATTGGATCCAGATCAAAGGGATCAAGCAGTGGATTAATAGGAGCCGTCTATTCCAGGAAACGGATAGATCTGAGCCATCGGTCCACTTCTGGTCAATCCAAGTTCAAGACAGAATTAATCATGACCATAGATCAAGATCTGAAAATTTCAGTCCAATCAGAAGTAATCTGACCGTTGGATCAAGTTCAAGTTGTTCTATACCATCCATTCAAGAAGAAGGAAGATCTGGACCATCCGCCACTAATCTGGTTAATCCGAGCTGAAGACAGGTAGATCAGGACCATTGATTGGGATCTGTGAAGTTTGGTTCAGATCTGAAGAGATCCGACCGTTGGATGAAGCCAAATCGATCTCAGCCGTTCGTTGCTAATTTCCTTTTGATGCTGTGAGCCCTGAACTCAATTGGCTTGGTTTGGCTGAACCAAGTGTTGAACTTAACTGCTAGGCTCTGGTTTGGCTGACCGAATCACTGAACCTGGACCGGACAGAGGCTGAACCCAAATGCTGAGCCAAAATGCAGCAGAGGCTGGCTGAACCAAATTGCTAGGCTGAACCGGACAGTGACTGGACTGAACTCAAGCTCTGGTTTGGCTGGGCTGAAGCTGGCTTGACTGGACCAACCGAACCACGCGCAGCCAGGGATAAAACGCAGATCGCGCAGCCAAGCTAGGGTAGACGGGGGGAATCACTCGGGAGAGACGGAGACGAGGACTCGGGGGGTTCCTGATTCTTTCTCTTCACCTTCTCCACCTTCTCCATCTCCTCCGGCCACTGCACAAGCTAGGGCAAGGGGTTCGAACCCTAGCCGGTCGGAGTTCCATCACCGCAGTTTCTTCTCCACCTTCATCGCCGCCGGCCGGTATCATTTCTCCACCTCTTCTCTTTCGGGGTTCGGAGAGAAGAGAGGAAGGGTTCTCTTTCGAGGTTCGGAGAGAAGCCAGTCATCTTCCTTCACCGCACGCTACCGGACGAAGCTAGGGCTCTGGGGGTTCCGAACCCTAGTCGACTCCACCGCCGACGATCCATCCACCTCTCCGTCCGGATTCAAGTTCCACCAGGGAACCCTAGATGTCAATTTCAGTAGCTTAAATTCCCAGCAGAGTTTTTCTTCAGCATTTTCTTCAGCAATTCTTTCTCGTCGATTTCTTTGCAGTAGTTTTCATTCCACAGCAATTAAATTCCTTTGCACAATTTTCTTCCCAGTTTTTCGATTCCAGCAGATTCTAATTCCAGCAGCTCTTCAGTATTTTCAGTAGTTTATTACTTAACAGCAGATGCATGTTGTGCCAGTTGATATGTTTCAATCGTGTGATTCAATGCATCCATCAGTTGATGATCTCCCATGTTTAGTTTCTTGAATTTTGATTTAATTTGATACATGCTAAGTGATCTGTGAATGTTCTTCAATCACTGGTTTCTTCATTTTGTTGCAGTTAGCTTACTTTAAATCCATGCTTTAATTGCTTCTTTCAATAGCTGGAAGTTCTTGTTTTCGTTTGGATTCAATTTGGTTTAACTTGTCTTTCATTTTCTGCAATTGTAATCATCTCTTCCAGATCCGGCAGCCACCTTTCTCAGCAGTTCTTCATCAGCTCCTTTCTTCAATTCCGGCAGCTAGCAGATTTCTTCCAGCACAATTCAATTCCAGTTTGGCAGCTGATCGGCATTTCACCTTTCACAGCAATTCAATTCCAGCAGCTGTTCAATTTGCAGCCAGTAGATTCCATTCAGAGCCGCAGCTTCTTCTTCAGCAATTTCTTTCCAGCATTCTCTTTACTTCACAGCAGATCCAGCAGTCATCTCTTCCTCATCAGATTTTGCAGCAATTTTCTGCAGCAATTCAATTTCCAGCAGTCCATCTGATTTCCAGAAGTTCTGTGATCCAATTTTCAGAAGTTCTTCCTTTAATTGTTGCTTGTTGACTAATATTCATTGTGTTTGAATGGTTGTGATTGATAGTTTGTTGGATGTTTGTATTTGATGAATTTCCCCAATTCAAATAGCACGTACTCAAAGCAATTTCAATTATGCCCACATGGTCTTTGGTCAATTGTCTCTTAGAACAGTTAATTTCAATTGTGATGTTTCTTAGTTGATTAACTCTTGTTTTGTATTGCTTTTTCCATGTCTTTAAGTTCTCTGTCTTCATTACATGCAATTAGGTTAGGAAATTAAATTTCTTTCATGCTATAGGTTTTATTCCATGCCTAGGCTTCATTAATGTCTTATTTCTTGAATGCTTCTTTCACATTGCCTTTTCTTTTCTGCAATTGTAGTTAGGGTAATTTAGATTTCTTTACCTGTATTGTCCTTCCTTAATTAGAACTAGATTTCATATTTGCTCTGTTATTCATTTTGTAGTCCTAGCTCTTAAATCCAAAACCCCAATTTCATATTGAAAATCCAAAAGCAATAGAATACGATTCTGAGAATTATCTTGCACCAACTACATTCGTTGGGAGACGACTCGAGTTACTCTATGCTACATTAGTGTAGAGGAGTTCGATATCTTAATTGTATTTGAAACCGTAACACGACAAAAAACGGTTATCAAATTTGGCGCCGTTGCCAGCTTCAGCCCAGCCAAACCAGAGCTTGAGTTCAGTCCAGTCACTGTTCGGTTCAGCCTAGCAATTTGGTTCAGCCAGCCTCTGCTGCATTTTGGCTCAGCATTTGGGTTCAGCCTCTGTCCGGTCCAGGTTCAGTGATTCGGTCAGCCAAACCAGAGCCCAACAGTTAAGTTCAACACTTGGTTCAGCCAAACCAAGCCAATTGAGTTCAGGGCTCACAACATCAAAAGGAAATTAGCAACGAATGACTGAGATCGATTTGGCTTCATCCAACGGTCGGATCTCTTCAGATCTGAACCAAACTTCACAGATCCCAATCAATGGTCCTGATCTACCTGTCTTCAGCTCGGATCTAATAAAAGAAAGTTACTTAGGATCATCAAGTCTCAAGAATCCATGTATTTATGGTTCCAAATCTCACATAAGTCAAAAGCATGGTAATTTCATCAACTTGAATAAACTAAACATGACAAAAACCTCACAAGGTGGATATATGCACTGATGCTCACAAAAATAACAGATATGGAAGTGGAGTTCTCTCAAAACATTCATGACATTGCACTACCATATGCTTGCTTATCTTCTACTTCTCCACTACTATAACATAAGTACACAAATCAAGAGGGTTTTTCAATGAATAATAATGAACCCAAGTGCTACAAGAAAACAAGAATGGTAGATAACAAAGAAGATCATAGAGAGCATGAAAGAACATCAAAAAGAATATGAGAGCATTTGGGTAATTAACATGATGTATACAATCAAACAATAGGCCAAAATAAATAACTCAATCAAACCTCCAACACTCAAAATTATCCTTTCACATTCTCAATGCACTGCATATCAACCACTTACAACATCTCTCAAAATATTAACAACATAACTCTTGAATTCCTCTAAACAATAATATCAAAAGAGTACACATCAAGAAAATATTCCTTTTTGTTCATCACTAATACAATCTCGAATGTTTGAGGAATTTTTTTTTCACATAGAGAGATTTTTTTTCTTTTCACTTTTTTTTTATCTTTATTATTTTTTTCTATCTCTCTTTCTTTTTTTTTCACATAGAGAGATTTTTTTTTCAAAGAGAGATTTTTTTTTCACACAAGCATTCGTCCATTTACACTTGTCTCCCACTCGGCTGCTCAGTAAGACGCGTGGCGACCCACACTCCCTGAGTCTTGCCCGACCGTGTGCGCAAAATTCCCGAAATCCTAAAGCAAGAACATCTCTCGAACATCTCCTTAACTTGGTTACTCCCTCAATAGGACCCGAGCGAGAGCATCATGACCACCCTTTATGGGGCCCATGACGCGGCGACAGCAACATGAATTGCCCAAGTCGGCAATTTCATTCAACTCTTATGAGCCCGTCAAATAATGGATCACTCGCCTTCGCTCGAGCTGCTATGATGCTTAAGTGTTTCACTCCGACAATCGCAAAGTAAAGTTTGTTCTGGCCCGAGTGGCCAACACAAGTGGAAGGCATTATACTCGCGTGGCTCGCAGACATATTCAGTGAAGTGAACTTGAGTTGGGGAGTCCTCACTCGGGTTAGTAACGCCGCTCAAATTCTTAACACTTAAACATCGCAAAGACAAAAGGAATATAAACAAGTCGGCATTCTTATCATCAAAAGCTATTACAAAATCGAGGCCTAGCCCCTCTCCAACAAAGGAAAATAAAGAGAACATTCTGCCTAACAATCGCTCCTAGATCACGGAGCTCGGTTGGTCTTCTTCTGGGACTTGCCCTGGAGTAGAGAGTCGGCATATCCTTTGAGGCGCTGTATGCGCCGCTGAATTGCCTTCAGCACGGATGTTTGGACTTCGTGTCTTTGTTGAAGCTTACCATGCTTCGCAGCACAAGCAGCCCGTTCCTCCTCTTTGGCCTTTAGGTCGGCCCGTAGAGTGGAGATGACGTGGTTTGCCTCAAAAAGTTGGGTCTTGAGCGTGATCAATTCCTCAAGGTTCCAAACTGGCCGCGCCGCCTGTCGAAGAAGGATGGCAAGAGTCAGAATCAAAGAAAAGATAAACGGAAGCAAGATCTTTCATAGACTGAGGTTTCTTGAGTCAGCTTATGCGCTCTCGCCTGAGCATAGTTTCCAGGCTCTCGCCTGAGCAGAGTTTCCAGGCTCTCGCCTGGACGGGGCTTTAGATTCCCTGTCCAGACCGCTCCTCGAACACGAGTCACTAGCTAGTGCCCTGGGGGTGGCGGCATTCGGAGAGACTGCCCCTGGTTGGTCACCAACGGAGGCCCATATTCTGGGAGAGGTTTGTGAGAATGAAATCAAAGGGCCTCCCCGGACTGGCATTGGCAAGGACAGGGGCTGTCTGATAGTAGCCGCTCCAACATTAGTCGAGCCAGTATTGCTAGCCGGTCGGCATACAAAACCGCCTTGGGTCGTAGGGCGAAGAATAGTAGGGACACCTTCCTTCGGATGCCTCGCTGGCGCGAACATCCAAACCCTCCTCAACAAGGTAGAAGAAGAGGAAGCCCCGCGAGGTGGAATGATCGGGGAAACTGCCCTTGTCAGAGGAGAGTAAAAGCTAGGTCCCTCAGTAGTAAAGGGCCTTCGAGTGAAAGCCCTCGACTGAGGAAGGGTAACCTCGTGAGTCGGTGGAGGAAGAGATACCTCGTGACTGGGCGGAGAATGGGTGAGCTCCAGAGGGGAGGTTACACGGGAAAAAGAAGGAGCTGCGGCAGCAGGTTCTGCAGAAGCCGACACCTTGGCTCGCTTCGATCGGCGGGGAGGGTCGGAAGTACCAAGTGAAGATGAAAAGTGGCCGATCGGAGTCGCTGACGCCGGGTTTCCAAGGGTAGGTCATCCGTATCTGAGACCCCCATATTGGAAGCCGACCTTTTCTTCATTAGTTCCTTCCCCTTACGAGAAATACCTTCACGCGGAGAAGTTGTGGTCGTGAACACCCTCGTTGGGGGAGGAGAATCCGGGGGAAGCATTGTTGCAAGGTGCTCCCAATCTGTGCTGTCCGAAGAAGAGAAGTAAGAGTCGCCCGAGAAAGTGTAAGGTCTTTTTAGAGAAAACAGTTCCTCGGAGGAGTCAGTGGACATATTGGAAGATGGATGGAAACCTGAAGGGGATCTCGGTCTTGTTGATGTTTGGGTTGAAAGCGACCCTGGTAGTCGCCGCCTATATATAGGAGAAGGCGAGTAATCTCGGTTGTTCATAGAAGGCCTCGGTAAATCGCAGGATCGAACGATCGTGTTCTGCTGCATTATGGGGAAAATATCGAGAAGCAATAAAGCAGAAGTAAGTGGGCGAGGTGAAACTACTCGTCGCCCGAGGTACTCATGAATGATGATAGACGTTTCGTGTCCGATGCGTCATTTCACCATTGATATGTTCAATCGCTAGTTAAGGCAGCCGTCAGAAATTGGGATACAGATCGCCCCGATGGGACGGCTGAAAAGAAGTTGGCAGGTCAGCCAGACAACTAGGCCGGAAAGGGCCGACCTGGCGCGTGCCTTCAGCAGGTCAAAGATCCCTTGGTTCAGGTCCCGGTCGGACGCGTAGCAACCCACGCTCCCAGGGCTCCGACTCAACCAAGCGGCTGAACCTTCATAAACGGGCCAGCTCCCGCAAATCCCTTGGTTCAGGTCCTGGTCGGACGCGTGGCGACCCACGCTCCCCGGGCTCCGACTCAACCAAGCGGCTGAACCTTCACAAACGGGCCAGCTCCCGCAAATCCCTTGGTTCAGGTCTCGGTCGGGCTCGTGGCGACTCACGCTCCCCGGGCTCCGACTCAACCAAGCGACTGAACCTTCACAAACGGGCCAACTCCCGCAAATCCCTTGGTTCAGGTCCCGGTCGGGTGCGTGGCGACCCACGCTCCCCGGGCTCTGGCTCAACCAAGCGACTGAACCTTCACAAACGAGCCAGCTCCCGTAAACCCCTTGGTTCAGGTCCCGGTCGGACGCATGGCGACCCACGCTCCCTGGGCTCCGGCTCAACCAAGCGGCTGAACCTTCACAAATGGGCCACTCCCGCAAATCCCTTGGTTCAGGTCCCAGTCGAGCGCGTGGCGACCCACGCTCCCTGAGCTCTGACTCAACCAAGCGGTTGGACCTTCACAAACGGGCCAGCTCCCGCAAATCCCTTGGTTCAGGTCCCGGTCGGACGCGTGGCGACCCACGCTCCCCGGGCTCTGGCTCAACCAAGCGGCTGAACCTTCACAAACAGGCCAGCTCCCGCAAATCCCTTAGTTTAGGTCCCGATCGGACGCGCGGCGACCCACGCTCCCCGGGCTCCGACTCAACTAAGCGGCTGAACCTTCACAAACGGGCCAACTCCCACAAATCCCTTGGTTCAGGTCCCGGTCGGACACGTGGTGACCCACGCTCCCCGGGCTCCAGCTCAACCAAGCGGCCGAACCTTCACAACGGGCCAGCTCCCGTGAATCCCTGGGTTCAGTAGTTTACACAGTAGAGGTATCTCCCGAGCCGAGTGCTCAAGCGGATGTTCACTCGGATCACCATCACTCGACAACAAGCACAGTCATAAGATGCCCAAGTGGAAAGGGAAAATTTTCATTTGGCAAGGCAAAGAGGTTACATAGTCATGGGACAATTGCCCCTACACGCGTAAAAAGAAGAAGGACAAAAATAAGAAGCCTGGCCCTCACTTGAACGACTCTTTGGTTACATCAGGCAGATCTTTGCACATCTCTTGAAGTCGCACTGCTGTGGGAGGTAGATCGGGAGGCAGATACCCGCCAAGCTTGAGTTGGCGGACGACGTTAACTCCTTGTTGCATCATTACATCCATGAATCGTTGGGCGATTTCGGTAGTATAGGCCGGGGCATTAATGCACTCGAGCCTATGCTCTTCCAGTCTTGTGGGTTCGGTCTCCATGTAGGATCGAAGCTCCGTCAGCTCTGCTCTAGCTGCCTCCCACTCGAATTTCTCCTTCAGCAGCTGCTCAAGCTCCTCCTTCTGATTTTGGGACAATTGATCCTTGGAAGAGAGCTCCGCGGACAGCTTAGTTATCCTTGTGATTGAGCCAGGGCCTCAGCGTCTCTGGCATCCAGTTGAGCCCTAAGGGAGTCATTGGCGGTGGACGTCTCCTAAAGTTCAGACTGCGCCTGGGTCAACTCGTCCTGGGCCTTCGCCTGAAGAGCCCGCGCTTTCCGCTCAGTATGCTTCAGGGTGGAGAGCCGGATGTTTGTTTGGGATGCAACCTGATGCACCATCTTGATCTGGCCACGTGCCGCCTCAAGTTGCTCTTCAGAGTGAGCTAATTGAGCTTGTAGAGCCTGAACCTCGGCTCGCAAGTGGTTCAAAGTGGGCTCATCGGCAACCAGCTGAGAGTGCGCCAGTTGGGTCTTTAGGCGCTCCACCTCTCTCTCAGCTTTAGCTCGAGCCGAAGCTTGGGTCCGGAGCGACATGGAGAAGCCATGACAGTCTCCCACGAACTGTAAGACAGATACCGATCTCACGGGTAAGAAACAGAACACTCAATGAAGGATCCGGTTCATCTAGACATACCTGAGTGGCCTTGAGAAAAAAGGCATCAGCTTTGTTGCAAGGGTCGTGGAAGTAGGACTCCTCGAGTCCCTGAGCATAGCGGTCGGCTACCGACCCATACAGGCAAATATCCTGATGCTGGTCGGGTAGCTCGCCTGGGGGTCTCTTCAGATGACGGTCGGCCCGAGTGGGTGCATCATCAAATCCTCAGCAGACGGGGTCCCCGACCCCTCAGGCAGGGGCCGGTCAGAAGCATTGGAGGAGGCAGAAGGGTCGGCAAACGATCTGACGATAGGAGGAACGGCCGCAGAACTAGTGCTGGGGTCGGCGGCAGGAGTAACTACTGGCAGTTTGACAGGGGAGCTGTCAACCAGTATGACGGCGACACGATCAGCAGCAGGAGCCACGAAGGGAACGATGGCTGTAGAAGCAGAAAGGGCTTCTGGCTCGGGAGCCGCTCTCTTCTTTTTCTTCTTCTTTTTCTCCAGTTGGTTGCTGGAGGAAGGGTGAGAAGAGCCCTTTGGCGGGGAAGATGCTCGTCGGCGCTTGGAGGGAGTACGGGGTTTGGCGGTTGTAAGTGGGGTTGTCTTGGAAGTGGTGGGAACTGACTCCGGTACAGTCGGAGTCAGGTCCGCCAAAGCATCCTCTACCGAAGCGCCTCCTCTAACAACCAACGCGGAGGTGACCCGAGTCCGCAGCTCGGCCTCATCTAATCTAAAGCCTCCCTTCAGAGCCGCAGACAGCAGCATGGGAACTGCGAAAGCAAAATAAGCTCAGACACGATTAAAAGGCATGCAAGGAGGGCACAGTAAAACTTACCGACTGCGGAAAGTGAAGGGACCGGACTAGGGCTGACACCGAAGGTGGAGAGAATCCCCTCCTTTAGCAGATGGCTGCCATGGAAGTGCCTATCCTCTAGCTCAGCTGTGACACTCATGTATGTTGCAGAAGTGTGATAGTATTGGGGGAGGGCCTTGGAAACAGGAAGTCCCTCGATCTAAGTTGTGGGCCAGCCCGGGGCTGAGATGTGCCTAATGAAGAAGTAACGCTCCTTCCATCCTTTGTTAGAAGTGGGAAGATTCAGGAGGAAGGAAGCTTTGGCTCGAGCTTGGAAGAAGAAGTCGCCCGCTTCTTGCTGTTTGGGATAGAAAAGGTAATGGAAATTCTCAGGTTCCAGGGTAATCTTGAGTAGTGAAAAAACGATGACCAAGCCACACATTAGACGTATGACGTTGGGAGCCAGCTGAGGAAAGGGAATTTGGAAGTAGACACAGACGGCGGGAAGAAAAGGATGAATGGGGAAACGGAGACCGGCTTGTAAATGATCCCGAGACAGAGCAATGTAGCCCAAGGGGGCGGAATCTTGAGTATCTTTTACATTTAATTAAAAGATACCCGAATACAATATCTGATCATGATGAAGAAGCAAAATATATCAATATGGAATCTTAAAATAATATTTAGAAATGAGCATATTAAAATATAAAAATAGAATAAATATATTTTGCATGATTTATATATGATAAATAAAAAATTAATTTATAGTTGAGCAAACCTCATTAAAAGCTAATTAGTAGAGTCTGATTGATCTTGAGTCTACTATAATTCAAAACTATGTAGTGTTAGAGAAGATAAATGAGCTATAATATCTCATATATATATATATGGGCCATGCGAGCTCTATTTTCCTCCCTCAACTTTCGGTCATCCTCTGCTCTCCTTGCATCCTCAGTGGCTCTCCTCTGCTCTTTTATGGCCATTCACTGATTTATCTTTTGATCCATTAAGGTAATTTTTTTGTCTTTAACTCTCCAACACAGAACAAGAAAAGGAACTGACATGACCCCTAGGAGTCCTCAAACGCTCAAATACAACTTTGGCCTGGGAGCCAAAGCCGTAGAGGGTAGAAATTTTTGTTTGTTCACCGCCAACATCATAATATATCTCATTTAATGTGTAGATAGATAGAGACTCTATTTGTGATTTGATCATGTTTGATAAAATATAACATATTTAATATTCAAAAAACGATTATATATTGAACTAAAGTTAAAAATCGTATGTGTAGATAGTCTTTGAACGAACATTAACAAATGTACCATCCTTCTTCTGGTAGGTCTTTAGAAATATCTCCATACAGGTGGCCTGTCAAGTTAGCTCACGTTCCTGCATACACAAATATACACGATCAAAATTATACAAGTTTGGTAATAATTACAATGTTGCTTTCAATCAACTTTAAATTAAACTCACCAAATCCATTGCATGGTTAACAATAGATTTTGACCCAGGCGTATGCTAAGCAGTTCCGATACTCTGGCTACCTAGCTCTATGTTTCTATTTGCTCTAGCCTTATTAGCATTTTCTTTCACCTTTGTTCAGCCAGGTGGCCATTCATACACCCCATAGCTCGGCTGATGCATACGTCGGTCCTGTGCCTTCTGTATGATATTATACACGAGCTCCTTGTAGAGTTTGGAACAATAACTATTTCAAGTTTATTTAAATGATTCGACCTGCCCCTCCTTCCATATATATTTTGTCTACAATCATAAATTGAAAATTTAGTATATTAAAGGATAAATAAATTACAAATACCATATATATTAACTTTGCTTACTACAAATTCATTATAATAAAATGTCTTCAACTTGACATCTATGTGCTTCATATAATAGCAGCACATACTCGTTCCTTAAATTTCCTGGTGATATAAGAGGACACTTGGTGGCCCTCTGGAGTAAACCTACATGAAAAAACAAGTAATATATGAGAAATATATTATAAATAAAATAATATATGAACTTCAATTACTAATAAAAAACACTTAACACTTCTCCAACAACTCTAATTATCCTGTAGCCATAGGTTGACTGCCTACTACTCTGCCATAATAATGTCTGCAAAATAACATTACAACAAAAATGAATAAAGGTTACTAACATTATAATAAAAATACAATACAATATAAAAGCATTGTTGAGGCAATCTAGGGTCCGGGGTGACCATGCGTTTTGATGTTTGGGCAAAGGGTTTAAGTTAGGTTTACCCTTGTGTATTTGATATGTGTATGTGAGTGTGCAGGTTGTGCAGATTACACATATTATCTTGACTGGACGACCTCGGTACGGTGATGGGAGGCATGGAGACAATCTGGAGGCTTGTGTGCACCCGAGGGACTTTGGGATAGCAGGGACGATGAACCGAGGGGCGCGGACTTCGAGGCATGCGTGAAGGATGGCATGGAGGCAAGTTGGAGGCTTGCGTGCATCCGAGGGACGGGATCCGAAGATGAAGAGGGCACGAAGGCAATAGTCGAGGCTGTTGATGAGGAATCAGTTGAGTCGTGAGGGTACGAGTGCTGTGTGATTGTACTCGGGAAATCATAGGGTTCGAGTGCGGAGTGAAATGTACTCGGAAAGGGTAACCTTAGGTGTGTGAGTGGACCAGTCGACTGCCCTAGGAGGTAGTCGACTGATAAAACTCACTGAGAGTTTTCAGGCCTGGACCAGTCGACTGCTCCAACAACAGTCGATTGGTAACCCCGAAAACTAGCCGTTGGCTAGCAATTAAGGCTAGACCAGTCTACTGATAAATGGGCAGTCGACTGGTGGGGAAGGTTTTAGGTTGAGTTCTATTTAAGAGAACTCGGTTTGGGCTGAGAACTCTTGACGAAACAAGCTTGGTTAAGACTTGTTGGTAGTCTCTAGAGCCCAGGTAGTGTCGAGGTGTTGTCGCGAGGTTTTTTCACCCACAAGGAGCGACAAGGGCTAGCCGGAGGTTATCCCGGGAGTGATCCACCCAAGGATTCTTGGATTAGTCACCCTTAGGGGTGGATACCAAAATTCAAAAAATTGCTATTCACCCCCCTCTGGCAACCGGAACGATCTAACAAGTGATATCAGAGCTAGGACCGCTCGTGATTGGAATAACCGCCAAGAAGAGCAAAAGCTAGAGGGAAGAACAATGGAAGACAAATTTGGGGATGACATCTACACTCCACGATCCTACGATCATGAAGACTTTGAGTATTGGAAGACAAGGATGGAGACATGGTTCGGAATGGAGTGGAACCTTAGGATTGCGCTTGAAGAGCCCTTCGAGATTCCAAAGGATAAGTACGGGAAGAAGCTTAGGCCTAGATATTGGAATCAAGAACAACAATCATAATCAAAAGCAAATGAAAAGGTAATTAGTATTTTAGTAAATATTTTGCCTAACAATGTCTTGAGTGGTGTAGGGGCATACAAAAATGCACATGAGTTATGGAAAAAGATAGAAGAATTTCATGAGAACCCTACACAAGTTCAAGAAGAGCAACAAGAAAAAGAATTATCAATATCATCAAGGGAAGTGAGCTCAATAGCCCAAGAGGAGGAAGAAGAGAGTGAGAGATCATCTACCTCCTCAAGTAAGTGGCACAAGAAGATGAGAGACCCTCATCTATACCGGAATAAGAGGAAGCATCCACTTCATCCAAGGTTGAAGAAGAACTCAACCTAGCCTCCACCTCCACCAAAGCAAAGAAAAAGGGCCATATTATATGCTTTGGGTGCAACGAAAAGGGATACTATAAGGATAAGTGTCCAAATGGTAAGAAAAAGGAGGTACACTCTAAACCCATCTCAATTCATTTAAATTCTAACATGGGTTGTAGGAATGGAGAAGCCCAAGAGAAAAGAAAGAAGATACGATGCTTTACGTGTGGTGAGTTAGGATACTAGCACACGAAGTGCTCAAAAAGTGGAGAGCTCAAGAAAATGGAGCACTTGAGAAGATGGGAGAAGGAGCAAAGGAAGAAAAGAAGTCCACGTCAATGAGGAACTACAAGGGTAAGGGAGGTAATTCCTAACCCTGAGTTAAAATGTAATTCGAATTCAAGTTCCTCTATGCATGATAAAAATAGAGTTAATTATTCATCCATGCATGCTAGAATTAATGAAAAATGCTTGATGGTGCATAATTTTGGATTTAAGTATAATGATATGAATAGGGTTAACAATGTAGATCAAAACTCTAGAAAAAACATGCATCATGATAAACCTAAGACCTTTGTACCTAAGGATCAAGGCATAAATCCCAAGAAGGGGAGACATATGCCTAGAAAGGTGGGTAGGTCTAGGAATGGGCAAAATGGACTTAGTTATACTATGGTTAAAAGCCTAGAAAGGAAAAATCAAGCCTTGAAGGCAAAGCTTGATAAATTGGAAAGGACCCTAGAACGATTCAAGGTTGGATCTAAGGGTTTGGATTTGGTGTTGGGTTGCTTAAAACCCAACTATGATAGATCGGGGTTGGGATACCGGTCTAAGACCTCCAAGGCCAATGGAAAGAAAAATGCTAGGGTAGCATATGGTTATGGCAAGGAGGGAAAGCCCAAAAATGGCAAGGGGGTGCCATTTGAAGGTAAAAAGAATGACTTAACCAAGGACAAGGTGTCCAAGGTTAAGAAGGTTAGATTAGTAGGTCAAGAATCACCGGGGGCTCACCGGTGTGGTCTAGTATGGATTGAGTCACCTAGGGAGGTGGCTAGGGCTAAGAGCTCAAGGGGGAGCTCTAGGAGCCTTTGGGGTCCATGGTAAATGGATCTCAAAAGGCTTTCTCCTAAGAAATTAGATGAAATGTGTCAAGAAGGGTTGGAAGACGTGGATAAGTCTTAGTCCTAGGAAATTGACACATCAAAAGGAAATTTATGGAGAAAAAGATGAAAATATGGTTATATTGGTTTAAATTAGGTTTTAATGGATAAATACCATATAATTCAGAGCTAAAAATTTATTGTGGTCGGAAATTAGAAGATACATCAAGGAGGAGTCAAAATTAGGACTTTTGGATGAGTTTAATTGATACAATTTAGGAAGAATGGGATTTCGTGCTAATCTTGGGATCCGGAGTACATTTGTTTGGAAACATATTTTTCCCAAGTAGACATTGGCTCCATAAGTCTCTCCATGGAATTTCAGATTTTTTGAAGATTTATGAAATTATTTAGGCATTTCTGAATTTGGACTGAAAACCTGTAATGTTAAATACTGGATTTTTAGAGCTGAAAAGGTGAATTTTGAAAAATTAGGGGCCTATCAGTAATTTTCTAAATATGTTGGGTTTAAATGAAAAATGACAAAAACAAATATAAAACCCCTTAAAGCCCTTTTCCCCGAATCAGTTCCACGCCGTTCCAGCCGTTCTCTTTCGATTTTCGCCCGACGCCGCCGTCCCTGTCGCCGCAACCCGCACGCGCCGCGACCAGCGACGCCGTCGCCCTTTGTTCCCAGTGAGCGAGCGTCACCTTTCCTTCTGTCTCTTCTCCTTCCCTTCTTCTTCTTCGCTGATTTCGACGCCGAGTCGAGCCCTAGCCGTCGCCCTCTACTTCCCCGTGCGCAACAACTGCCGACGATCGGAGCAAAGGAGGGCTACGATGGTGGTAACCCAGGTAAGGGTCGATTATTTAGGCTTAACTGGGAAATTGATTAGGTTTCGAGTGGTTGTTTTCCGTTGATACTCTTATGTATCGGGAATCAGTGATTTGTTTGGTTTATGTTCATGCTTATGATTCTGGTTTTGAAAGGGATCTTGTGGTAGGGATAGGATTTGTAGCATGCCGCCCAACTCTCCTCTTAGAATAGAAGAGCCTCAATTGGAGGGGATCAAACGTATACTGCTGAAGTTGTTGTTATTCTATAGTAAACAAAGCAAATCAATTAGAGGAGCTAATGCTGTTTGTCATCGCATCACTTCCCAGGTCAACAAGCCTGCCATATATGATGGTTTTGTTCAAGACTTGTGTTGTGAGCACGGTGTGGTGCCGTGAGCTACAGTGGGCTGGAGCAAATTTCTCCAAATGCTTTGATTGTGAGTGTCTTTATCTTGGACCTCTTCTTAATTAGTACATGACTGATTTCATTCTTAATTGTAGTCTAGACTTGTGACGTTATGAGTTAACCATTTGTTTTCGATTAATTGAATGGTTACAAGGATTAGGATTATTCCTATAAGATTAAGATAAATTCTAGATGATTAAGGTAGTTCATTTAGTTTGATATCATATATTTTTGTTATATAGCTAAAAGAAAATTAGTCCTTGATACAGGATCTCGATTCGGACTCATTCGGTTCATCGTGGACAGTCCTCATTTACGGAATTCTTCAATAAAAGGCGGGTACTTCTCCTTTGTACTCGAGTAGTTTTCTTTATCTTAAAAGCATGGCTATATTATGTCTGATAGGTTTCTTGACATTGTTCTTTGTCGTTATTTAAAACATCGCCGTTGAGACTTATTCTTCGTTGATCTTCGAGTATTCCCAAATTCATATCTGTACAGTCCTCGATTGGTTTTCTATTCTATAAAGTACCGCTTGTACGCGAGTAACTAGAAGTCCATTAAACACTGTTAGGTTTATTTGGCATTAGAAATATCCTACCTAGTAGTGTAGGCGCATAACCGTTGGTTTTCCATTTCCGGTTGGTTGTATCGATGCATGTTTTACTTGTTGGATTTTTATTGCATTGTTGTTTCTCCGGTTGTTCGTGCATCATATATCTTGCACCATACTTGCACGTTGCATACTAACGACTGTTAGACTTACATTTGGTTAAGCCGTCGTTAGTCATATTGTTGCTCGATTCACTCAACCACTTGTTATCGTGGTAGTTATTAGAGTGCGAGCATCTGTCCTGTTATGCCAAACAGTGACACCCTCACCGTTGTTTTAGAGGGATGAGTCGTTGGTGGCTCACCCTCACTGTTGTTTTAGAGGTATGAGTCGTTGGTGGCTTATCCTCACCATTGTTTTCGAGGGATATTGTAGCTGTTGATAGCTCCCCCGATGTACCGGGGTCTGGAGTAGTTGGCTCCCCAGCATCCTGTCCACTCAACCACGCCTTATGTGGTATTTGTTGTTGTAGTGCGTACAGTTGTCACAACCCTACCCACTCGGTCACACAGATGTGATGTGTTGGCGGCTTGACTGGCGTCAGGGGTGACACATGTCATTGCATCATGTGCATACGTATTTCGTTTATGCATATTTCCTGTGATTGTTGCATTTATATGAGCTATGATTGCTGCACTTGGTTGACATGCATGTATATGTTGGATTTATCGTTATCGCGTTGTTTTTACCTGCTTAGCTGTTATTCAGTTTTATATTAGTTGTTTTGGATTTTATACCTTGTTGTTTTATATATGTATGCATGTGTAGGAAATCTTATATTTCTTATGGACTGTACCCTGTTGCTACTCTACTCAGTATTCCTTATTTATGCCATGCTAATTGTCTACTCATATACCCGCAGAGTCCGCTCGGACTCACCACCCCTGCTTTCCTTTTTATTGTTTCAGATAGCAGGTAGTTGTATTTCTTGGAGCCAGGAGAGGATCCAGTCGCCAGTCCCCAGAGTTGAGTTGCGTTTCCATATTTGGTATAGTTATTTTGTTTTCAGTACTTGGTAAAGTCGCCTCGTATTTGTTATCATTTTGTTTGTCGTTATTAGAGACGTTTGAGTCTCTTTGGATTTAGTTTCTTTTATGTTTAAGGCGGCTGAGCCAACCGTTATCTTTTGGTTGATATCGAACTGCGTGGTGTTGGTGCAGGAAGCACCATATCGAACCTTGTTTTGATATTGGCAAAGGGTTCAATTAAGTATTATTTGTTATCTAACATGTTACTCAAGTGTGCAGGAAAAGTCCTAGCGAAGGGCTGCTAGGCACCTGACGAAGGGCTGCCAGGAAACAAAGTCCTAGCGAAGGGCTGCTAGGCACCTGGCGAAGGGCTACCAGGAAACAAAGTCCTAGAGAAGGGTTGCTAGGCACCTGGCGAAGGGCTGTCAGGAAACAAAGTCCTAGCGAAGGGCTGCTAGGCACCTGGCGAAGGACTGCCAGGAAACAAAGACCTAGCGAAGGACTGCTAGGCACCGGGCGAAGGACGACTTGGTACCTAAGCCCTAGCGAAGGATTACTAGACAAAAGTCCAACCAGAGGAGCGGTTGGCATCAGGTACATTCTCCCGAGAGGAGTAGGTGAGGACGCGTTCTCCGTCGAGGGAACAGTAGGCGTCGGTTCGACCTAGGGTTCCATTTTGGAGACCCAAAGTCAGAACCAAGACAGCTAAGGCTGTATAAACCAACATCTTATTGTTTTATGGTGTTTTGGACTAACCCTGGATGCAGGACCGAAGGAACGAGTGTCTGCAGCTCAGAGAGCCTCAAAGGAATGAGGCAACATCTGACCAGGGCGCCCGGAGTGTCCCGGGCGCCCCCGTGCTCCCAGGCGCCCCCACTGCTCCCGGGCGCCCCCAGCGCTCCGGGCGCCCCCAGGTAAAGCTACCGAAGCAGCTCCAGCGAAGCCAAGAGGATGAGATTTTGACTCGGTCAATCTGGGCGCCCCCAGCGTTTCGGGCGCCCCGGTCAAAGCTTGATCCCGAGATTGAAGGGATCAGAAGCTGACCGAGACGAAGGCGGATCGACCGACACGTGGGGGGGCGCCCCCGACGTTCCGGGCGCCCCCAGGGCCTATAAAAGGGCCCTCGACCCGAGGCTTGGAACAACGAATTCATTCAACGCTTCTACGCTCTTCTGCTCTCGCGTTCTGCTTCGAAAACCTCCCGACTCGAGACTCAAGCGCCGACGACGTCCCGCTGCTCCGAAAAAGACAACCTACATCGGATGTCGGTAAAAGAAGAGTTTTCATTTTAAAAGTTTACTTTGCTATAATTGTAATTTAATACTGTAAACTGATTTGCGAACTTATAGAATTGTCCGCAGAAAACGGTCAACGACCGTGGGCCTTGGAGTAGGAGTCGACCTAGGCTCCGAACCAAGTAAAACTATCTGTGTTTGTGTGTTTTTGTTTTTAATCTTCCGCTACGCATTCTCTTTTTAAATCCGAACGTTTTCCGATATTCACCCCCCTCTATCGGCTCTCTCGATCCAACAAGTGGTATCAGAGCGGGGAAGTTTAAATTTGGTGCAACCACCAGTTTGAAATTTTTTTTCGGATTTATTCTTATTTTTTTTCGTTCGAATTTTTTTTAATATATTCTTCGAATTTCCTCTCGTTAATCGAGGTTGGTGCAACACCCCTCGATATTTTATTTTCCTTATCCAGCACTACTAATCCAAGACCAAGTCTTGGGACAAAGTTCGTTTCTTAGTTTTTTTTCAGATACAATCCCTAATGGCCATGCAAGAAGGATTCAGCACCGCCAGACCTCCACTTTTCAGTGGAGAAGACTTTTCCTACTGGAAAAGTCGAATGGAGGTCCACCTGAAAACTCAGGTGGACATGTGGATAATCATCCAGTCCGGACTGGAGATTCCGAAGAACGCTGAAGGAGTACCGCAAACCTACTCAGAATGGGACAACGCTCTGAAACGCAAAATTGAAGCCGATGCAAAGGCGACTCAGACCCTTCAATGCGGCTTAACAAAGGAGGAGTTGAACCGGGTGGGCCCCTTCAATAGTGCCAAGGAGCTGTGGGTAAAACTGATCGAGCTGCACGAAGGAATATCAGACACTCGGATCAGTAAGAGAGATCTGCTCCTGAACAAGCTGTATACAATAAAAATGACCGACAACGAAACGGCCGCTCAGCTTCACGCCCGAATCCAGGAACTTATGAACGGTCTACATACTATTGGTCACAAGGTCGAAAATCGTGACCTAATAAGGTATGCCTTAAATGCTTTCCCTAGAAACACCTTGTGGGCATCTATGGTAGATGCATACAAGGTCTCAAGGGATCTCTCAAAAATAAAATTAGATGAATTATTTTCCGAATTAGAACTGCATGAACAAACTAACTGCAATTTGGCCGAGAAAGGTATTGTCTTTGTTGCAGGAAAAACTGGAAGGTCAACAAAGAAGAAGCCACAACCTGAACCCGAGTCTAACTCAAACTCAGACTCAGAAGACGAAGAAGGAGATTGACCTAAGCTGGTCCGACTGGCCCGAAGCTACTATAAAGAATTGAAGAACCAAACCAACAAACGGAAAACAAACCGAAGAAAAGACGAACCAACTGAACCCGCAAATGACAAAAACAAGCCCAACGTGACTTGCTACGAGTGCAAGAAGAAGGGCCATTACAAGACAGAGTGTCCGAACCTGAAGACAAGAAGAAAGAAAGCACTCCAAGCAACCTGGGACGAATCATCCTCAGAAGAAGAAGAAGAAGCACCCCAGTCAAACCTACTAGCCCTGACCGCCTCAGAAGAAGTTGGGACCGAGTCAGAGTCAGAACAGGACGACGACAGACTAACCTTTTCAGAAGACGGCGAAATCAAGGTAAGTGGTTTCAATAGAAGTCAGTTAAATGAACTTATTTCGTATCTTTCTCGAGATTTGGCGAAAGCCAAACTCCGAGTCGAATCCCTCCGACAGGAAGTAAAACTCCTGAAAGAGGGAGCTGACTCTAAATCCTTAACCGAGAAAGTTCAAGAAGGAACTCCTACTCAAGTTGAAAAACTTGAGAAAGAGAACTCCTCCCTGAAAACTCAGGTTAAGGATCTTAGAGCTGCCTTAGAACGATTCACTTCTGGTTCCAAGGGTCTTGACATGATTCTTGGAAAACAGAAGTCCGTTCTAAATTGATCCGGACTTGGCTATAGAACCAAATCCCGACAAAGATCTTACTTTACTGTACTGAATCAGTCCAGAAGTAAAGTTCAGGCATGGGTACCTAAACTGTACCTGAACAAACCAACTGGATCAAATCAGTATTGGATCCCCAAGGACAAGATTCACATCTTGCCTAAACATTACCGTGGCTTTAGTCCAGGGGGAGCCAAATTAAAAACTATATTTATTGTTAAATAGAATTTAATCCTTGCAATTTGCTTGATTGATTGTTTATTTAAATTTTTGCAATTTACCATGCTTAGACTTAGGAATGGTTAGTATAAGGACTGAACAAACTTAACTGAAACTTGACAACATAGTATTGGGCGGAGGTGAGATGATAGTACGTTAGGGAAACCAATTCTAATAAGATCAAGTACACTTGGTCTCTTTAGACTGGTGAAACTAGCCGAAGCTACCGATCCAAAACCCAAACTAGTTAGACCAGAACTTTTCAAAGATTAATTTTGAAAATGAAATTTCATTAAACGGCTTTGTCAAGGAAAGGGTTGATGATCCAATAAGGCTACGGCCAAAGAAGGCCTAGAGCCTCGCCAAGACCTGGAAGCCAATTTCTGAATTTCAAATTCAAATTACTTTTTGTCAAATTCAAATCTAACATAAATTTTCAGTTAAGTATAGATTCAAACATTTCCTTTCAAAATAAATTTAACTGTTTTCAAAAATTAATTTAAGGTTTTCTAAATAAAAATTAATTTTACAAAATAATTTTACTTATCAAAACCTGTCTCACAAAACCTATAAGGCTAACGTGGTTGAAAACCCTAGATTTGGGTGAGACTGACTAGGCAGTGAAACTCAATTTAAGCTATTCCTGATTCTAATTGGATCCAAATCAATAAAACTCTTTATGTGTAGGAACATAAAGATTTGGGCCAATGGATGTTGGATAGCGGTTGCTCCAGACACATGACTGGAGATAAATTGAAGTTCACCAAACTCAAGTTTAAGAACCTATGCTCAGTGGCATTTGGCAACAATGCTACACTAAAGGTAATTGGGTCAGGTAATATTGAACTCAAATCTGACTTTGTTATTAAGAAAGTTCTTTCGGTTGAAAACTTCAATTTTAACTTGCTTAGCATAAGTCAGTTATGTGATTCTGGTTATATAGTCACCTTCAACAATTCTAACTGCCTGATTAGAAATGTACAAGACTCAGAAATCATGCTTAAGGGCACTAGAAAAAATAATGTATACACCATAAACCTTCCCCTAGTACCCAAATGTATGTTAACTTAGTTAGAACAATCAAATCTCTGGTATAGGAGACTAGGTCACACTAATCTGAGAACTATCTCAAAAGTCACCCAACTTGGCTTAATCAAAGGTATCCCCAAAATTAAAAACAATGAAAACCTAATATGTGAATCATGTAATCAAGGTAAACAAACCAAATCTAATCACAAACTAATCCAATCTGACCTAACTCAAACCACACTTGAGCTCCTGCACCTTGACCTATTTGATTCACATGGAGCCAAGTCACTAAGCGGGAACTGATACTGCTTAGTAATAGTTGATGATTACTCTAGGTTCACCTGGGTTAGGTTTCTAAAAACCAAAGATGAAACCCTAAACCTATTTAATGAATTCTGTAAATTAATTGAAAATCAAAACGATACTAAAATTAAAAGACTTAGGAGTGACCACGGGGGAGAATTTGAAAATCAACGGTTCGAGGAATTCTGTAAGGTAAATGGGTATTTACATGAATTTTCATGTCCTAGAACCCCCCAACAAAATGGGATAGTCGAAAGAAGGAATAGAACATTACAGGAAGCCGCTAGGGCTTTGCTCAACGAATTTAACTTAGCAAACCAATATTGGGCAGAACCGATTAGTACGGCTTGTTACATCCAAAATAGGGTTCTGATTAACAAGCGACACAACAAAACACCTTATGAACTGTACTACCATAGACTCCCAAATCTACACTACCTAAGGGTCTTTGGATGTAAAGTCCATATCCTAAACACCAAAGACTATTTAGGGAAATTTCAGTCCAAGTCAACCCCAGGTATCTTCCTAGGATACTCAACCACAAGTAGAGCCTATAGAGTTTACAACAAACAAACTAAGAAAATTGAAGAAACAACAAACTTAATATTTGATGAAGAAATCAACTCAAAATCTGATAATCCAGACCTAACCTCATCAAATTCTGATCAAGAAAATAATAAACAAACTATTGAACATTTAATTGAACCCTTAAACGAACTAACTATTGAACCAATTAATGAGTCAACTGAACCAATTATCGAACCAACAAATGAACCAGCCCAAGGAGTCGAATCAAATAGTGAACCAAACCGACCAGCCAGACCTGAGGCTGAACCAAGTTCTAGAAGAACCAAGAAACCCAGACTTAGTCACCCAACCGATCAAATTGTGGGTGATCCAACTCTAGGAGTCAGGACTAGATCCTCCTATAGAAACCTTAGTCAAATAGCTATGATATCAAAAATTGAACCCAAAACTATAGAGGAAGCCCTACCTGATCCTGATTGGATCATAGCTATGCAAGAAGAATTAGCTCAATTTGAGAGAAACCAAGTCTGGGAATTAGTACCTAAACCTGAGGGCAAATCCGTCATTGACACCAAGTGGGTCTTTAGGAATAAGCTAAATGATCAAGGAGAAATAGTTAGAAATAAAGCCCGCTTAGTAGCGAAGGGATTCAGCCAAGTAGAGGGATTAGATTACGATGAAACATATGCCCCAGTAGCTAGACTTGAGTCCATTAGAATGTTGTTAGCCTTTGCATCCCATAAAGGATTTAAGCTATATTAAATGGATGCAAAGTCAGCTTTCCTAAATGGATTCATTAAAGAAGAAGTTTATGTAGGACAACCCCCTGGGTTTGAGGACTTAGATAAACCTGACCACGTTTACAAACTAACTAAAGCACTATATGGACTAAAATAAGCACCTAGGGCCTAGTATGAACGTTTATCAACTTACTTAATCTCTAAAGAATTTAAACAAGGACAAATTGACTCAACCCTATTTATTAAAACCCTAGGAAAAGATATATTTATTGTCCAAATTTACGTAGATGACATAATCTTTGGGTCCACCAACTCAAACTTTCTAAAAGAATTTGTTAAAATAATGGAAAATGAATTTGAAATGAGCCTAATTGGTGAACTTAACTTTTTCCTAGGCTTACAAATTAAACAAATTAGGGATGGAAACTATGTCCATCAATCCAAATATGCTAAAGAGTTAATAAAGAAATTCAAAATGGATAACTCTAAAAGCATAAGTACCCCCATGGCCACTAATGTAAAAATAGATAGTGACCCTGATGGTAAACCAATGGACCTTAAACTCTATAGAAGTATGATAGGTAGTCTACTGTACCTTACAGCCAGCAGACCTGACATTCTTTTTGCTGTAGGGATGTGTGCTAGATACCAAACCTGTGCTAAGGAAACACACTTAGCAGCCCTAAAAAGAATACTAAGATATGTAAAAGGCACCCTAAATGTAGGGATTTGGTATCCTAGAACCTCAACCTTCAATTTGTCAGGATACTCGGATTTTGACTATGCTGGTTGTAAATTAGATAGAAAGAGCACAAGTGGAAGCTGTCAACTGTTAGGAAATAGTCTAGTAAGTTGGTGCAGCAGAAAACAACACTGTGTAGCTCTGTTCACAACTGAAGCTGAGTATGTAGCCTTAGGAGAGTGTGTAGCACAACTTTTATGGATGATGCACTCTTAAGGACTTCCAGCTTAACTACACCCAAACTCAAGTATTTATTGACAATATAAATTCAAATCTAACTCAAATGAACAACTTTCAAAATTCAAATTTAAATTTCTAATTAATTTCAAAATCCTCAAAAATCATTCTAACTTTTCAAAACTACAATTTAATGTTTCAATTCATGGTACTTAAAATTGTTCACCTTAAGTTTCGTTTGCTTATCTACTTGAAATTGATTCCTTTTGACATTATACAATGAAACACTTTTAGAAAATCAATGTGTTGGTTAACAAGACTTGCAAAAATCACCTTGCGTTTTTCACTTAAAAATTGTCTTCAGTCCAAGCCTTGACATTTATACATTTTTCGGACTTGAGCATTTTTTTAAAAAGTTCTATTGTATTTACTTCTCCTGCAATATTTTCAAAATTACTTTAAACATAGAAGTCCCATTTGTAGCTCTTTACTATTTTCAAAAAGAAAATTTAGTCTTCAAATCGAAGTAGTTTCCAAAAGTGTTTTAACTTTTTTTTGTGTGGATTCTTTATGTTGAATCAAACCCTAAGACTTAGAGGAAGATTAACTTGTGGTCAACAAGCTTCCTAGGACTGTGTCAAATCTAGAGGGAGATCAAATTAGAAGAAGCTGAGTCTAAATCGAAAGAAAGTATTTCTAACAAGTATTCTCTTTGGCAATTATTAGATAATTCTTTTGATCCGAACTGACCCCTAAGGACTCAGAGGAAGAATACTTGTGGTCAGCAAGCTTCCAAGGACTATATCAAGTTTAGGGGGAGGTTAAATTAAAAGAATTATTAAACATTTCAAAATAATATGTTTTAATATACTAAGTTTTCAAAATTCTTTTGAAAATACAAGTAATTTGCCTTTAAAAATATCATTATTTTTCAAAATATTTTTGTGGTTTAGTAAATCATTGTTGAAATACCTTTAGAAATAATATTTGCTTGAATCTTGAGAATTTTCAGGACACTTAGGAAAATGTCCTTGTAGTTAACAAGGGTTCCTAGGATTGTGTCAGACTGGAAAAGAAACCTAGTCAAGTAAAATATTATATTTTCAAAATGCATAACATTTTTTTTTTCAAAAGTACTTATATCTTCAAAAATGCATAACATTTTTTTCAAAAGTACTAATACTTTTCTAAGGCAGTAATATTCTAAGTACGTGAAGATTTTAAAGAGTTGCCTACAAATACAAATTTTTTTTAATCGCACAATACCTTTCAAAGTGGAGTTTTGTTGATACAATTCAAGCTTTTGCTATGCTTTTAAAAGTTATACTAAGTATTTTTATATTTTCAAAACACATAGGCTCTTATACGTAATTTCTTCTCAAATCTTCTTTCAAAATATATTTCGTTATTGATATATATCCAGGGGGAGAGTAGAAAAAGTGTGATATTAGAAATTAAAATCTTCCTTAAACATTTTCCCCTTTTCAATGAAAGTTTATCTTAGAAATGGTTTAAAATATAAGGAGAAGAGTTTCACATTAAGGGGGAGAGAAAGAAAGAGAAAAAGGATTTTTTTTAGAGGTAAAACAAAAATTTCTAAGTATCTAAGTGTCTCAAATTTTTTTAAGTGAAATTTTCCTTAGTAAACAAGATTTGTCTGAGCAAAACTTTTTGAAAATTTTGGCAAATATTTCTAAGTAAAGTTTTCTTTGGGGAAAAACTTGTCTAGAAATTTCTTAAGAATTATGTTTTTCAAAAATGCACAAAGTGTTTCCAAGCAAATTCGTCTAAATGTGCAAAATTTTCTTTAGTAAACAAATTTTCCCTAATTCTAAAAGTTGATTTTTTTTAAATTTGGCTTCAAAAATGGAAATTTTGCCTAAGTAATTTTTTTTAGCCTTATAAGTAAAAGTTGTAAAACTTTTTTCAAAATTAAGTCCTGCAAAACTTTCATAATCGAAAATTATCCAAGTGTAAAAAGTTTTGAAAATGCTGTTACTCTATTTTTGAAAAATACTTTGTCAAAAACATGAAGCACTTAGAAAAACTCATAAATCCCTGTTAGATACCTTGTTCTCCCATGTTTATATTTGATATATGTCAAAGGGGGAGGAAAGGTCAAATTTAAGTGTTTTAACACAAGAATTCAGGGTTTTAGGGGGAGTATGAGAAATAAAGGAATTTTTTATATTTTTTTAAATCTACATTTATTCAGTTCATAAATGCTATACTTAATTGATGTTTACCTTATGTTCTTAACTGTTATATGTTTTTACTTAACTTTGAATTGTGTTGCCATAAATCAAAAAGGGGGAGATTGTTGGTGCAGGAAGCACCATATCGAACCTTGTTTTAATATTGGCAAAGGGTTCAAAGTTAAGTATTATTTATTATCTAACATGTTACTCAAGTGTGCAGGAAAAGTCCTAGCGAAGGGCTGCTAGGCACCTGGCGAAGGGCTGCAAGGAAACAAAGTCCTAGCGAAGGGCTGCCAGGAAATAAAGTCCTAGAGAAGGGCTGCTAGGCACCTGGCGAAGGGCTGCCAGGAAACAAAGTCCTAGCAAAGGGCTGCTAGGCACCTGGCGAAGGATTGCCAGGAAACAAAGACCTAGCGAAGGACTGCTAGGCACCGGGCGAAGGACGGCTTGGTACCTAAGCCCTAGCGAAGGACTGCTAGGCAAAAGTCCAACCAGAGGAGCGGTTGGCATCAGGTACATTCTCCCGAGAGGAGTAGGTGAGGACGCGTTCCCCGTCGAGGGAACAGTAGGCGTCGGTTCGACCTAGGGTTCCATTTTGGAGAACCAAAGTCAGAACCAAGACAGCTAATGCTGTATAAACTAACATCTTATTGTTTTATGGTGTTTTGGACTAACCCTGGATGCAGGACCGAAGGAACGAGTGTCTGCAGCTCAGAGAGCCTCAAAGGAATGAGGCAACATCTGACCAGGGCGCCCGAAGTGCCCCGGGCGCCCGAAGTGCCCCGGGCGCCCCCAAGGTGAACACAAAACACACAAAACAAAGGCAGGCTTCGACAGCTCATCTCCCGGGCGCCCCCGTGCTCCCGGGCGCCCCCGCTGCTCCCGGGCGCCCCCAGCGCTCCGGGCGCCCCCAGCGCTCCGGGCGCCCCCAGGTAAAGCTACCGAAGCAGCTCCAGCGAAGCCAAGAGGATGAGATTGAAGGGATCAGAAGCTGACCGAGACGGAGGCGGATCGACCGACACGTGGGGGGGCACCCCCGACGTTCCGGGCGCCCCCAGGGCCTATAAAAGGGCCTTCGACCCCGAGGCTTGGAACAACGAATTCATTCAACGCTTCTACGCTCTTCTGCTCTCGCGCTCTGCTCCGAAAACCTCCCGACTCGAGACTCAAGTGCCGACGACGTCCCGCTGCTCCGAAAAAGACAACCTACATCGGACGTCGGTAAAAGAAGAGTTTTCGTTTTAAAAGTTTGCTATAATTGTAATTTAATACTGTAAACTGATTTGCGAACTTATAGAATTGCCCGCAGAAAATGGTCAACGACCGTGGGCCTTGGAGTAGGAGTCGACCTAGGCTCCGAACCAAGTAAAACTATATGTGTTTATGTGTTTTTGTTTTTAATCTTCCGCTACGCATTCTCTTTTTAAATCCGAACGTTTTTCGATATTCACCCCCCTCTATCGGCTCTCTCGATCCAACACGTGGTTGTGTTTTTTTTATATTACAGTTATGATTGCTGAGCCATCTTTTATGATGAGTGTATTATGTATTATTGCCCCATATTGTCCGCCATACAGGGGAGATGCTATCCGATTTTCGAGGAAGCATGTGCCTCTGGGGGCGTGACATGTAATTTTGGTATCAGTCGACTGCCCTGGGGGGCAGTCGACTAATCTCAACCCAGAAACTTTCTATGAGTTTTGGCAGTCGACTGCCCCAGGGGCAGTCGACTGATCCGATGGTTTAAGTAGAAAGGGCCTATTAGATGATAAGAAATGGCAGAAATTGGAAGCATAGGAAAGTGTCATGATATCTTGTGAAATGTTTATATGGTTTGAAGATCATTGGATGATATTGAACGATAAGATTCGATAAATAACAGGATATGGAAGTCTCACATATTTATCTAGAGCTAAGAGATAAGAAGAAGATGATTTTATCATATTAAGGATGTGTAAGATAAAGGAAAGTATTGAGGACAATTTCGTGTGTGAAATGATAATGAATGAAATTGGCAAACATATGACATTATGGTTAGATTTCAAAGTTGATACAAAATGGCCATGTCTAAGGAAATTAGAGATTGTAGCAAAGTTAAGCACATTTGATAATCTTAATGAAATCATATTTTTCTAGGATAGGGTATATCCTAGCAAATGTGCTTGTAAACCTTTAGATTGTTCAAGGTTTTGTTGAGTTCTATTGGCACTAAGGATAAGGTTGCTTGGGGGCAATCCTTTAATGGTGTTCAAGAGGGAAGAACTTGGAAGTTGAGTTGGGTAGAACTTGACTTGGTGTTGTGGTGTTATGTTGGGTAGAACTTCACCATGGTAAAATGAAAGTTGGAAGAAGGCATAGGTAAAGGGGGAGGTTGCCTCCTAGTTGCCTTAATTTTCATAGGAAATTTTTGGGTTTTGTGTCAAACTTGGGAATGGTGAAAGATACATTGTTGAATGTATTTTTCCCAAGTAGGTATGGGTACCACAAAGTTCTCCACAAAATTTGGGAATTTTTGGAGATTTGTGGAATTTCTGGCGCAATTCTAAATTTGGCCAGAAAAGTTGATTTTCAGAGTATCAGTCGACTACCCTGGGCGGCAATCGACTGGTCAGGGCTGGTGTGGGTATCCTTCTGCTGACTTGTGTCCAAATGATGAGAAACAAGTGTATGGGAGGCTAGTACACTGTGTTTAGGATCATTAGGGACTAAAAGATCCAATAATTGAGATATTGTTGGAATCTTTTTGATGTTAGGAAAAGGGGGAGAAGTGTTGGGTTTAATTTGGGAATCCTAATACACCTTTGCTAGAAACCCTAGGTTTAGGGGGAGCTGAGATTAAGGGGGAGCATGGTTGCTCCATTCTTTGCATAAGGGGGACCTTGGAGAAGTTCTTAAAAAGCCTTTGTAAGTCCAGTGTAGGGGAGCTTTGGAGAAGCTTTAAAAAGTCTGTTTTTGTGTAGAAATCCTAATTTGGAGGGTTAGGTGTTGAAAAGTCCTAACTTGGAGGGTTAGGTATGGGGAGCCTTGAGATAGGTTTTAAAAAACCCGTTTCGGAAAATTCCTAACTTGGAGGGTCAGGTGTGAGGAGCCTTGGGATAGGTTTTAAAAAGCCCGTTTCGAAAAATTCTTAACTTGGAGGGTTAGGTGTGGGATGTCTTGGGATAGGATCCATGTATGCATTGGCGGTGTAAGTCCAAGATGGAGACTTGGCAATGTAAGTCCAGTTGTTTGTTTAACATTGTTTTGCTATTCTCTATTATTTGTTTTTCCTAACTTAAACGTATTGCCAAACATAAAAAAGGGGGAGATTGTTGAGGCAATCTGGGGTCCGGAATGACCATGTGTTTTGATGTTTGTGCAAAGGGTTTAAGTTAGGTTTACCCTTGTGCAAAGGGTTTAAGTTAGGTTTACCCTTGTGCAAAGGGTTTAAGTTAGGTTTACCCTTGTGTATTTGATATGTGTATGTGAGTGTGCAGGTTGTGCAGATTACACATATTGGCTTGACTGGACTACCTGGGTATGGTGAAGGGTGGCATGGAGACAAGCTGGAGGCTTGTGTGCACCCGAGGGACTTTGGGATAGCAGGGACGATGAGCTGAGGGGCGCGGACTTCGAGGCATGCGTGAAAGATGACATGGAGGCAAGCTGGAGGCTTGCATGCATCCGAGGGACGGGAGCCGATGATGAAGAGGGCACGAAGGCAATAGTCGAGGCTGCTGATGAGGAGTCAGTTGAGTCGTGAGGGTACGAATGCTGTGTGATTGTACTCGAAAAATCCTAGGGTTCGAGTGCGGAGTGAAATGTACTCGGGAAGGGTAGTCTTAGGTGTGTGAGTGGACCAGTCGACTGCCCTGGGAGGCAGTCGACTGATAAAACTCACAGAGAGTTTTTAGGCCTGGACCAGTCGACTGCCTAAGAGCAGTCGACTGGTAACCTCGAAAACTAGCCGTTGGGTTAGCCGTTGGCTAGCATTTAAGGCTAGACCAGTCGACTGGTGGCGAGGCTTTCAGGTTGAGTTCTATTTAAGAGAACTCGATTTGGGCTGAGAACTCTTGACGAAACAAGCTTGGTTAAGGCTTGTTGGTAGTCTCTAGAGCCCAGGTAGTGTCGAGGTGCTGTGGTGAGGTTTCTCCACCCACAAGGAGCGACAAGGGCTAGCCGGAGGTTATCCGGGGAGTGATCCTCTGAAGGATTCTTGGATTAGTCACCCTTAGGGGTGGATACCAAAATTCGAAAAATTATTATTCAGCCCCCCCCGCCCGCCCTCTACCAACCGGAACGATCTAACAAGCATGACAATAATTCTAATATTTAATCATCATTAATATCTAACTAATCAACATTAGCAATTTTTAAATCTTTATCGCTAGACTCTATTAGTTCAACATGATTCTAACTGTTTGACATCTCTTCATCATCTATATCCTCGTAAGTAATATTAACATTTATAAGTAACTGAGGTGTGGATTGAAGTTATGAATCAACTAAATGTCTCTCCACTTCGTCATTCTGAAATGCATTATAATTTTGAGCAATGATGGTGTTCGACATTTCTATGATCGAGCAAGACTTCATTCGACAAATAGATAACCATTCATTTGATATTCTTCTCTTCGTAGGATATTCAAGATGGAAAACTTGACTTGCTTATAACCCGAAAATGAAAGGTTTAAATTTATTGAACCTTTCATTTGCATTAACTTCAACTAAATTATAGTCTGGATGTATTCTTGTACCTATTCTTAGGGTTGGATCATACCGTGAATATTTAAATAACACGCACCTTTTTATATGCAATGCAGGATATTCAATCTATATAATTTCGCCTAGTCTACCATAGTAATCAAACATAGTATTTGTAAGATCGTTGACGTTGCTAGAGGGAGGGGGGTGAATAGTACTTTTCGATTTTGTTCTTCCTACACGGTTAGTTGCGCAAGCGGTAATCTAAAGTAAAACTAAAACTAACTATGAAGAACACTTACGATTTACGTGGTTCGGAGATAAACTCCTACTCCACGGCTGCCCGTAAGGTGGGCGATCCCTAATCCGTCGGTGGATAATTCCCTGGAGCACCTCCGGCTAGATCGCGTAGCTCCTTGTAGGTGGAGAAACCTTTCCACAAACTCTGGACACTACCTGAGATCACAAGGCTACTAACTAGCTTTGACCAAGCAAGTTTCGCCAAGGAAGGAAAGTAGGAAACGAGCTTCTTTAAATAGAGTTCGTGTCCGAAACAACCGCTACTAGTCGACAGCCCCTGGGGCAGTCGACTGGTCCCACTCAGATTCGACCGTTACTGTACAACGTTCGAATCCAGTAGCTGTCCCAGTCGACACCAGTCGACTGGTACACACCTAAACCTAGGGTTACACTCCTCGAGTACATGTCACACTGCACTCGAACCCTCCGGCTTAGCCCCTGAGTACAAACACTCATACTCAGACCCTCACAACCCGGTTGACTCTGTAGGACCGGTGCCGTCGATAGAGGGGGGGGTGAATATCGACCGTTCAAAATCTCTCGCGGAAACCTCGTGGAGAGCTCGGATCGTTCTAGACTTAAAATATTAGTAGCAGCGGAAAATAAACAGAACGAAGAGAAACAAGATAGTGACACAGCGGATTTTTACTTGGTTCCCGACCCCCCAGGGTCAGTACATCCAAGGCCTATGCACGGGAACACCCGTCCACTATTGGTCTCCTTCCCGGACTTTCCGGAGGCGGAGAAACCCGACTTACAGTGCAAGATTACAAACAAAAGATATAGAGAACTAATTGCAGTATAATTAAAGCAAACCGAACAGAACAAGTATGAAGCTCGGCCGATCTGGACCTCCGAAGTGCCGCTCACTTCCTCCTGGAGCCTCCGGGTCGTACAACCTCATCTTTAGCGCGTTGTCGTTGGTCGGAATGATCAGAATGGATCTAGAATGTCGTGTTTGAACCAGAGGGGTCGAAGCCCCTTTTATAGCACTCCTGGGGGCGCCCTGGACGTCGGGGGCGCCTCGGAAGACTCGGTCAAACTTTATCCCTGCGCCTACCTCGCCGCAGCTGATAACAGCTTTGACCAGGGCGCCCCGGACCTTGCGGGCGCCCATCTTGAACCCAGTCAGCGCTAATCCACTGCTTCAGACTCGCAGCAACGAAACAGGGTTGACCCGGGCGCCCCGGATGTTCCGGGCGCCCCGCTTGACACCTGTTCTGCCTGCTTCACCTAACTGCTGATTTGCTCTTTAGCTCAGGGCGCCCTGGCTGTTGGGGGCGCCCTGGATGATGGGGGCACCCTCCCTAATGGGGGCGCCTTGCTTAATGGCTGCAATCCTGTTTTCTGCTTGCTTTGTCTCCGAATCTTGGTACCTGCAAGATACAAACACAAAGCATATATACATTTAATATTTGCCTTAGGGACTTGGTTCGGACTTCGAATTTGCACAAAACCCTAGGTCGAACCGGCACAAGTTCCCATCCCCGAGAACTCGCCCTTCACCTACTCCTTTCAGGAGACGGTTGCCACCCAGTCCTTCGGGTGGACTTTTGCTTAGCCTCCGATTACTCCGGATCTCGAGACGCCCGAACCCCGACCCGTCTCTACTCCTGTCCTTAGTCATCGCTCAGCTAAGTTGCTCAGTCCCTTGGACCAAGACTTCATTACCTAGCAATCCTTCGCCAGGTGCCTAGCAGTCCTTCGCCAGGTCTTCATTCCCTAGCTTTCCTTCGCCAGGTGCCTAGCAGCCCTTCGCTAAGTCTTCTATAACTAGCAGCCCTTCGCTAGGTGCCTAGCATCCCTTCGCTAGGTGCCCAGCAGCCCTTCGCTGGGACTTAGGTTTCGGTACCTAGCAGCCCTTCGCTAGGTGCCCAGCAGCCCTTCGCTGGGACTTAGGGTTTCAATGCCTAGATTAACTAGGACTTTTCTTCAGCTTAGATTACTTCTCCTTTGCTCCCCTTTGTCTGTTCAATGTATCACTGACTTAAGTATATTCTCAAACATTAAAACACTTAAAGAGGAACATCCTTGATGCAACTTACACCAACAGACTCTTCACCAGCAGCCTCGACTGTTGCCTTCACGCCCTCTTCATCTTCGGCCCTCATCCCTCGGATGCGCACGCAAACCTCCTGTTTGCCTCTATGCCACCCTTCACGTACGCCTCGAAGTACGCGTCCCTCGGCTCATTGTCCCTGCTATCCACGGTCCCTCAGATGCGCACGCAAGCCTCCAACTTGCCTCCATGCCATCCTTCACCTGAAGACATCAACCAAGTCCATGTGTACCTGTACACCTGCACACTCATGTATACATATTAGTCCAACAATACACCCTAACTTAACCATATTGATCGAACACATCAAAACACCATGATCCTCCAGATCATCTCAGGGCCGATTGCCCCAACAGTATTATTGTTGTCGATAGATCCTTTAACTGGATGAGTATAGATTTGATACCTTTTATCCTTATTTTCAAGCTCATTCACTTGCTTTTATCGATTTATATTTATGTTGTTATGCCTCTTTCTTAGCTTTTATCAGCATATTTCCTATTTCTAATTCGGAGATATGCTTTTCTCCTATTTTCACTTACAGGGAGTGTTTTGGAGCAAAAAAGAACGAGAAAGAGGAGCGAAAGGGAGCAAGAAGACAAACAAGACCGGCCATGACCCCGGTGGCACGACCCCTACAACTTCCATGGCTAGATCATGCCCCCTGGCATGACCCGTGGATATTATCAGCAAAGGTCGTGCACTCGGCATGGCCATGTAGGTCATTAGGGCAGGTCTGTGCCCCACGACACGACACATGCCTCACAATTCAGCTAAGGTCATGCCACCCAGGCTAAGCCATGCCCTGGCCGTGTGTCCAGCTCAAGACCTGGTCGTGCCAACCAAGCATGGCTAGGCTCATGCTGTGCTCCCCTCATCAAGCGTGGCACGACCAGGCCATGCCACCAAGCATGGTCGTGACTTGGCCATGCAGTCCTAGCTATGTGTGGCATTGCTGGGCCATGTCATACCACATGGCCCGTGCCACAAGGCCGTGTTGGGGGTCGCAGATTGGAGTATAAAAGGGGATCTCTTCCCCTTTGCTTAGGGAGGAAATTTTCCTTTTATTGGAAATCATTTATAGCCTCTCCCCCATCATTCCGGCCATCTTCGACGACTCCACGATATCTCCGATGCTCTCTCATCTCCACGAAGGCTTGGATTGGATTTGAAGACTCAGTATCACGATCGGATAAGATTCTCCCTCTCTTTCTCTAGATTTGCATGTGAAACTTTCCATTCTGAGTCATTGTGTTTTTGTCCATAACTTGTGAGTAGATCTCCATATGTTCTAAGACAAGGAAGTAGATGTGATGTGTATTTGATTTAAACTCCATGGTTTATGTAATACCCTTGGATTGATGATATGGTTTGGAACATATATTTTTTAATTTAATCTTTAATGAATATTTTACTCTTATTTGCTATGAGTTTATGCTTATTATATTATTAATTGAATGGATTATGAGGATCAATTCTCATTAAGGGTGAGATGCTCAAGGTTATATGCCCAGGGAGCCCTTCGTGACAAGGATATCTTTTCAATCGGACAACCTTGAGCACTCAGTTAACTTGGACATTGTGCCCATATAAGGATAGATCTAATCCTAATTCAATCGGTCTCCCTTAATCCTGTGTTAGGAGAAGACATGTATAACTTAGGATCGTATGACTGGAGTACCATAGTAACAAGGAAAATCCTTTAATCGGTCATCCTTAGTTACCTTGCCTATCTAATGGCAGTAGATAATAATTAGGGAGTCACTCCGCTGTGAACTTGCAACCCACATCTATAATCTATTTGGATTATCTATGATCTCAAACCATAGAGATCAAGGCATTATCAACCAATGGAACATCAAAGACCATTACATAGAAACCTATACCCTAGGACATTCCCTCACATAGTATTCCCTCCTTAAGAGCCTAGATTTCCTCTCTTTTTTTGTCTACTCTCTCTCTCCCTCTTAAGTAAGTTTCTGTGCGATCTTCACTCCCTATCTAATTCATTTAGCTAGCTCGCGCTTGCGAACTTCCTAGTGGTTGTCAACCTTAGTCTTAGTGGATATGATATCTTTTTATTACTTGACGAAATTTCGTGCACTTGCGGATACACCCCATCATAACTCAAACATCAGAATTATTGGTTAATCACAGCGAATCTCATTGTGCCACGTGTAATTTGAGCCCATTAACAGAGTAACTAGAATACATCATTATTTTACAAATGAGTCCTGATACAAGATTCATTTTCTACCATCTTGTACATTTGATATTCTATGGTCTTTCCTCTATAAAAATAATTATGATACAAATTAGGACCAGACTTAATAAACTTGAACTAAAAATTTTTAAAAAAATTTCGATCTTTCCGAGTTACATATTTTTGAAACCATAATACAAATTCAGCCTCTAACCTTTCAACTACCTCACTTGCACCCATTGATGAATTTTGTAAAAATAATTGTTGTTCGTACAAGCTGTGAAAGAAGAATATTTTAAGACAATTGGGATATCAAGCAACCAAATAAAATGAGATCATTGTTTCATTAGAGAAGTCAACTTACTTTATGTATGATATGACCTCATCATAATTTAAGAGTATGTATGTTCTTATAACATATTATTCCTGTTTAATTAACTATCTAGAAACAGATACACACATTGGCTTACCAGGATACTTGAAAATAGAAAACATTAATAGGTCTATCAGTTGAGTATCATCAAAATTTCTAGAATACTTATGATGTCTAATTCTCATAATATCAGCAAAATAATATGAGCGGAAAGAAAATTCTTCTTCAACCGGATAAACATTACACATTGACTCCTCAACTCTTACTTTGTTATGAACATTATTATTTAATTTTCTCAAAAACCATTCGAATGGGTACATCTATTTGTACTGAACAGGACCAGTTATTTGTACCTCGTATGATAAATGTACTGGTAGATGTGCCATTGAATCAAAAAAATTAAGTGAAATTATTCGCTTCAGCTTACATAGTATAAGGGGAATGTCTATTTTTAGCCAAAGTATATCATCCATCATAATACATTTCACTGTCAAATCTCTAAAAAATAAACTCAATTTTTTAAGTCCACCTAAGCATTACAAGAGATAAGGAATACAAAGTCAAAGGTATATCTTAAAAAATCAAATCAATAAAATAAAAAAAAATTATGATCAGTGTAATATTTTTTAAGAAATTTTTTATTGATTTTATTTTAAAGATGATGTATTTTTAATTTTGTGTTTCTTATTTATTTTAATGTCATGTTGAAATTAAAAAAAAATTATCACGTAGTCAATTTATCTATTAAAAGAAAAAAAATTAAATGTCTAAATTTATTTTTCATGTTGACATAGTTGCTGCCAACTAGGCAATTATCAATGGTCAATTCCAATCACGAAAAAAAAATGAAATGAGAAAACTATACAAGTTAATGTACTAAAAATTTGAATTTATAAATAACAAAATCAAAATTGAAAAAATATCATTTACAAGATTAAAAATATTATTTTTCTCTTTTTTATGCTACTCCAAAACATTTTAGATATATATTTGCGTTAATTTTTAGATGTACAAAATTGAACTGCATGAAAAAAAACAAAACATATATCAAGAGCTAGGATACATTTAAACAAATATTCAAGAAAATTATGGACATTAAAAATTAAAAAACATCCTCAATTATTTTTATCGTCAAAGGAGAGGATGAAAATACCTGGAGATTGCTTCTGATTTGCCTCATTCCAAATCAACCTATCACTAAATGTTCGTTAATTACTCCGTGGAGGACAAGGCAGAGAGCCATGATGCGCATATATAAGCTACGCCCATATCTAAACATAATAGTTAATTTCACTTTCTCGATGAGGTGGAACATCATATGCAATATTTAAACGTCCTTTTCCTTGTGAGTTGGGATTAATCTGTTTAGAATTTGTTAATTGAAGAAAATCAAATGGCTTAATTACAAATGGCGGTCGAAGGCCGGTGGCTTGAACCGGAAGCCATGGAATTGGCGAGCGTTAATTCCAACAATAAGCATTTAAGTTTTTGTTTTGGGTTT
>JAGFNQ010007365.1:0-80387 GCA_024364735.1 Boesenbergia rotunda | reverse complement strand
TTGGAAATACTGAATCTCCAACTTGGAATTCAAGTGGCCTACGGCGTGTGTCAGCATAACTTTCTGTCGACTCTGGCAGTCTCAATCCTCTGGCGATCGTCTGGATAGCCTGAGTGGTCTCATCTATAAGCTCAGTCTGGCTGTCTAGTCCTGACTCCATTTCTTTCTTCTCACCAGCTTCTTGCCAACATATGGGTGATCTACATTTCCTGCCATATAATGCCTCATAAGGTGCCATCCTGATGGTGGCCTGATAGCTATTGTTGTAGGCAAACTCAGCTAAGCACAGAAATTTGCACCAACTACCCCTAAAGTCCAACGCACAAGCCCTGAGCATGTCCTCTAAAATCTGATTTACTCTCTCTGTTTGTCCATCTGTCTGGGGATGGAAAGCTGTGCTGAACTGAAGTCTGGTGCCTAGGGCGTCCTGAACACACTTCCAAAAATGGGAGGTGAATCGCCCATCTCTGTCAGACGCGATCGACTTCGGGACTCCGTGAAGCCTGATTACTTCTTTCACGTACAGCTGTGCTAATTGCTCTACCGAATGCGATAACTTGATGGCTAGGAAGTGGGCAGACTTGGTCAATCTGTCCACTATCACCCAAATTGCATCGTGTCCATGGGTGGTTCTTGGAAGACCTGTGATAAAGTCCATGGATATTTCTTCCCACTTCCACTCTGGAATGGGAAGAGGCTGCAGAACTCCTCCTGGTCTCTGGTGCTCGGCTTTGACTCTCTGGCAGGTCAAGCAGGTACTAATATATCTGGCCACGTCTCGCTTGAGTCCAGACCACCAGAACCTTTGCTTTAAATCTTGGTACATCTTGGTAGAACCAGGATGCATAGAGTACGGGGTACTGTGGGCTTCTTCTAAAATATTCTTTCTTAGTTCCTCATCATTGGGGACGCAAAGGCGGTCTCCAAAATAGAGGATGCCACTGTCTGATACTCGAAACTCTGAATTTTCTGCCTCTTGGATCCCCTGCCTGATCTTCTGGATCTCTGGGTCTTGATCTTGCTTTCTTTGTATATCCACAAGCAAGGTTGACTCTAGAGTCAATGCAGAAAGTTGCCCAATTATTACCTCGACTCCAAAATTCTCTATTTCTTTCTGAAGTGGTAGAGACAGTGATGATAAGGACATCAGTGCCGCACAGGATTTTCTGCTCAGTGCATCTGCCACTTTATTAGCTTTACCCGGGTGGTAGAGGATTTCACAGTCATAATCTTTGACCAACTCTAGCCACCTGCGCTGCCTCATATTCAGATCCTTCTGAGTGAAGAAGTACTTCAAACTCTGATGGTCTGTGAAGATTCTGCACTGCACTCCATACAGGTAATGTCTCCAAAGCTTCAGTGCAAAAACCACAGCTGCTAGCTCAAGGTCATGCGTAGGATAATTCTTCTCGTAGTCCTTGAGCTGTCTGGAGGCATACGCTATTACTTTACCATCTTGCATGAGGACAGCTCCAAGGCCCATCTTGGATGCATCACTGTAGATGTCGAAGGCCTTGTCACTCTCTGGAATAGTCAGGATGGGAGCACTGGTCAGTCTCTTCTTCAGCTCTAGAAAACTGTGCTCGCATTTATCTGACCATTCAAACTTCTTGTTCTTTCTGGTCAAAGCTGTGAGTGGAGAGGCTATCCTGGAAAAGTCCTCCACAAATTTTCTGTAATATCCTGCCAGGCCTAAGAAGCTTCTGATCTCACTGGCACTCTTGGGTCTACACCAGTTGCTGACTGCTTCTATCTTGGCTGGATCAACTTGAATGCCTTCTTTGGATACAATGTGACCTAGAAAAGTCACCTGATTTAGCCAAAACTCACACTTTGAGAATTTTGCATAGAGCTTCTCCTGCTGAAGGATCTGCAGCACTATCCTCAAGTGTGTAGCATGGTCCTCTGGAGTCTGTGAGTATATGAGGATATCATCAATAAATACAATGACGAATTTCTCGAGATACTCCCTGAAGATGTGGTTCATCAGCTCCATGAAGACTGCTGGAGCATTGGTTACTCCAAAAGGCATCACTACAAACTCGTAGTGGCCGTATCTTGTCCTGAAGGCCGTCCTGGGGATGTCACTCTCTTTAACCTTTAGCTGATGATACCCAGAACGCAAATCTATCTTGAGAACACTGTAGCCCCTTGAGTTGATCAAATAAATCATCTATTCTAGGAAGGGGGTACTTGTTCTTGATGGTTACCTTGTTCAGAGCTCTGTAGTCTATGCACAGACGCATAGACCCATCCTTCTTCTTGACGAAAAGTACAGGAGCTCCCCAAGGTGAATGACTAGGGCGGATGAAACCCTTGTCAAGCAACTCTTGCAATTGTTCTTGTAATTCTTTCAGTTCTGCTGGTGTCATGCGATAAGGTGCCTTCGAAATTGGGTTGGTTCCTGGGGCCAACTCAATTTCAAACTCAATTTCCCGATTGGGAGGGAGTCCTGGTAACTCTTCAAGAAACACCTCAGGATAGTCACAGACTACCCTCACTTCTTCTCTCTTCAATCCTTCTCCTTGACTCGCATCCACTATATGAGCTAGAAAACCAGAGCACCCCTTCTCTAACATTCTCTGAGCTTGTAAGGTAGGTAGGAACCTATTTATCTTTCTCCTTGGGTCTCCAATAAACTCAAATGAAGGTTCTGCTTCTGGTGTGAACTTGACTTTTTCCTTGCGGCAGTCTATAGAAGCATTATACTTGCTCAAGAAGTCCATTCTTAAAATGACATCGTAATCCTTCATCTCAAGGACTAACAAGTCACTGTAGAGCTCTCGGTTGGAAATCTAGATTGATACTGCCCTTAGCCTCTCAGTAGAGGCCATTACTTCCCCTGACAGTAAGGTTGTTAAGAACTTCATCGTTCAACCTTTCTGGTGGCCTTTATAATGTTTAAGTAGTGCTCAGTGATCAAAGCACTACTTATTAGTTCTTCGGAGGTTTGCAGCCTCTTAACACCGCTAGCCCCCTTCAACGCTATCTCAGGCCTTAACATCTTGAGCATTAGCCTAACTATCTCTTTTTCTGTGCTAACTAGCTCTGGGCACAGATGAGCTAACCGCTTAAACATCTTCACTGCTTCATCCACGGATAGTTCTCCTTGTCTGAACTCCGTGAATTCATCATAATGCTTGTTGGTTACTTGCATGTGAAAGTATTCTTCGAAGAACTCAGTCTCGAAGTCGGCCCATGTCATCTGGCTGACATTTCTCTTGGCCTTGACTCTCTTCCACTATATTCTAGCATCTCCCGTAAGGCAGAAAGATGCACACTTTATCTTCTCTCCTCATGCCAGTCCAGTAGCCCTACTATTCTTTCCAACGTTTTGAACCATGCTTAAGCATCCCATGGTTTGCTTGTGCCTGGGAAGTTCCCTGGCTTCAGTTTCTCCTACTGAATGAGGTACGCTTCTTGCCTTCTAGGAGCTTGCTCCTCGTTTTGGGCCTTTCTAGGACGTCCTCAAATGTATAACTTAACACTTAATGGTAATGTTCCCAAACTTGCTTTAGGATATAACAAGACCTTGGTCTTGATTCTTATCTCATTCTTAGTCCTAGAACTCGTTCTAGGGCTTAGTAAGACCTTGGTCTTACTCAAAACTTTTATCAAGCACCTTGCGTGCCATAATCCCAAAACTTACTTTTGGGCAAATCAAGTAAGTACTTAAGCATTTCTCTAATGTCCATTCTAGGGATTAAACATGATTCCGTGATACTAAGGTATTAAACATGCTTCCTTGTTCTATGCACATATGAGTAAGTACTTAAGCATTTCTCTGTACTGCAATTAAGTAAAGGAGCAATAGAAAAACTGAAACTTAAAGCTTTCTTACTTGAAGACGGCAAGGTTGATGCTGATGTGTGTGTGATGCTGGAGAATGGGAACTGCTCTGATACCACCTGTAGCGACCCACCTTCTCTGCCTCAGACGGATCGTTACTTGTCTCTACTTCTCGACTCTAATGCACGACTAAAAATGCGGAAATCTTTTTTTTTCTTTTTAATCTATCTAAGAATGATATTCTAACTTAAATAGTCATGCATGATACCATGTCACACTTTCTTTCTCAAAAATTCGTAAGAAATTACTTATTGAAACTTGCCTCGCCCAACTCAGCTTACGGGTATCAGTCGACTGATACTGTATCAGTCGACTGATAAGCCTGAAATCTGAAATTCAGGTTTCGAAACTTGTTTCAAAACTCCACCAAACCTATACTTTGGAGCCATACAAAATCATGACACCATTTCTATGCTCCATACTAGTTTTCTAAACAACTTAGCCAATCAAAACGAATCCATAAACTTGAATTTAGGACTTTTGCGGGATTTAGCAAGTTATGAAAATCTATATAAACTTTAGGCTAAAGATTGTACCAAACTTAACTTCTAACCATTGAAACTCATCACACAAGATTCTAAAACATCACTAAGGCATTATGAAATGAGAAAGCAACTTTTCTAAGCATAATTGGGCAATAAAACTTAATTCAAAAGGGAAACTAGCACTATCTTGGCACATGCATCAATAACTCCAACAAAGTATCAATATTCTAAACTACTCACACTTCTACTCATCCAATGCAATCATAAGGATATGTATGCTAAATAAAATGACATGGAATCTTTACTCTAAGAAATTGAGCATGTAAACTATCCAAAGCTTAAACGTTCGCTAAACTCCATAAAGCAATAACTTGGAATTTGAATGAACTAAAACATTGTAATTCAAATAACTAAATTGTCTCGTCTCAAGGATCTCTCCAAAATCAGCCACCACACACACTTTACTCAGCACCGCCTCGTCGCCTTCCTTCAGAATTGCTTGCCTTTACCTTTATCTGCAGTAAGAGTAAATGTAACTAGTAAGCAAAAAGCTTAGTAAGTACTATCTAGCTCACAAAATCTCGAAATGTGCAAACATGCTTCTAGATCAAACTGAACATCATATGAGATACTAATATGCTTGAAAGAAAACTAATAACATGTGTAGCTCAAAACATGCATACTCAAGCAATAAATAATCTCAATCTACTTTTCTTGGCTCAACTTGAAACTTTAGCTATTCTTTAACTTTTGAAAACTTTCTGAAAACTTTAGAAAACTTTGCTAAAGCATATACTTGAAAATAATAATCACTTGGATCCACTGAAGACGTAAGTACCATCTGATGCGCGTTCCCTAAAAGGTTAGGGTAGCGAGCCACCAATCCTAATAGAGCAGACCTTGGTCTACCAGGGCCAAGACCTTGGAATTGGACACCTGGATTTCTTTAACGACGCCCTTGGACGCCGGGTACTGGCCTTATAAAATAAAATAGCTTTTCTTTCTTTTCTTTCTTATCTGTAAATGCCTTGGCATTTTCTGGAGCACCTTGCGTGCTAAAATCCCTAAGTCTTGACTTTTGGGGATTTCTTAAGGCCTTGGCCTTTTCTTTTCTTATCTTTATCTTCTCTTTTCTTTTCTCATAGCTTTTCTTGGTCCCTAATCTCATATAGGACACTCAATAAAATATATAAGCATATAATGAACTAAGATCACATGCAAAAACTAAAAACTAAAAGAAATATCTCTTTTAAGAACTTTTAAAGGAAATTCTCGCGGAAAAACCGCCTCTTACTGCAGGTGAGCAGTACTTACATTGATATCTTGGACTTACAACCAAGATTGACGTCTAGGACTCGAGAGAAACTTGAGATCTCGGAGAATTCTTCACGTCTACGCGTTCCTCTCGTCGCGGGGATCCCGAATATAGGAATATCTCTTGGAGGAGAGCTTTGGCCGGCCCTCTAGGCTTGGTGTGGCGTGCGCACAAGAGAGGAGAGGGAGAGGGGTCGGCGCAACCTTGGGAGAGGGAGAGGGTTTGAGAGAAAATAAAACTTCTCTCTTTAAGTATCTATTTATACTCTTGGGGGCGGATCGACCTAACTACCCCTTAAATATAGGTCTCTCCTTTCTTTTCTGTTCTTGATACCTAGCCCAGCTGGTCGCGCGCTTGTGCGGTCTCGCAGTGGTCGCGGGTTCGATCTCCGTCTGCCCCTTAGTGGTTTTTCCTTTTTGGCTTTCTTTCCCTTTTTTTCTTTTTCTTTTTCCAAAAATACCAAACGGACTCGGAAAATTCCATAAAAATACTCTAAAAATTCCTAAAAATATCTAGAACATTTCTAAACCATTTCTAAATAATTCTAAGGACTTTAAAAACTAAAAATGGAAATTTTGGGGCGTTACATGGAGAAACCTTTCCACAACACCTCGACAATGCTTGAACACCAAGACTACTATTTGGCCTTTAAGCAAGACCAAATTCGTCAAACCTTTCAGCCAACACGAAGTCCCCTTAGATAGGACTAAGGCTGAAAACCCTCGCCACCAGTCGACTGCCCATTTACCAGTCGACTGGTGCCAGCCAAACAGCAGTCCAACGACTCGCTGCAACGGCTAGTTTTTGACTTTACCAGTCGACTGCTCCTAGGGCAGTCGACTAGTCCCCAGCCAAAACCATTCTGTGATTTTCATCAGTCGATTGCCTCCCAGGGCAGTCGACTAGTCTGCTCACACACCTAAGGTTACCCTTCCCGAGTACATTTCACTCTGCACTCGAACCCTAGGATTTCCCAAGTACAATCACACAACACGCGTACCCTCATGACTCAACTGACTCCTCATCAGCAGTCTCGACTATTGCCTTCGCACCCTCTTCATCTTCGACTCCCGTCCCTCGGATGCACGCAAGCCTCCAGCTTGCCTCCATGTCATCCTTCACACATGCCTCGAAGTCCGCACCCCTCGGCTCATCGTCCTCGCTCTCCAAGGTCCCTCGGGTGCACACAAGCCTCCAGCTTGTCTCCATGCCACCCTTCATTGTACCGAGGCCGTCCAGCTAAGTCCATATGTGTAGCCTGCACACCCTGCACACACAACATACACATATCAAATACACAAGGGTAATCCTAACTTAAACTCTTTTCCCAAAGATCAAAACTCATGGTTACTCCGGACCACAGATTGCCTCAACAAGGTCCACCTTTCCATTTCTTGAAGTTTTCAATATTTGTTGACCGGTAGTGTAAAACCCCTTTTGATGATCATCCACATGTTGATCTCCATCTTTAGAAATTGTTTTATCCGTCTCTTCGAAAATGTGTGTTGTTGAAGAGAGGTGGGCGAGAGGTACTCAACCTTTCTTGTTGTGACATTTTTTATTCTTGCAAAAAAAGATAGACTAAAACAAGAATTCCAAGACTTCATCTTGGGATTAGTAGTGCGGAATAAAGAATATGAAAAACCACTAATGTAAATAAAAGAATTTTTTTTTCAATGAATAGAAAAGATTTTAAGAAGCTCAAAAAATTGTTAAGTTATTTCAGAGCAAACCTCGATTTGATATCAATTGTTAAATTGTTAGTAGATGAGAAGGGGTGAATCTCGTTCGTTTGAAATTTTTTCTTTTCGTCGTAAAACCGAATCAAAGTAGCAGCGAAAAAGACAAGTACAAATCAAAAGATAAGTTATTTGTTATTTGGTTTGGAGCCTTCGTCACTCCTACTCCAAGACCCGTAATCCTTGATTGCTTCGTTGGGAAATCCACTACAATCTTTTTCTCCGAGGCCTTTCAGAGAAAAGAAAACTTGTACAAGATGTGAGAAAGATAGTAACAATCTACTATCTCCTTTATAAATGAATGCAAGTACAAAATGTAAAGTATACCGACAATAAGATTGAAGCTTTTAGCGTAAATAGTTGACGAGCCTTCCGACATAGTAGTGGCGAACTTGCGTATGCAGAACCAACAAAAGCAAAATGAATCAAAGAGAGAAGTGATGATGGCTTTGATCTCGAGGTGCTCTTTTATTGGAAGCATTCAGTCAACTGAACCTCCGTTCGGTGGACTAAACCTATCAGTCGACTGAACTATAATCTCTTCCTTGTTTGCGCCGATTCAATCTGTTGTTCTAGCTTTCCTTATTTTTATCGATCGACTGCTCCTTTTGTTTAGTTGACTGAACAAGCTTTCTTTCTACATTTTCTGCACTTTCCAAACTGGATCAGTTGACTGATCACTTTTATCAGTTGACTGAAAAACTGATCTGTGTTGAATTTAGATGGTTTAGTCGACTAATCCCCTTTTTCAGTCTATTGAACCACTTCCTTTGGTAAGGTCGTCTGAACAAGAAATCTAGAGCTCTGAGTCATGGATGAGTGGCTGCTGACAGAGCTTGATTTTAAGTTTTGAGAAAAGAGTTATGACCCTTTGAGGTTCTAAGAGTCATGATCCTACAAAACAAAGTTAGAACAATAGATAGTATAATAATAATCTTGCAAGACAATGTTAGTACACATAGATAGATAGTATGCATGATTAAGATAGTAAGAATTGTCTGGATCTCAATTTAGAAACCACCAGTAGTTTCTTTTAGTTGGATCAGCGCATAAGGCTTGTCCCCACGGAATACAACCTCACTGCACTCTTCTCCAGGTCTTACCTCAATTCACATGCCAAACATCAAATCCTCTAGACCTATTTGGACTTCACTGTTGGGTATTAGATCGACCTACCAAGACTTCCACTTACTCAGTATCAAGTCCTTCAGACCTACCAAGACTTTCTACTAGATGTCAGCCCATCTAAACTTCCTGCCTGGTTTCCACGATCTACCAAGACTTCACTTGCCTAGTATAGGGTCCAACTGACCTACTAGGGCTTCCTAAGTTAAGCTTCCTACACACTTGATCAGCACATCAGATCATAACAAGACTTAACTTGAAACTCTGAAAATATCAAAACATATGTTTGATTATGGTGCTCCCTGCACCAATATCATCCATAGTCATTCCTAAGGTTTTTAATCTTGCTGCAATATTAATCATCTCAATATCATGTTGTTGTATAATCTGCGACCCATCAAACTTCATGATCGTGAGTTGTGTCATTAATATACCTACAAATAACTTATCAGCAGAATAAAAATGTTCTGTCACAAATTTTAAATATTCTTTTGTATTTTCTATTTATGGAATAAAATCTTAATTTTGTTTGTGATAGTTATTTGTATAAACATAAGACTTAATATGTTATATTGTTCTCGTACTTTATATTTTGGACTTCTCTTCCTCACTGCTTTAATCAATAATAGTAGTTGGCTTTTCATTTAGTAGTGTCGATCCAACACACTTAAATAAAAACTGACAACTAACTTGCTCACTCCATTTAGAGAAATTCAAATCATTAAATATAGTAACAGAAGCAATTTGCAAATAAAAAGAAATTATTACAACTAAGACATACAAATTCAGATAAAATATTATAATATATTATAATATACCTTTGGGCTAATATTATAATATACTATAAATATATTCATTATATTTATATTATCAAACAGATCTTAAAATCTATATATTTTATATACCTCAACTTGATGAGATATTATCATACAATTATTTTATTTAAATTGATTTCTCTCTTAATTATGGAGCATATAGGGGATGTTTGGTTTGCGTTTTCCAGCTTATTTTTCATTTTCTGTAAAATTAAAAAACAATATAAAAGCATGACAATAAGTCTAATATTTAATCATCATTAATATCTAACTAATCAACATTAGTAATTTGTAAGTCTTTATCACTAGACTCTGTTATTTCAACATGATTCTAACTGTTTGATCTCTTTATCATCTATATCCTCGTAAGTAATATTAACATTTATAAGTAATTGAGGTATAGATTGGAGTTATAAATCAACTGAATGTCTCTCCACTTCGTCATTCTGAAATGTATTATGATTTTGAGCAATGATGGTGTTTAACATTTCTATGATTGAGCGAGACTTCATTCAACAAACAGATAATCATTCACTTGATATTGTTCTCTTCGTAGGGTATTCAAGATGGGAAACTTGACTCACATATAACTCGTAAATGAAAGGTTTAAACTTGTTGAACCTTTATTTGCATTAACATCAACTAAATTGTAGTCCGGATGTATTCTTGTACCTATTCTTAGGGTCGGATCATACCATGAACATTTAAACAACACACACCTTTTTATATGCAATGCAGGATATTCAATCTATATAATTTCACCTAATCTACCATAGTAATCAAACATAGTATTATTGTTGTCCATAGATCCTTTAACTTGACGAGTATAGATTTGATACCTTTATCCTTATTTTCACTCTCATTCACTTTCTTTTATCGATTCATATTTACGTTGTTATGTCTTTTCTTAGCTTTTATCAACATATTTTCTATTTCTAATTCGGAGATCTGCTTTTCTCCTATTTTCACTTTCAGTGAGTGTTTTGGAGCAAAAAAGAACGAGAAAGAGGAGCAAAAGGGAGCAAGAAGATAAACAAGACCGGTCGTGACCCCGGAGGCATGACCCCTGCAACTTCCATGGCTAGACCGTGCCCCCCAGCACGACCCGTGCATATTATCAGCAGAGGTCGTGCCCCCGGCATGGCCATGTAGGTCACTGGGGCATGTCCGTGCCCCACGGCACGACCCATGCCTCACAATTCAGCTAAGGTCGTGTCACTCAGGCTAAGCCATGCCCTGGCCATGTGTCCAACTCAAGACCTGACCGTGCCAACCAAGCATGGCTAGGCTCATACTGTGCTCCCCTCATCGAGAGTGGCACGACCAGACCGTGCCCCCAAGCATGGTCGTGCCTTGGCCATGCAGTCCTAGTCGTGTGTGGCACTGCTGGGCCATGCCACACCACACGGCCCGTGCCACAAGGCCATGTTAGGAGCTGCAGATTGGAGTATAAAAGGGGATCTCTTCTCCTTTGCTTAGGGAGGAAATTTTCCTTTTGTGGGGAATCATCTCTAGGCTCTCCCCCATCATTCTAGTTATCTCCAACAACTCCACAATATCTCTAATGCTCCCTCATCTCCATGAAGGCTTGGGTTGGATTCGAAGACTCGGTATCACGATCGGATAAGATTCTCCCTCTCTTTCTCTAGATTTGCATGTGAAACTTTCCATTTCGAGTCTTTGTGTTTTTGTCCATATCTTGTGAGTAGATCTCTATATGTTCTAAGGCTAGGAAGTAGGTGTGATGTGTATTTAATTTAAACTCATTGGTTTATGTAATACCCTTGGATTGATGACATGGTTTGGAGCATAACTTTTTTAATTTAATCTTTAATGAATATTTTACTCTTATTTGCTATGAGTTTATGCTTATTATTCTATTAATTGAATGGATTATAAGGATCAATATCCATTAAGGGTGAGATGCTCAAGGTTATATGCCCGGGGAGTGCTTCGTGATAAGAAATCTTTTCAATCGGACAACCTTGAGCACTCCCTTAATTTGGACATTGTGTCCATATAGGGATAGATCTAACCCTAATTCAATCGGTCTCCCTTAATCCTGTGTTAGGAGCAGACATGTATAACTTAGGATCGTATGATTGGAGTACCCTAGTGACAAGATAAATCCTTTAAAAAACATCCTCAATTCTTTTTTATCGTCAAATGAAGGAGGAAAATACCTGGAGATTGCTTCTGATTTGCCTCGTTCCAAATCAACCGATCACTAAATGTTCGTTAATTACTCCGTGGAGGGCAAGGCAGAGAGCCATGATGCACATATATAAGCTACGCCCATATCTAAACATAATAGTTAATTTCACTTTCTCGATGAGGTGGAACATCATATGCAATATTTAAACGTCCTTTTCCTTGTGAGTTGGGATTAATCTGTTTCGAATTTGTTAATTGAAGAAAATCAAATGGCTTAATTACAAATGGCGGTCGAAGGCCAGTGGCTTGAACCGGAAGCCATGGAATTGGCGAGCGTTAATTCCAACAATAAGCATTTAAGTTTTTTTTGGTTTAATGTAATTAATCTCAATTAATGTGCTTAATTAAAAAAATGAAACAATTAATAAAATCTCAATTTGTTCAGAGCATATGAACGAGGAGAAGGTATCAGCCAGCCTTATATGTCTCTTTGCAGTCCTAAATACTCAAATTGGGTTGTGATGGATCCTCCTACTCTGCTTCAGTATTCAGGAAGCAGGAAGCGACAGAGAGGGCAGGAATGACTTCGGCCCAGCCACTTTTTCAAACACGTCTCGTGAAACGCATGGCCACAAGGCATCGTCGACACAGTAGTCTCTGCCTCGAAATCCTCCAGACAAATCGAACAGGATCCCTCTTCCATTACGCTCGTCGTTTTTAGGCCCTCCACGGCCGCATCAGACGCCGGTCTGGGCCGTCCACCTGAGTCGGCATCGTCGATGTCGTCGACGTCTTCGGGGTCGTATATACCGTACGGCAAACTAAACTCTTCCCCGGGCAACGCGAGCTGGAGTCGGTCGATGGGCGAAGAGACACGGGAGACGAGAATGAGGCACGAGATCTCCACTAGGGCTGCGTCTGCGTCTGTTCTGGGCAACCGGCCGAAAACCGACGAGACGTAGCTGCAAAAAACCGGTGCGAAAACCGCGCCGTCAGCAAGCGGCAAGTGATCGGCCGTCCCCTGCATGAACGCAGACTGTGCTTCCGCTTCCCATGCAGAATCCCGCATGGAGATCCGGAAGGGCTCGCCGACGGGCGAGTCGACGTGCTCGGCGGGGCGCTCGGGCGACGGGAAAGTCCGACGAGAGAAGTTGAACATCAATTGCGGTCGTGCCGTCGGCACCGCCAGACTCTGGCATTCCAGTGAAACTCGAGCCCGCGCCGTGATACGAAGTTCCGCAGCGTTTGAGGATATTATCCATGGCAAGAAATGCCTCAGATCATCGTCGACCGGTGTGGTACTGATCCTGGGAGAAGACGCCATTGATGGATGGATCGAGAATTGCTAAGCAGCGGAATAAGAATTTGGCAGGGTGATAAAAATTAGCAGCGTAGCAGTAGAATTTATTAACTCTAACGACAATAACAGAATACCTAAAATTTAGAGTTTAATTATTTACTAACGTGACCTAAAATTTACAATCATGCCCAAGGGGTGTAGTTCTCAGTACCCTAATCTGCGATATTATAATAACAGAAACATATGAATCATATAAACAAAATAATTTTTAAAAATCATCAATTTTATATATCATATTCTTCTTGAACAATAAGATGATACAAATAAAACAATATATAATACACAACATAAATACGACAAATTAAAAGTAAAATATCAGAAATCAACACGTCTAAATTTCTAAGTAATTCTATGTAATGTCGAATTGTGTAAACAAATACTAACCCAGGACTACATCACGTCGTCACCACTCAAATGTATAGTCAGATATTCTGATATAATTAAGATTAGGCTTAGAATTTTTATTATTAGGATTCGATTTTACTTGTTTGGTCACTATAATCCTTTTGTCCCATTTTAAGTTCATGTCTTAGTGGTTAATCTAAATGACACATTCAAGTCAACTTTTCATATCATATATGTTAATTTTTTTAAATATCATCAATAGGTAAAAATTTAAATCAAAAAGCTACTAATATCAAAATTAAAATATCAAGGAGCATGCACTACGAAAGGTTAAGCAAATCAAACAACAGATATCAATGAAATAGTAATTCAAATGTGTCTTTAATTTTTAAACCGTTCTTCCCATCTTAATTCCCATATGAATTCATATATAAACACAAATAACATCAATTATTTATAGAGTTGTCAAAAGGAATCGAACCCACCAATTCAACCTGAGTCGATCCGAAAAATATCAAATTTGGATTGGAGATTTTCGGATTCAAATCAGGTTCGATTAGAGGGTTTTGGAGTGTGTTAGGATCGGATTGGGTTTGGGTTTCGGTTGACTCGGGTTGACTTGAATTTAGGATTTATTGAATTTTTATTGTTAAATTAAATTTTATTTTGAAAAGTAAGATACTTTATATGTATGATTGGGATGTGTTGAGAGGTTGTAATGTGACATAAAACAGCCGCCACATATCAAGTAGGGCCGAAAGCACATGAGTAACTAGACTGGGGTTGGCCCTGCACAGGAGACGCTGTGGCGATAGTCAGATCCGAGGAATTCATGCTAAAGTGCAAGGTCAGGGAAATTCCCTAGCGAGAGACTCCGTGACCAATGGCGAGTGAACTAGGGCAAGGACTCCATGCGATGCGCTCGCTCGGGCTGACCTCGCTTGGGTCGACCGAACAAAGTCTGGTGGCATAGCTGGAACGGCCCGAACGGGGACTTAGGCAATAGGGCCCGAGCGACGATCATGACCCTAGGTAGGAACACTTAGTCTCAGCGGCCCTCAAAGATGTTATCTATAGGTTTTAGAATATAATAATGAGTAATTAAAAAGTCTTTAAGGTGTCTCCAGGATATAAAATGGAGCTGTAATGATTAGAAGGTGATGGTAACGTACATGGGGGAGGATCCATTGATGCCCATTAATGATTGACAATAAAGATAATTATAAAGGAAAAAACATAAATGCACAAAAAAGGATAAAAGGAGACTAGGGGCACTTGGAAAAAGGCCTACACAATTCTAAAACTCTCTCCCCTATCCTTTCCAACAATTCCTCTCACTCCTAAGTTCTGCTTTGAGCGTCAAAGTGGCAATCGTCGACACTCCTCTCGATGCCATTCTAACATTGCTTTTGAAGTTTTGACTCTCAGATTTCAATCTTCGTCGCCAACTCCTGCGTGCCAGTCAATCCTAAACTAGGAACAGATTCTCTTCATCAGGCGTCTTCTCTCCCTGCTGTCAGTTTCTGGAACAATGTACATCAATATCAAGGTTAAAATAATAATGATAAAGTATTGAGATAAAAGTGAAGAATTACAGAGAAAATAAAAGAAAAAATAATCTTTTTTAATTGATTATTCGGGTTGGTCGTGTTCTCCGAGTTCAAGTTTAAGAGTTTCGGATTGTGTTTAGATTTTGGATGAGATTTTTTTTATAAAATCATTATTTCAACCGGATCCTAACCCACCCAACCTATCCGAATTGACACCTCTAATTATTTACCCTCCAATAATTTAATTATTTTAAATCCTGATTTCTCCATTTTAAATACCATTTGAATTCTTGTAAAACATTTTTATATATTTTATTCATGCACAAGAATAATTATTTTATAATTCTTGTAAAACTATTTTAAATACCATTTGATTTCTGGAATAAGGACATCAGAATAGTATTTCCGATTGGCCATTTACCGAAGGAAAAACTCGTTTTTGTTGGTGTTTATCGACGGGTCGGTATTTTGGGTTTATGTTTATCGATGGAAAACCTGTTTCCGTTGGTGTTTATGGACGTAAATTTAAATTTCGGACAGTAAACACCAATGGAAATCATTTTTTCCGCCTGTAAACTTGGCAATCACAGATGGAATCATGGTTTTCCGTCATGAGGGCCAACGCATATCATTGGCTGGGTTTCGATATTTATCGATGGAATCATAATTTCGTCAGTATTCCATAGGTAAATAAAAAAAATTACAAGAACACATTTGTATTTAGTATGTATCATATTTACAATTTACATATCAATATAAAACCATCACAAGCGATGATATACAAACACAACCACACGCATATTAATACAACCACACACATTAACAAACCAATTACAAAAAACTAACATAGTAAACACAATTTATCATTCCACAATTAAAAAAACACACACAAACATCAAAATATCTAAATCCACAAACACAATTCATCATACAAGATGTCTAGATCCATACAAATATCTGATCATAATATGATATCTAAATCCAAATATCCATGCAAAGATATATAAATACCCAAATATCCATGTGCAAAGATCTCTACAAGATAACAATATAAAAATTTGCAGAAAGTCAAATACGATAGATAATTAAAAATTTTGTATTTGTCATAAATTAATTTTACATTTAATTAAAAGATACCCGAATACAATATCTGATCATGATGATGAAGCAAAATATATCAATATGAAATCCTAAAATAATATTTAGAAATGAGGGTATTAAAATATAAAAATAAAATAAATATATTTTGCATGATTTATATATGATAAATAAAAAATTAATTTATAGTTGAACAACCCTCATTAAAAGATAATCAGCAGAGTCTGATTGATCTTGAGTCTCATATAATTCAAAACTGTGTAGTGTCAGAGAAGACAAATAAGCTATAATATCTCATATGTGGGCCATGAGAGCTCTATTTTTCTCCCTCAACTTCCAGACATCCTCTGCTCTCCTTGCATCCTCAACGACTCTCCTCTACTCCTCTGTGGCCATTCACTGATTTATCTTTTGATCAATTAAGGTAATTTAAGTGCGCAATTCTTGATTTTTCTGTCTTAAACTCTCCAACTCAGAACAAGAAAAGGAACTGACATGACCCCTAGGAGTCCTCAAACGCTCAAACACAACTTTAGCCTGAGAGCCAAGGTCGTAGAGGGTAAAGTTTTTTATCTGTTCACCGACAACATCATAATATATCTCATTTAATGTTAGATAGATAGAGATTCTATTTGTGATTTGATCATGTATGATAAAATATAACATAATTAATATTAAAAAACGATTATATATTGAACTAAAGTTAAAAATCGTATGTGTATAGTCTTCGAACGAACATTAACAAATGTATCATCCTTCTTCTGGTAGGTCTTCAGAAAGATCTCCATACAGGCGGTCTGTCAAGTTAGCTCACGTTCCTGCATACACAAATATACAAAATCAAAATTATACAAGTTTGGTAATAATTACAATGTTTCTTTCAACCAACTTTAAATTAAACTCACTAAATCCATTGCATGTTTAACAATAGATTTTGACCCAGGCGTATGCTAAGCAGTTCTGGTACTCCAGCTACTTAGCTCTATGTTTTCGTTTGCTAGAGTCTTATTAGCATTTTTCTTCCACCTTTGTTCAGCCAGGTGGTCATTCATGCACCCAGGGGCGGAGCCACCCTTGGGCTAGGGTGGGCTCCAACCCCACCCACATTAACCAGAAATATATATATATATAATTTAGTGGGCCCAATTTTCCTTAGTATCTGTTACCCTACCCACCTTCTGTCTTTTGTTACCGCCTGCCAAAACCTTCTCTTCTGCCGCCTTTCAATTTTCTACCGCTTTCAATCACAGCTTCTGCTGCAGCCGCCTTTCAATCACCTTCCACCTTTCAATCACAACTTTTGACGCCGCCTTTTTGCAATTTTTTGCACAGCTTCTGTCTCCAATTTTTGCACAACTTCTGCCTCGAACCAATTTTCTACAATTTTCTGCACAGCTTCTGATTTCTACACAGCTTCCAATTTTCTGCAAGTATGACTTTTTTTTAATTGGTTACTTTTTTCTGCAAGTATGATTGATTACTGTTTTTATTGTTTGTTTGACATTAAGAAGTATGATTTCATATGCATCATATTATATTAGATTAGTCAATAAATAATATTTCTTTATTATTGGATATGATAATTTTTGTATCTATTCATTTTAATATAGAAAACTCAGGAAATGAAGAAAAGAAAAACTATCAATTTTTTTTTTAAAGAAAAAGATCAAACATCGACAAGTCAAGAGCATTCTCCATCCAATATTGATATATCAAATTCTAGTGATCAACAACCTAACAAATCGACGGCGACAACGAGCATGCCCACCCCGCGTACACATCCTAAGGCAGCGTCAATAGTGTCGTATTCACCCGCGCCTCTCTCGAGGCCACATTCCGCGCCAACGACCCTGGGACGCACTCCGACACGACGCTGGCAGGCATGATCTCGCCTTCCTTGGCTTGGATCCCTGCAAACACTCGCCTCGTCTGGAGACGATGCGCTTGGAGGAAGGGTTTCTGGTCCGGCAGAAGGACTTGGGGTGGCAGAGGACCGTAGTACCTCGGTTCCCATGGCGGAAATGAGTGCGATGTCCTTACAGATCCGGTTTGGAAGGGCGAATTGGGTCGTCGGGTCGCCAAAGTCACGCGTACAGCGCGTGAGTGTTTTTGTCGTGTTGTGGTTGAGATAGAGGGAGACTCAGGACAGAACTGACAATGGACCTGAATGAGTGTTACTACCCTTGCTCATTGGCAGTTACGATAAGAGTCTTCCATAGAGATCAATTTGCAACTGTAATTTTATGTTTTGATCAAACCTTTTTAATTCTAAATACCATAGAGATATTGATTTTAATAAATAGGACCCTCAATAAAATAGAACAAAAACGAAATCCTTTTTTAGGTATATATTTTTATGCTATTAATAAAAAACAGAAAATAAAAATTAATTAAAGAACACTCAAATAGAAAAGAGAAATAAATAAATAGGAATCAGATGGGTAAAATTTGGAGCACTCCTGTTGTCGTAACAGGCTTATTGGGGTGGGTGCTCAGCACGCAGACGAACTACGCAAGTAAATTACCGCTCATCACATCCCATTTACTGCCTGAAGGATCATGCTTGTCATAAAGCTCTACTATGGTTTATATCGGATGCAGGTCTCCTTGATTGCATTATTTCGGTCGATGTGGGACTAAAATCGCGAGCCCGATCGCCAATGTCTCTGCCCATAGTTGCAATGGCCACGCCTATTCATCCGGAATCTAATGGCCCAATCCAATTCACGGTTGGCCTATAAAGTCCAAGTCTGTTAGAATTGTTTTTTATATAGAAAACTGGCATCTTCTTTTTTCTAATAAATAAAGACATTTTATTTGAGAAATCCCTATATGCCTTCTTTTAAAAAAAAAAAAATTGGAATCTACTGCTAGGTTCGGTTGCTGTTTCAGGCTGTGAAGCTTTTCCCATGGGATATCATTATGTTGGGCTTGATGACCCTCACGGATATAGCTGAGATGATAAAAATTAATAGATTATTATTAAAGGTTTTAGATTTGAGCTACGAGACTGGTGGAGCGTAAATCCATGCACTCTATATAAAAAGTCTCTCTCCCTTAACATTTTGCCTTCTCAGTCACTGTGATTTACCTTCTCTGTATTAATCCTGGGATAGACTGGTGGGAGCGCTGAGGGTGAGCGTTTCGCCTTTTTATCACTATATTGGGCTTGTTGCTCTCCTTGGGCGTTGAGTCTTCTTCGCAGTCGCTTTTCCATTGATCGATTTTGTCATCTTTAGTTTCCTAAGATCACCTGCAACGGTGTGTTATAACGCCCGATTAACGCACTACGCACGTTAAAACCGTTGCGACAAGTGCGTTAAAGCGCTAACGCGATGAACGCGTTCATCGCGTCGTGACATGACATCCCCAATCGATTGGGACTGCTCCCGATCGATTAAGGGCACCCGTAATCATTTATTTCAACGCGTTCAAATAATGATAAAAATATGTAAAAATATTATTATTTATTTATTTTAAATAATAATCATTTAAATGGGCAAATGAAATTGAAAATAAAAAATATGTATGTGAGAGAATGAATATGTAAGATAATGTGTATGTGGTATGTGGACCCAACAAATAATGAGGGTTGAATGTTAAACGAATGTGAAAGAATAAAAATGTTAATGTTAATATGTATGTGATATATGGGTCTCATATTTTTTTTTGATGAAGTGATAGGTATTATAATGTTAAAAGTGTTAATAATTACGGATGCCCTAATGTTTTACGTTGTGAGGTCTCTTTTCTCCTTCGTTAGTCATTCGGTTCTCTTCCAAATATAGCATCGGCAGTGTTCCTTATTATCCAACACTGCGCTCATATCCTCCTATTGCCTTCTCACTAGGACTCAATCGATGGTGCTGAAGAAATATGCAAGAGGCAGTTAGGATTGATGCCTAGGCTAGAGTTCTTTGGGAAAAAAAACCAAACATAAAAAATTACAAAATGTCTTGATAAAAATAAAAAACCAACGGAAGTTCAAGAATAGTACATCAAAAGGACTCCATAAATAACAATAAACATTAAGAATACGTAGGATTCTACTAATATCCTTTGCCTAACATCAATTTAAAAAAAAAATCTTTATGTTGTTTTTTAGATGAACGTAATGGCCAAAAAGATTATCCACAATAATTTGAATAATTGGAGCAAAATATCATGCTACTATTAAATCAGAGAGGATAATTTTGAAACAAAAGGGAAGACAGGAACATCCGCGGTAGTTTGATATGTGACTTCATAATTCATTCCGAATTTAATTTCGCAGTTAACATAAAATGTTCATCATGCCTTTATTCATTTCCAAGCCACAGTCATTATTCTCAAACTTCAACTCAAAACGAGTAACATATTGAATCATGCAGAGAAACGAATCGGTACCCTTCGCTGAATTGGTGTCCTACAAGAAGGACAATCTTTCATTCCCTGCTTTTCATGAAGATCATTGCATTCTACACACACAACTTGGTGAGCACAAGGAAGGAAAACAACAGACATTTCCTCTGACAAGCACATCACACATTCTCGCTCCCGCTGGAGTTCTTCCATTTCAGTTTCCTGTGAGACAATGAACTTTGCCAGTATATGGGCATCAACTTTTTCCCTTCCATCAGAAAGGCGAGAAGCATAGCTTTTATCTGTTCCCAACTGTAAAGCAGTGAGGTTTGTTGAGTCTTTGACAAGCCTCAACTGTGCAATCTGCTGCTCGAGCTTGCGTATTTCATTTTTGGACCTTTGCAGATCATTTTCAGCTTCAAATCTTAATGCATTTTCCTGTGATTTGGCTGAAGTCTCCAGTTGGTCTTTTTCTTTTCTTTCAGCATTAGCCACTGCAATTGCCTCATTCTTCAACTTCTCTTCTTGTTTCCACCTGGCCTGCAAGTTGTTGCCATCAAGACAAAAAAAAACTTTTACTTAAACAAATTTAAACAATAACAGATTTAAAGTTCTAAAAGGTTATACTATCCTCTTTTCGTCTTTTGTTGCCACAACAAATTCAATCTGACCTGCAATATATCCAAAAAAAATTCCTCCCAATTTAAAATTTTCAGTTTAACAATAAGTTTATTTATGTTCATTTCCTCTTGTCAGTCTCAAAAAAAAATGTCAACAGGTATTTTATGACATGCAGTCAAATATATGATTGGCCATATTGAAAAATTAATCATTATCGTGTTTGTCCTAATCATTTGGGGTATATCCTCCTTTGAACACTAGCAATATTTGAGTTGATTGATTAATCATATTTTATTCCGTTGACTAATTTCGTTTTGAACTCTGTTATGTCTTCACGTTACACCCTAGTCGATGTATGTTCTAGTGGTCTTAGGATATATACATACCATCTTAATGTATTTTCTCCAAATTTATACTCAATTGGAGCTACATTATCAAAAATATAAGCCTTTGCTGTTAGAATCATAAGATTCAAATTCCTATAAAACAATGTTATGTTTCACATGTAAACACAGTCCAGTTCTTATATAGAACAGGAATCTAAGAGAAGCATGACGATTTTAGTACAATTCAAACATGATTGGATACGGGAACCTTATTTTATATCATTGGATATGAATCTTTACACAGTTCACTCCTCCAACATCAACTACTTTTGGCTAAGAACCCAAACATCTCAGAAATAATAGAAAGGTAGAATTTATCAAATGAAGCACTCCTTCACATACTTCAGGAGTCCATTAGTGAAAAGGGCTTGGGGAAAGCTTGAACCCCCAACATCAACTACTCCGATAGAAGTGCAACACAATCTGATAATCCTAAATTCCTTCTGAATTAGATAGTCCGACTCCAAATAAAAAAACAATTGTTGAGTTAGATAGTTTGACTCCAAATAAAAGCAAATAAACTTCATTTTGAGTCATTTTAAGGAAACAAAGATCAATGGAAAGGATAAGTCCATTTGCAATGATTGTACGGTTAAATTATTAGTGGATATTCATCATGGTGCAAATCCTTTGCATGAATAATATCAAGAGATGTTCAAAGAGAAAAAAAACTAAGATAAGGAAGTAAATTTTGTGAAGGATAAATCTAAACACTATTTTTTGATACAATCAAGCTCTAAGCGATCCGACATGAGCTTGAGTTTTGATGTTTGGATAAAAGGGTATAAGTTGAATTTTACCTGAGTATTTGAATGTACTTGATATGTGTCTTTGAATGTGAGGGACTTGTAGGAACACACAAAGAGCTTGTAGAGCTTGTGTCTTGGCATGGTCAAGATAGCACGCTCAATAGATTAGAGATCCATTGAGATTGGAGATTGATGGTATTGGGCATCCGAGGAAAGAATAAGGAGTACTGAGGTGGTGTTGGAGCAACTCTAAAGCAATGACCTAGCGTGAACCGAGGGACTGCAAGATGAGTAATGAGACAGCAAGGACGATGACCAATAGAGGTGGATTACATAGGTGAAGAGGTGGGCGGAGGAGCTAAAGGCTTATCCGCATCCAAGGGATTGAGTAACCTATAGGAAATGTCGGAGGATAAAGTAAAACCGTAAAGGGTAAGACTATAGTCACTTAAGTGTTGAATGAGCTATATCCAAAGGGAGGAAGGGTAGAACTCAACATATATAGACTCTACCTTAAAAGCGATCATAGTAGGGTACTGGTCGACTAACATTGAAGATTAGTTGGATGGTGGTTGAGAATCCCACTATTCAAGGTTTGTAGTTTAAGCAATCGATTAATGATGGATCTCAATCGACTAGTGGAGGAATCAACTGAGGCAATCGATTAGGTCCAAGAAGCCAATGAATAGAATGATTTTGTTCATGGTTGAGTTGACTAGCCAGTGGACTGTTCCTTTTTCGAAGCACCTTCCCCTCTCCTTGACATGATAATTTGTTGCCAAGGCCAACAATAAGCAACCACTTAACGTCGATAGCTCGTGAGAGCCACTGCTTCTCTGATAACGTTCCTCTTGTAAGAACGACAATCAGTGGTGACCATTGTTAGATCGTGTGCCAGTGTAATCGATGTGGTAGCGGGGGTCAAAACCACTTCCAATGATGCTAGTACTCTACAAGACAAATATATACATTACAAATTAAAGAACACAATAAATAAAATGCAAATCAAAGAAAGTATGCAGTGATTTAATGTGGTTCTTGTTGGTGCAAGATGCATCATACGATCAAACCTGCGGTTTTGATCTTGGAAATAGGTTTAAGTTAAGTCTTGTAGTTTTCTAACATCATGGTTGAGCTTGCAGGAAAGTCCTAATTGAGGCAACGCAAGGAAGCCTTGGTAAGAGAAACTAGGCGAAAGTCTTGATAGATTAAAGACATCAGGCAGGAAGCCCTAGGGTTGAGGACACTAGGCTGTAAGTCCTGAGGGTCGAGGACACCAGGAGGAAGTCTAGACAAGTCGAGGGCCGAAGGTCTAATGGAAAATCCCAAGGGTCAAGATTAGGTTGAGCAAAAGTCCAAGTAGGTCAGGTGGACCAAATTTGTCACCAGGTAAACTCTCTCGAGTGGAGTGGTGAAAACACAATCACGGAAAGAGAGCAGTAGACGTCGGCCCAACCTAAGATCTCACAGGAGATCTACTGTTGAGATCGGATAGTTCAAAGAGTTGTCAATCATACTCATGTTTGAGTTATACTAGCACTGTGATGCAGGAAGCTAAATAATGAAGCAAGCTGGAAAATGAGATCCAGGTGCCTAAATATCCAAGCGCTTGGACTAGAAGACTTGTCACGGCAACGAGCTCGGATCGGATAAGAGTCGTTGGAGGAGCCTCAAGCCGATCCAAGCACTTGGATCAATCTATAAAAGAAGCATCACTTAGAAGCTTCGATACATCTCTTCTTCTAAGCTTTAAGCTCCGTTACGCTCCCAAGACGATGATACTTTGCAATCAAGCCTCAACGACATGATGCCGCTAAGAGTTCAAACGAGCCTAAACTTGGGTAACGTGTAGTTGATATGTTAATATTACTCTTGCTTTCTTTGTAGTCTCTATTCTAAGGTTGGTAGCCTTGTTACCAAACCTATATTTGTTGTAAGAAGCGATTTGATAGTGTTTACCCAATAAAAGCGGTCTAACTGACTGCGGGCTTAGAGTAGTAGCCATAAGGCTACGAACCAAATAAAACCAACGTGTTCTTTATTGTTAATCTTTTGACTCGCTGCATGACTGTGTGATTTTTTAATGAATTGTTAACGCGTACAAAGTGCACTGTTCAAACTCCCCTCCCGTGTCTAGCACTTTTCTCAATCCCGGAAGATGAGTTCGCGAGTCAACTTCATGCCCATCTACAACACTTTCTTAATGGGCTACATGCATTCGGATAAACAGTGGAGAATCGCAACATAATAAGGTACGCACTAAGAGCCTTTCTAAGAAACACACTATGGTTATCCATCATCGATGCTTACAAAGTCTCTCGAGATCTCTCAACAATTAAATTAAATTCCTTATTTTCTGAAATAGAACTCCATGAACAGAGTAACGGAAATCAAACGGAGAAAAGAGTTGCTTTGTTTGCAGGAGAAAGAAAACAATACAAGTCAAAGGGAAAAGTGGAAATACAATAAGAAGAATCTGACTCCAACAATGACGACAACGAAACCACTGCAGAACTAGTGAACCTCGTCAGGCGAATGGTAAGAAAGAAGAAGGGATTCAACACACAGGAAATCAAAAAGGTATCCTAGAACAAGAAAGCTGAATCGACCTACTATGAGTGCCAACAGAAAGGGGGCACTTTAAAGCTGACTGTCCAAAGCTAAAGAAGAAATATCAAAAAACAATAAAGACACTCAAAGCAATGCAAGACGAGTCTTCATCCTCCGAATAAGAAGAGGAGTATCACAACAACCTAGCAATGATGACTAGAACTAACACTGAGCACAAGTCTGAATCCGATGCTAAGCTCGAGAGAAGCCACGAATCTATATCCGTTTCTGAAGGGCCAAACCACACTGTAAGAACTAATGTAGAACTTGAATTGTATGAAGTTATTACTTATCTAACCAATAAATTAGAAAAATCCAACAACCGGGTTAAATCACTCCGAAAGGAGGTTGAACTCCTTATGGAGAAAACCAACCCAAGCTTGGTAATCGATCAAGTTGGAACCTCAAGTCCAACAACATAAGAACGAGAATTCCAATCTGAAAGATCAAATTACTAAACTAAAAGGTTTGTTGGAAAATCGTTATTGGATCTAAAGGTCTTAACATGCTTCTTGGGTCTCAGTGAACTGTGTACAATTGAACCGGTCTTGGATACAAATCAAAAACCATTCAGAATAGATCTTTTATATCACTAGTTAATCGAAATAAACCTAGAGCCCAAGCTTGGGTTCATAAAGTTGATTTAATTAAACAAGTCAAAACAAACCAGTATTGGGTCCCTTAAGATCATGTACATGTTTTGGATAGACCTTATTTAAGCCATGCTCACGGGGAAGCTAATCAGAAAATCATTTTTATTATTAGATAGATTATTTGTTTATTTCATTTAAACATGTTTTCTTTTCTGCTTAACTTAGAACAGTTAGATAAGTTAAGCTTGTTTGCTTGTTTGACACTTCTTTAACCTAATACCAGGGTGAGGCAAGATAATAGCATGATAGAAAAGCTTGGTCTAGGAAGCCAAGTGTTGGATAGCTTGGCGGGTTTCCTAAGCGAATACCTGGTCGCCCATGAGAGACCTCTCCATGTCTACGGATTAAAAATTTAATCCGAATGAAGACCTATCTCCCAAACGACCGTCTCGTCGTCGTACCAATTGATTCGAGTTACAACTTAGCCAAACTCAAAGTTCAAGGCTTGTAACTTGCCTAACCAATTGGTCGTGGAAAAGACGACAAGCGGATCGCCGATTTTTGTGTTTATTATCAGGGTTCAAGATAATTAATTATCATACAATTAATTAAGCAATAATTAATCAACAAAGATAATTAATCATCACATGAAATAATAGAAAACAAAGAACCAAAGAGAAGGTTATATCTTTTCTTTTACCTCTTGATCTTCTATTATATGGCCCTCCCCTCTTGGACGTCGTGTGAGCGACGATCTACCAAGAACCGGAGTCACTAAGGCCTTCCAATATCACCTTCTTCACGCGTCAACCAAACCCTAGAGCAAGGGTTACCGCCGGCCTCCTTCTTCCTCTTCTCCTTGCGCCGCCGGCCACACAAGGACCTCCCAAGCACGCCGACCACAAGGAAGCACCGGAGAGGAAGAGAAGGAAGAAGATGAAGGAGAAAAGAGATCTCCTTTTCAAACCGTACCCGGCCAAAATCCCTCCTTTGCTTGTTGCTTGTTGCTTGTTGCTTGCGGCACCGCCGACCACCAAGAAGAACTCTTCTTCTCCAACTCCGACAGCCCACTTTCCTCCCTCTTCTTGCCGAGCTACAAAAGGAGGATAAAGCTCCTCCTTGTCCTTGTGATCGCCGAGCACCCAAAGGTGAAGAAGGGAGAAAAGAAAGAAGAAGGGAAGAGCTCTTCCTCCTTGCCGCCGGGTGCCCTAGGAGAGAGAAAAGAGAGAGAGGATTGATGTTGGATGATCAATTGGATTCTTGGTTTCATGACACCATGGGGTATTTATAGGGCTACAATAGGGACCATGAGGAGACGTTGGGTTTAAGCCTGCTAATGGATCCAAACCCGATCCATTAATGAAGAATCATTCCACTAAAAGTTCTCCATTGAACTACCTCACCAACCCCCATATTTACATATGAGCTCCACTTATTATGAGTGCAATTTCTCCCCGTGTTTAAGATATCGAATGCCCGTTGATTAATTTAAATTACTGACAATTTTAATTAATCAATTTCTAACTCCTTGATTAGTATCACTCATCCTTATCATCATGTTGGACCAAGTCCACCTGTAGGATTTAACATTATGAACCTTATGAGCTCATCAAGGGGGCATCATCATCCCGACTCACCAAGACACAGATTCCGTCTATAATCACGACACACCATGTAAATAATATTATTTCCCAACTTACCGGGTCTATCGATTTAATAGAATAAATCTCACTCATTGGTAAATCAAAGAAATAAATATTAAGTACATGTGCCCGTTATTATATCGGGATTTAGAGCATGCACTCCATAATAAACCGAGGTCTGATCCAATTATAAAGTCAGTATAAATTGGATCACTTCTATGCCGGTCATGCTCAATGCACACAAAGTGCACTAGTGTAATTCATTAGTCAAGACAAACCAATACTAAATTACACTACAACCATCCCGATGGTTTGTCCAAATCCATCTCGGTTGTGAGTCTCTACTTATACCATGCAAGGAACTGATAACATGATCTTCTGTATGACACCACACACCATGTTATCTACAATACAAGGTATAAGACAGAAATGCATATACTAATATAAACATGCAAACAGTGATGTTGTGATTCTTTTTCAAAATGTAGATGTTCATACAGAAAAGGCAAGGCTTTTAGTATACATCCTAACATCAAGTAGGATAAGGCGTACCCTATTTGATCTACTTAGCTAAGTGGAACTAGCCGAAACTACCTCATCACATCCTAGACTAGTTAGATTATGGTTTCTGAAGAAGAAAGTTAAGTGTATAATTTCTTTAAAAGACTTTATTTAGAAGTGATCATTGCTCTGATACCTAAGAAGGCTTCTGTGCTTAGCCACAACCCAAAACCAATTTTTTGAAATATGCACTTAACTGACTAATTATTAAACCTGAATCCAACTCAAATATCAATCAATCCTTAGAATTCAAATTAAACTGGTAAAAGATAAAATTGATAACCATCTTACAAAACCAATAAGTTCCAGTTTGAAAATCTAGAAAAAGTTCCAGTTTGAAAATCTAGAAAAAGGTGAGATGGATTTAAGATTAAACTTAATTAATCTACTAACTGAACAATTTAATTCATACATTAACTAAAAATGTTAATTCAAATTAAACTAATTCATCTAATTCACATAATTAATCAATTTAATTAAACTTTAAACTCAATGAATTACACTTCATATATTCATCTTTATTAATCGACTCAAATTAAACTTAATTATTAATCTAACCTTAACTAATTAAATCTGAAATTATTTAATAAATCAAATTTAATTAATCCAAAATTAATTAACATAAGTTTAACTAAAATATTAATTAATCTAATTAATTTGTAATTAATTCGGAATAAAATTAAAATTCAAAATTATACCAATCTTACTTAATCAATTAATAAAACACTTAATCTTTAATTGTTTTCAAAACTTAATTATCCTTTAAACTTAATTTTTTAAAAATTTAATCATTTTCAAAAAAAACCTTAATTTAATTATTTTTACAAATCTTAAATCAAATTAATGTTAACAAAAATCCTACTTAATTAAAACTTTAACATTCAAAATTAATTAACATTTTTAATATAACCTAACGATTTATTTTAAGCCATAAAACCAAGTTCACCAGAAAACATAACCATGTGCCTTAGTGGTACAACACATCTAGGAGCAATACATGGAAACATCTATAAAAGGTCATTTTACAAGCGCTTCATTCAGATGTCTCCTCCAAGTTCCACCCCGATTTTGACCCTAGTCCATGTTCGATCGGCCTAGGTTGTCAATTTCTTTATAAAATTTTCAAAATGTCAAAGTAACACCCAAAAGACCCCGATTAATTTGTGTTCTTACTTTGGTAGGATTAAGAAAAAGACCACTAAGGCTGGTTCATGTAGTACCCCCAACACAGACCTTAAGTTTCCCACTAAGGAGCTTAGGAGTAGATTTTATCATTGTCATTCAGACCACTGCCTACTAGGTCTATTGATAGAGCATTCTATCTACGCTCATGCACTCCCACCTTAGAGTTAGTAAAGATTATGGGAACCTTATTTATGGTACTAGCGCAGCTAACATAGGATTATGTTCCAAGCTGTTTAATAGCATATGACCTTACCTATAGGACTAGGGTTGCAAGGAGAGACATTATATTTTCTCTTACTGACATTAAGAACCATCTGAGACTTTAGACCTTCTGCATGTCTCTTTTTATGTTACCCTCCTAGGAAATTGTGATTTGGTGATCCCTACTGCCATATTACCCTTGATAGGATGCATTCCTATTTCTTTGGGGAGAAGAGGGTACCTATAGTAACTCGGTTTCATTCCCTCAAACTTAGAGGTCAGGATGATGTTCTTTATAGAGTATTGGTGACTTGCAACTTACTTGTACACTAGGGATGCTTCCACGATGCAACCATTTCATACATTTCTACTTTATGCATTATGTCATAGGCTAGATATAGACATTAGTCTGCACATCTTTCATACCATCATCTACTCAGCCAGTATCCCCACAAGTGGCAGGGTTCACATGCCCTACTGTCATATTTTGACTTCCTGGATAACATCCTTAGGAGTAGACATCACTATAGGTGAGGTCACACCCTCTAGTGAATATGACATACCAGGTCAAAGAAATCTTACCTTAGTTAGCATACATATAGATGATGACAGAATCATTTCCTAGGGGAGGGTAAACTAGGCTGAGCTAGCTGGAGCACAGGATCCAATAGATATGGAGCTGTCCGACATAGACATTGGAGACTTCTAGATTCCTCTACCTCCGGCTGACCCTACCTTGGAAGAGAGAGTCATCAAGATTGTCACTAGATTAGAGGGGTCTTTCACTAGTTTCCAACAAGAGATACAGACCCAATTCACTAAGGTGATGGACTTGCTCAGATCTTGGAGCACAGAATCCCCTTCATCACATTCCCAGTAGACTATTAGATTTTGTGTCTTGACATTGATGTATATTTTTTGGCTAAATTGATTGAATTTGACTTCACCTTGATTGTTAACGGTAGAAAATGCAATTTTCTAGAAAACGGTGTTTGGTTTGTATTTTCCATCTCTGTTTTGTAGAATAAGAGATATTATTTTCTGGAAAATTAGAGAATATCTAAAAGTCATTTTCCAAGAAATGAAAAAAATATGATTTTGGGAAAATAACTCAAAACTGAACGCAACCTTAGGTTTTCCATGTTTTCTCAAAACTAGATTTTTTTTCAAAAACTATGTTTTTAAACTTATGTTTTTCAAACTATATTTTCTAAAAACTTATCTTTTTCAAAAATTATAAGTCTTCAAACGTATGGTTCTTTTTATGGACTTAGCCTAGGTTTTCCCTTAGAAATGATGATCCTATAGCAATCTTAAAGAACCAAAACATCTCACAACACCTACGCCTAACTTGATTGTGTATACACCACGTAGAACGTCATGAGACGTTTAGGAATCTACTCTAGATTCAAGATGTAGAATAAATACATCAACATTAATCAAAAGGAGTCTATATAAATATTAATCACTTAATGCGACTAAACTCAATGATCTCTCTCTATCATTTGGGTACTTAATGCGACTAAACTCAATGATCTCTCTCTATCATTTGGGTGAAAATGATTCAGACATTTACTTAAGGACTAATTTTTAGATGTTTATACTACTTATTTTACAAATCATTTTTTTTGTTTTCTTATGCTTCGGCATTAGGAATGAAAAAAAAACCTTTTCAAAAATCTTGATTTTCAAAACCTTGTTTTTTAAAAATCTTGCTTTTTTTAAAAAAAACTTATCTTTCAAAACCTTTAAAAAAAAAAAAAAAAAAAACCTTGTTTTTCAAAATTTTGTTTTTTCTTGTGTTTCAAAATCTTGTTCTTTATTTTCCAATTCCTATTTTCAAAAACCTAGTTTTCAAAATATTGTTTTCCTTAAATAAGAATAAAGCTTATATTTTTTTCAAAACTTTGTTTTACCATTTTTTTCCTTACCATTTTCAAAATTTTATTTTCCCTTAATCAAAATTCAAAACATTTTTTTCCGAAATATTTTTTTCATCTCCTTGTTTTCCCCAATAATGTTTTTTTTCCTTCTCTTCTCAAAACAAGTAAAGCGTTAAACTCATATTCATTTTTCAACATCGATCTCCTAAATCTCATTCTTTTTGATAAGTGGCAAAACGGGAGAGAAAAGATAAGTTAAGTAAACATGTTAAAAAACCACTTGCATAAATTTAGGGGGCGATATCAGATTAAGGGGAGAGACTAAATGCATTTATGTTATTCAATAATTCTCTCAGTTTTTATTATATATCGTTAAACTGTTATGCTTTAATTATTAACCCCCTAAATTATTATGTTTTAACTTTAAATTAACTAATTTAACTTTAAGTTAACTTTAACCAAATTGTCAATAATAAAAAAAAAAAAGATTGTTGACGCAGGATACATCATACAATCAAACTTGTGGTTTTCATCTTAGCAATAGATTCAAGTTAAGTCTTGTGGTTTTCTAACATGTTAGTTGAGCTTACAGGAAAGACTTAGTTGAGGCTAGGTAAGAGAAAGCCCTAATTACGGCTAGGCAAGGAAGTTCTGGTCAGAAGGGCAGAACTCTGGGTAGATCAAGGACATCATACAAGAAGCCCTGGGGTTGAGGACACCAAGCAGCAAGTCCAAGGAGTCAAGGACACCGAGAGGAAGTCTAGACAGGTCGAGAGCCAAAGGTCTAGCGAAAAGTCTGCAGGGTCAAGGTCGTGGACCAAACTTGGCATCAAGTAAACTCTCCTGAATGGAGTGGTGAGGATAGGCTCTCGGAAAGAGAGCAGTAGGTGTAAGTCCAACATAAGATCTCACGGGAGATCTACGGTTGAGATCGGACAGCTCGGAGAGTTGTCAATCGTACTCATGTTTGTGTTATATGTATATGGTGTGATAACACTGTGATGCAAGAAGTTAAATAATGAAGCAAGCTGAAAAATGAGATCCAAGCGCCTCTATCATATCCAGGTGACTAAATATCCAAGCACCTCAAAGTCTTACAGACTCCTAGACCAGAAGACTTATCACGGCTATGAACTCGGATCAGATAAGAGTTGTTCCAAGCGCCTGGATCAATCTTTAAAAGAAGCATCAAACAGAAGCTTCGATACATCTCTTCTTCTACGCTTCAAGTTCCGTTACGCTCCCAAGATGACGAAACTCTGCTGAGATCAAGCCTCAACAATGTGGCAACAACACGATGCCGCTACGATCTCAAAAGAGCCAAGACTTGGGCAACGCGTAGTTGTTACGTTAATATTACTCTCGCTTTCTTTGTATTCTCTATTCTAAGGTAGGTAGCCTTGTACCAAATCTATATTTGTTGTAAGAAGCGATTTGATAGTGATTGCCCAACTAAAGCGGTCTAACTAACTACGAGCCTTAGAGTAGTAGCCATGAGGTTATGAACCAAGTAAAATCAATGTGTTATTTATTGTTTATCTTTTAACTTTCGCTGCACAACTATGTGATTTTCAACGAATTACAAACGCATAAGAAGCACGCTATTCATCGCCCCCTCCCCCACTCTAGCATTTTTCTCGATCCAACAATTTTGAAGCCTCTAAACTCTTAAGCGCTCCCGAAAACCACTATATTTTATCCTTCTTAGTAGAACCAACCATTTGGAAGCCTCTAAACTGTTAAGCACTCTCGAAAACCACTATATTTTATCCTTCTTAGTAGAACCAGAGGTGGAGAAACCTCTTATAAATTAGCAATTACATGATATAAAATTGAGAAAAAATACATTGGGGCTCTCAATTTGGTAGAGTAACAATATTTTTTGACTTATTATCCTTTCTTCATGCAGCCCCTCAAGCTTTTTTAATAGCCCTTTTATCGAATTATGCTCGAATCTTAGTGAGAATGGAAGTGAAAAGTTTTAGACTTAGTAGAGTAAAAACAGAATATTTGAAATTTATGTTTAGTAATATTAGAAGTAATGAGACAATTATTAAGAAAAGAGATAAGGAACTATCTCTAATTGAGAGTTTTAAGTATTTAAGATCATTTTTACAAAAGGATGGAGGGATTGAGAGAAATGTCTTACATATAATATAAGCAAAATGGTTGAAATGAGTAGAACATAAGGTGTTCCGTGTGATCAAAAAATACCTCTAAGACTTATAGGAAAGTTTTACAAAATTACGGTTTAACATGCTATATTAAATGGAGTTGGGCCAAGCACACAAGTAAAAAATAAGAGTTGTAAAGATAAAAATGTTAAGGTGGATGTGCGGACATATAAAGATAAAGAAGATAAACAAATAAAAATATAAGAGAGAAAGTCGGGTTGCACCTATTGATGAAAAATTTCGAGAGACACATTTAGGATGATACAGACATGTACTTAGACGACCAATAAATGCTCAAGTTAAGAGATGTGAAACTATAACAAATGTGTATATAAAATGAAGAAGAGGAAGACCAAAAAAGACTTAATTAGCAACAATAAAACAAGATAAAATTTATTTACATATAAATGATAATATAGTATGTACTAGAGTTCATCCAATGTATGCTCAATATTCAAGGCATAAATTAACTCTGCATGCCTTTATTGATAGTGGTGTCACTACTTGTACTGTAGATGAATCTTACTATTTTACCTCAACTCTTATCAAACATACTAATACTCCTCTAATCCTCTTATAAGCACTCAATTTGATGGCCAACAAATTGCCTATCATAAATTTGTGAAAAATGCCCATCTTAGGTTTTATACCAATTGTGGTATTTTTAGTCCTCCCTTTTTAATGCACTAGTTATGGGTTAGACTGATGCCTCATGAATCTATCCCTCTCATTGTTGGATTGAATTACTCTCCTCTAATACAACACTCTTTTTAACTCATGATTATGTTGTCTTTCTGTCTACTCCTGTTATCACTCCCATTCTTTCTGCTTATCCCTCCGACATTTACGCTGGCAACTGTGGTGATACCCTATTTCTCCCTCCTTCTGAAGCACAAAAGGATATATATAGCCGACCTCATTTAGTGGGATAAGGTTTGATTATTGTTGTTGTGGTGTTCTCTTCATTCATTCTACAAAAGGTCATATGTTGACCCTGGGCGCCCTACATAGCCGACCCTACAACCATTTATAGAGAGTTAAATTAGGAAACCGTGCAGGTCCACATAGGAGGGTATTTCTTCCGGCTTCATCGAATATCGACCCTTTATTTCGTTGTGTTCTCTTCGAATTATGCCAATGTGACAACAATCAATCGATTGATTGATAGTATCTTATCTAAATCCTGTTGATAAAGCTTCCATCTTTGATTACATTTAAACTGAACCTCTACATAATCTACCAAAAAAACTTTTTGTTCTTAAGCAAATGAACCTTAGTCGATTGGGTGGGACGAGCAGTATGTTTTATTTGTTTGCCAAAGCTATGAAATTATCAATTATTTAGAACATAATCATCAATTGATCACTCCACAATACCCCAATCATACCAAACTTGGGGTATTAAACCACCAATCAATTAATACCCCATTACTAATCAATTAGGTAAACCACAAACCTTAAATACTTGGGCCATTGACTCTCTCAATCGCCAATCAATTAATACACAACCATCAGTTTTTCCACTGATCAAACCACAAAACCCCGAAACACATGGGTATGTTTTCTTAGCCACCAGTCAACCAGATCTATCATCAATTAACCGGTTCCTCTAACTTCAACCACATCTACGATCGAGTCCACCTAAGTTGTCATCTACCTCATCCTTTATGTTAAAGTCACTCCACTTCTTTCGTAGAGTTTTTTTAAGCATTAAAGTCTTCTCCCATCAAGCTACGTCCCTCACATGCTCTAAGAACTAGGCTCCTTGTGCCATCCTTTACGTCTTTGTTTACGTAGTTCAACTCCTTAGCTTGCCATATTCTGATATTCATCATGGAATGCCTAGGATGCTCATTCCACCCTTCTCCAATCTCCATCGACCTTAAGCCATCAAGCCAACAAATACCTTGATCACACCAACTTAACCTATATAGACGATGATAGACGTTGTGCAACTTAGCATACAATTTAGACATAACACCCAACCTAACTAAAATTCTTTGTCGAATTCATCAAAACTCTTAATTACCTAATTGCAAAAGGGACAAGAGTTCCAATAACCATGAGCCCACTTGCCACTTAATACTTGTCACAAATCCCTCTAGCAACAACAATGCCACCTATGACCTAATTAAGGATCATAGATGCTTAGTGCCCTTGCAAACTCTACACACACCCACCTCAATTATGTCGCTTTATCCTACACCACTGTCGCACCCCACACACAGCCACGCATATCATGGATCCACACATCCTTGCTAAGAGTCAATATCTCCACCCTTTTGTTCCTTGTCATTTTCCTCAAATCCAAATCCCTAATTGGGATTTGATTTAATTAATGTATGGTTTCAAAAAATCAAGTATCTTTTACAATACAATCTAATAATTGTAAAAATATTTTTACCCTCTTAGATCTTATCCAAGGGTTATATCCACGGGATAGACTGATAGTTAGTATGTGGGTGTTGCTACCTTAAGATTTGGGGGTCAAAACCTGACAAAGCCAGTGTGTCCGCCCTCCCCACGCGCAAGCCACAATATCAAAGCTAGTAGCCCCCATGATTTACCTCCTCCGTGTTGGCCCTGAGACAGATTGGCGGGGGCGCTAAGGGCGAGCGAATCGCCTTTTGCCATCTAGATTGCTCAAGTACCACATGGAGTAATTTTCAAAGTGGAAAGGCTCATAGTAACTCAATATCCTTGTTCTTTCATTGAAAATTCTCTTTTGTTTAATTTTGTTGATTTAGATAATTTTTGTGCATTGTGTGTTTGCTATGGTATTATCTATTTTATTTGTTCCATTATTATTTTTATTAACTTAGTTTTCTTTATGTTTCCTGTGGTAGTTAATAATCTTCATTACATGTCAAGACCTTGCCTTGACTATGATAAGAAACTCTATCAATAGAGAGGTACATACCTCGTAATAGAAGATGAGATTAAGACCCCTTGGACCTCGTAGAACAATTTAAAGGTCATGCTACTAACAAAATCAAGGACAAGAGTCTTAAGCTTGTAGATCATACATCCCATCTAGTTACACAACCATTGGCCTAAGCATCATTAGCAACGAGAATTTTCATGAGGACCACTTCCCATACACCTATGTTTGACAAAGTGTCCAAGATGAATATATCATGAATCCATCACACACTAGTAGAAAAAAGGATATTGAATAATTATGTTCAACAAACTTCAAAAATCAATAATAGACAATGTAGATCTACATAAAACAATCGAATATGAGAGTAGTTGAACACCTAAGCAAATTTGATAAGCTACACATGGTATATCTCCAAATTAGACGCAAGGAAACCAACACACTTCATTAATGGGTTTAATCTTGAAATATAACAAGTTGTTTGCCGCTATCGGCTTGCTGTAAGGTTGAAGAGATTGAAAATTTTATTAAAACCACCTACCTTCAATCATCATGCTCCTCAACTAGTATCACTCTTCAAGAATTTATAGGATGTCACAACAAGAAAAACTCATTGGCTTGACTCGCTCTTAAATTGTCATCTATAATAAAGGCCCCTAAGAGACTAGAGAACCCTAACTCCAACATTCAATGCTGCAATTGTCATGGCAAAGGACACAACATCAAAGCGCCCTTATAGAATCTTGGCCTTCCAACCTAAAGACAACTCTAAGGATGATGTAACATACTTTAGGAAGAGGTTGAACCTTTTGACAAATACCAAGAGACTAGAGGCATGGAAGAGATTACAAGACTCGACATAATGCATTTTACCTTATCCCCTACAGGTCAATACATGGAAATTCACTTACATCATCAATACATAATTACCCCTTTAGGCCACACCTTAACCACACCCAAACCCATATAATATAATATGAGTAAATAAAACTTTCCTTCTATTTCTACAAAGGTGTGTTTGGTTTCCATTGAGAGATTCATCAAAGGTTTAAAATTTTGAATTGTGTCGAAGTTTCAGTTTATAACGAGAACCATACGATATTGTAGAGTGTCGTGCCAATATAATTTCAATACTTTTATAAATATAAAATATATTAATTAAAAAATAAGATCATCAATGCTACTCCCAAGCCCGGGTGAAAAAAATTAAGGATTGCATTAGATTGCCCGCCAACATCAAACACAGGCGAATGTTAATGTTAAGTTGTTCCCAGAAGGAATGCGTTGCAAGGTCCAACTATAACATCTTAGCAAGAACTGCTACATCTCCATAAGAACTTTGGTATAGTGTTAAATATGCAAGAGTTTTGATAATATAAGTTGGATAAGAACAAATATTATAGGAATATTGATCGTATTAGAATTGGAATATGGAATATAGTATATAGGAACACTCACTCACTGATAAAACAATAAAGATAGTAGATTCGATGATTAAGAGAATAATTAATATTTTGTAAACAAGAGGCAAAATGGATAAGAGAAAAGGAAAAAATGATAGAGAATTCAAATTTTAAGTTATGATACATGGGAGTAAAGACCACTCGGGCCTCTTACCCCTTGTCCCTTATTGTTATTGTTCTGCAAAAGGTCATACGCTGACCCCGGGCGTCTCACACGGCTGGACCCATAGCCACCCTTCTCCCTTATTGTTGAGATTATTCACGGTCGCGCGATCGATATTACCCCCCTTTTAAATAATCAATAGCTATACCATTTCTGATTGAGTCCCATGGTGGCCAAGTTACATTGCCCCATAAGTATCCCACGTGTCTGTCCTCAAGGTTTTTATTTCTTTGTCATTCAGGGTGTTAGGCATCCGTCTCCCATTTGTCTTCCTCTTCTCTCCCCTTTTTCCTTCTCTTCTTTTTTTTTTGTCTTTCTGCTAACTTCATGTGATCCACGCAGGCGACAAGCACCCGATGCAGTCGACGTGATCACCTAGGTGTTCACGGACAAGAATGTGCCCAAGAGGCATCATTTAGATCAATGATGCGTCGGACGCTCACGTCGAGGATAACCTATCCCTGGGGCCTTTGATCTAGAGGTGGTTACCCCTATGTTGCCCAAGGAGGGAACTCCTGCGACGCTCAAGGTGGTTTCCCTAGAGAGGGACGTCACACCCAATTCAGTGGCAACCCCTCTACCTAAAGAGAGAGTTCCTACCACCATCTCCGGCTCATACATAAGGTCCTGAAGTACCCTTCCCAGAACTATCAACAAAAGAGGAACTCCTCTGCAGGATGGGTTGGGTTCCCCTATTAGAGGAAAGCCTCCTCGCTATCTACCTCTTCCCTATTCGTTTCCTAACTTACATTGTGTTTTTTCGGAAGGCTCAATCTGAACACCAAGAGTTAGTGACTTGATGCCTATTTGTAAAGCAATAGCTAACTCCTCCACACCCAAGAATCTACACTAGAGGCATGGATGGCTAAGCTAGAGCACCAGATCAAGGACATCACCTCCATGCCCTAGAAATGCAATTGTCAGCCTAGGTAAGGGAGGTTCCACAACATACCAAGGTTGCTCTATTCGAGCAGACTAGGCTTTGCTCAAAGTTGTCGTCAAGCTAGTTCCCACACACAGCATCATTTATGATGCGTAAAAAATCCGCCTCCCCACTAAACGTTGTTGACAAAGTCTCTCACACACACACCGACCAACCTGCATGAAGCAACATGCAGTAGAGTACACAAGATGTATCCATCAAAGCCCCTCCAATGTTCAAGTTAACTCCAACAAAGATGCTCGTTTGAAAGCTCAAGAGAAGACAAAGAATAAAAATTCCGATGAAATGATCCTTTTACCTTTGTATAGTTTAGCTTTTATGTGTCCGCTTCTAAGTTGTGTTGATGATGTGGCATGCCTGTGGACATGACAATATGGGGCAAGCTATGCCCTACCATAGCTTACTCTACCTTCTCTATTTATGGTCTGTCTGCCTTAACCACGCTCTTGCCACAACCTTCTCTATTTATGGTTTGTCTGCCTTGACCACTACATGTGGTAATAAGTCTCCGTCAGGGTACTACTGACCATATCATGAGTCAACTGCCAAGGTCATGCAAACTAGGCGAGATGCTCTATTTGGCCTTGTGTGCATGATAGAGCTTAGTCAAGAGACCAAGGAACCATGCCCTGAATGCTAGGGACTAGGGAGTATATAAAGGAGTCGAGTACGAGATTGTTCGAGTAGGGGTACTCGGGATAGAACTGTAATGTTCGGGCTACCAAGTGGTCGGCCATGTGTGCTTATACTTGTCTACATGATCGTTGCGTGGTCAGGGATACTACCCCGGGTTATTACTATATATATATATATAATCTTAGGGTTTAAACTACGTACAATTAATTTATGTTGTTGTTCTACCAAGTTCTATCCCTGGGTATTAGTGTTGTGTGTGTGTGTATATATATATATATATATATAGAGAGAGAGAGAGATATATATAGAGAGAGAGAGGGGGATAGAGAGAGAGAGAGAGAGAGAGAGAGAGAGAGCGCAGCTATGCTGTGGACCGTCCGCAACATTACGTTGCGGACCAACGACGCATGCGCCTGCGCCTGGGTTGATTTTTCTTTTTTTTTTTAATTTTTTAATAAATAATTCCTTAAATAATTCTTAATCTTATGATATGTCCCGTGAGCATCTAACTTTTTTTCGTTTGAACACTATAACCCAAGAGGGAAGCTTAAACCCTAGGGGAAAATCTTATTAACTTAAACCCGCTATAACTCAATCTCTAAATTTTTAAATTTAAATAATAAATGCATATAATATACCTCATAAGCATCTAAATTTGTTTATCTTGAACAATATAACCCAAGAGGAAACCCTAAATCTTAGGGGAAAATCTTATTGGCTTAGACCCACTATAACCCAACTTTTAAATTCTAAAATCTTAAACCCAAAATATATCCTAAAAAATAATAAAAAATAAAAAATAAAAAAACAACAAAAAAATTGTTGAAATGAATCCAAAGTGCCTTGGAGTCAATCCAAGGTGCCTTGGATTGAGTTGAGCACCTGTATTCAATACAAGCATCCCAAGTCCACAGCATCGCGTGGCAAACAATCCGCAGCATAGCAATTCCGTGTGTGTGTGTGTATTCTTAGTGTTTGGACTACATACAATTGATTTACATTGTTGTGCTACCAAGTCATGTTATTTCCTTTATATTCTTATACCTAGTGTTCTAAATGGTGGTTGAGGCAGCCGCCTAGGCAGGTGGCGGGCATCAACCGCACAACCTCAGCTTGAGGCGGTGCTTTAGGCAGTAACTCACTTTCTTCCACCATCGTGGGGTCCGAAGGCGACACCTGGGCTCGACAACAGGCTCGGAGGCGTCACCCGAGCTCGACGACGAACTTAGAGGCGTTGGTCTGACCCAACGACGCGTTCGAACTCTTCACGCAGTCCCGGTGATGCGTTGGACTTGTCGCTTGGCCGAAACAAGGTACGCAAGTAAGCTATAAGTTAGGATTTAATTCATTTACTTTAGAGTTAATAATTTTAATCAGCTTCTATATATATATATATATATAATTATATTTTTTATTTTTAAATATTTAGATATTTTAAACCTAGGCGGCTGAGGCGGTAGGCGGTCACTGACCGCCCCACCAACGCCTACCGCCATTTACAACACTACTTATACCTTTGATAATGTTGTTGGCGTTTGATAATTTAAATACAAAAAAGATCTTATGTTATATATTCATGCATTTATACAACAATAATATATTATACCTTAAATTAGACTTTAATGTCTTATATTCAACATGTAGCATTGTTTATATATATATATATATATATATATATATATATATATATATATATATATTTACTTTTGGGTGAACAATATGATGAAGGTGTTCATTACAAGTAGAATTGATACATATCATCAATATGAGAAAGTAATTAGACTCATGGTTGTAGGTCAGGACATGGTGATTATTACCTAAAATAACACTGAATGATCTATTTGCAGATGAGACTGACCTATAGTGGATGATGATTGTGAATGAAACCTTTAATGGATATAAATTTTATCATAGATGAGTCCTTGGGTTCAATAGGATGATTTTAAATCATTAATATTTTATATCAGTCTTTTCACCTCAACCATGTGTTAATCAACTAATGAGTGTAATATATTAAACGCAGCCAACTCAGACTACCTTCAGTAGTCATTCATGTGTCTGAGTGCACACGGGTTACCACTCTCTCCTATAGAAATAAATAGTGCAGGGGCCCACTACTGAACTTAATCCACATGTACTTACAGTTTCATGGACTACAATTAATAGATCTTATGCAAATTGTAGCAAGCCTGATTAGCAGAACTTTTATAAGGTCATTGTATTGCTTGTTTTTGCAATATGTGTATGTTTAGTAGTTTATAGTTGTAATAATGATGAATGATACTTGCAAATTTTACCTAGTCTTATTTCACTATGTACATTGATGTTTATGATGCATTATTACAAATATTGTTGATCTTGAGCATTATTTTCATGTTGCCCTTTATCTTTGCTTTGCATATTTGTGCTTACTGTTTCAAATTGTATTTTAAGATAGTTGCAATAGTTAATCATGGTCAATTGTTGCTTCTAAATCAAGGTATAGATTCCTTGCTTGACATAACTTGCATCAAAGTGCTCTAACATATGAATTCAAATTTTGTGAAAAAAAAAATAGCCTTAAACGCCCCTTACATAAGGTTTAAAACCGATGCTAATTAGAAATTCATCAAGTTAAAAAGTGAAATACAATAATAAATAGACTAAGTTTAATTAGGCCTGTATTTGGTAAATAATGTAATGTACGCATCAAGGCTGCGTTTGGTAGGGTGTAATCCATCCTGTAATGTAATCGAGATTACATTACAAGTTGGATTCCTTGGTTTGGAATCACTTTAAGATTGTAATGTAATGTAATCTCGATTACAAAAGAGGTTGATGATTTGTAATCTGGATTACAAAACAAAACCTCCGTAATCTGGATTACATTACAGCTTGTAAAGTTGTCGGCCGGACGGCGACAGTCGTCGGTCGCCGTCGACCGGCCACTGCTGTCGCCGGCCGGCCGCCGCTGTCGCCGGCCGGCCGCCGCCGCCGCCGCCGGCCGCCGGCGGTGGTCGCCGGCGGGGCGATCGCCGGCGGCGGCGACCGTCGCCGTCAACGACCGTTGCCGCCGGCGGTCGGCGGTCGGCGGTCGGCGGTCATCGGCCGGCGACGGTCGTCGGTCATCGGCCGGCGACGGTCGTCGGTCGTCAATCTTGATTACATTACAGGATGGATTGCCACTCACCAAACAAAAGAATCCAACTTGTAATGGTTATCAAAGATTACATACAATTTATTACCAAACATAACAATGTAATCAAGATTACATTACATTACAAACTTGATTACATTACAGACCGGATTACATTACCCCCTACCAAACGTAGCCCAAGTGTCCAGAACTTTGAAAACGCACATAGAAGCTTATGTCATTCGGTGACTAGACATGGTTGTGTTGGTCTATTAGATAACTAGATGCAATCAAGTTGGTTGGTTTAGTTTGATAACTTGAAGGTCTGACAAGGAAGTGGACTCCGAAAGCCAATAGAGAAGGATAGCATGTACAACAAGCTCATGAACTTGGTGCATCGAAGATACTAGAGGCCCAACACAAGGTATACTCTAAAATGGCCTAATGCAAGGAGAACTCATATATGAGGGGAGAAGGATGGCACATGGAACAAGCTCGCAGAGCTTGGTGCATCTGAGGAACCGAAGGCTTGACACAAGGTGGACTGAAGGGTAATGAGGAACATCAACAAGGTTGAAGACATAGAAGCATAAAATTTTGAGACTACAAATGATGCGTACTCTTGGCCTTTTTTACTTCCAAGAGTGTCATCAAAGATGTTAGACGATATGTTGAGATAGACTACCTTGTGGCTTGTGTTAAGCATTCAACCGAGAGACAATAGGTCACACGATATAATAGTCTACAACTCAACTCAATCTCTAGACTTTTAAAATAGGGAATCAATTGGACTATTCCAATTGGGGAGTCAAGTGAACATGAGGTTTTTGTGAATAAAGTTTTATTCAAGCAACAATCGACTTTATATCGATTTTAATCGACTAGAGACTTGAGTAGTCATTTAGACTAGACTGAATTTTTAAGGCTAATTGTCGATATAGTTGTTGATTATTCAATAGTCACTTGTGATCGTGCAGTTAATTGAAGCTTATTCCAATCAATTAGAGCTTATTCTAGTTGATTAGAGTTTACTCCAATCGTTTGGAAGCAGACAAAATATGTTTGTTAGAGCAACATCTATATAAGCCTTGAAAGCTTTTAAGCTTGCAAATGGTGCACGAAAATATTCTATATTCTTCAATGACCAAGTGCTCAAATGTTAAAGCTCTCCCTGGGCTTTCAATGCGGATTGAAGGCTTCAATAAACGAGTCCAAGTCCTTAGTAATTATCTTCGCTTGAACTTTGCATTTCATTTCTATTTAAGACAGTATCATTGTAATCATTCTAAAGGTTGAGATTGTAGAAGGCTTGCTCCATCGCCTCTTGTTAAAATGTTAAATTTAGTGAACTTACAAGACTAACTATCAGACAAACTCAATACATCATGGAGTACGAGTGAAGAGTCTAAATTACGTAAAATAGTCATGTTAACATTGTGTTTCATATTCTTATTATTTCTACTGTGTTTAAATACTTGATACAGCAACTGACCTCGCACATAGGCACCCCACACAATTAGCATTTGTTTATCTTTGTCTTGAAAGAAATTGTTTTTTAGGGTTTCAGTTATTCACCCCTCCCTCTTTAGTCAGTTGCACGCTGTCATCACTCAAGAAGTATATTAAAATAATAACCTAAACACAACCTAAACTTTTTGAACAAGATTTGTTTGCATTGTCAATCTCTGTAGAAACTAGATACTGTTCGAGGAATTTGTTTTAGTGCAATTTATGCACTTGTCCACATGAAGTGTTTCATGAGATACTAGTGATTTGTGAAAAGAAGTTACCTCTGATTGATTGCAGATCTCCTCAACCTGCTCCAGTTGCTGTTGCAACTGAAACAGCAGATGCTTTTCAGTCACAAGCTCCTCTTGAAACAATACTTTTTGTTTCTCCCATGACTGAAACATTTTTAGTGTTTTCATTTCCCTTCTTGAAGACTCTTGCCAATTGGCTGCTGATTGTGCAGCATGCAACTTTGCCTCTTCCATTTCCAATCTTAGTTGAGAGTTTTCATATTTGAGTTTGTGGGTAGCAGCATTAGCCCTTTCAACCTGGGTGCTGGCTTTGGATATTGCAAGTTCCATCTCAGCAAGCTTCTTCTTGGTATTGTCTTCTAGAGCATACCTCTCTCCTTTAAGCCTAGCCACTTCTTCTCTTTCCTGTCGTAGGGATTGAAGTTCAGCTTTATCCTTGCTCAGCCTTCGAGCAGCCTGCATCACCTTCTGCTGGGCCCATTCAGTCCAGTCATGCAACTGTGCCTGGAGTTCATGCATCAGCGGAACCAATATAAGCAACATTTCATCATTTTTGTCCTCTGGAACCAAGTCTTTGCATGCCATACTTGAACGGATTAAACTATGATCACTGCAATTTGCTGCCTCAGCATTAGACTCTGGTGCAATACTAAGGCAAGTGTTATTCGCAGACGGAAGTGACAAGGTAAGTCCAGTTGGTTGACAGTTGTGTCTTTCAGTGCATGTTAGATTAGAAGGGCTTCCTTGAGAAAAGGAAATATTATGTTTATCATCTGTCAATGATTTTTCTGTTTCCGGTATTTTTGCTATTTTCAGTGAGGAGCTCTTTAAACTTATTCTTGAAGAATGAGAAATTGTTTTTGATTTCCTATCAAAGATTAAGCTCCCCAAGCCACTTTGCTTGCATGCTCTGGAAACTGCTTTAGATCCCAATGCTCGAAAGCTTTTCTCAGATTGAATTGACTTCTGTCGTAGCACATATTCTCTTTTCAAACTACTTGGATGAGCCTTTCTACTGCTAATTGACTTTTCTTCTTGAGTAGATCGAGGAACAACTGAGGATGATTCTTCAACATGAGTGGATAGTGAAATCAAGCTTTCCTTTAGGGGTTTAGGTTTTGAAATTGTACCATCCTCATTTGAGTCAGAGAACTTTCCTGTTGGAATTGTAGATATCACTGCCACCTTCGGAATTTCTGATTTCTGGATGCTCTTTGAAGGAGGTATTATATCATGCAACTTCTGAGATCTTTGAACATTTAGTTCAGACGCTGTGGAAGTAGCATTATTGTTAGAGATTGAACCTGCTTCCAACTGAGCTATGGTAGAAGCACCAGAGTACTCAGTACTTGTGATAGCATTTGATGAATTGCTGTCCATGGCACAAGCATGAGAAATATTTGCATCAGACATCAGCAAGCGCCACATTGCATCACCTGTACTGAAAAATGGTCGTACTTCCCTCAGCACGCTAACCATATCAGCTAACACACTCTTCTCCAAATGTCTTAGGTCTTCTGCAATATTCTCTCTAGGGGAGGAATCCAATTCTTGGCTACTCTTTAAAAGTGTCAATGCATTATCCACAACATTAGAAACGGTATCTTTGTACCCATAGCAAAGCCCTGACCTCAATACAGCATTAATTGCAACTTCCTCTGTGTGCCCATGAAAAGTAATCATCTTGATTGCAGCCCTAAAGACTGTATCCAAGTTATTCAACAAGATCTCCTCAAGCTGGGACTCTGTGAGGCAGCTCCAATCAACATCTTGAAAATCATCCACATCCAACCCCTCCTTAGGCCCAAACATTTGAGTCCTACACATGTCACAGATGCCGGCATGATGGTCAAGGTCGGAAAGGTCTGCAGATTTCTCAACAGGGAACACATCATAATTACATAAATTATTTTGCAATGCATCCCCAAGCACGCTCTGATCAGCCATGGGTGGTTCTGCCTGGAATTTTCTCTTGTTCCTGCTCCCTGTCTCTTGTATAGCAATAGATGAGTCCACACGACTATTACCACTAGCAACCACAGCGGCCATTCCAATTAACTCAATAAATTCTAGAAAGAAAAAAAAAATCATATGCAAGTACAAAAACAGTCGATGAATAAATGGAAGAAAAAAAATAGTGATGGGTATCAGACCTCAGTGATCTTGGCAAAAAGTAGATTATTGTTTTCCTGCATCACAAGGAAAAAAAAATCTGTCAGAAGAGAAGAAAAGGAAAATATAGAAGGGATAAATCAAAATCGCCCCAATCATGCAAAATTTCATTCATCTACTTAAAACTTTGCAGAAGCATCAAATTTCCAAAACAAACCCAAACTAAGAAAAATATAAAAGTAAAAACCTGTAAAACTACAGATATGCATGAAAACCCCTCCGATTGCGGGTTCCGATGCTCGATTAAAGGGGGGTTACGGCAGAACAGGGGAAAACAATCCACTAGTGCGATAAAGAAGACGCTTGTGCAGGTCTGCAGGGATGGAAGGTGATCGATAGTGGCGCACCTGATCGGAGACGCAAATCGGGGGTGGGCGAGAGATCGGGCAGTGGATTAGAGAGCGAGGAAGACCATTACTGCTGCCGCTGCTTGCGTGAGCATTCCTTTCCTTATTATATGAACATGTACATATCTATAAATTAATTTATATGGAAAAAAATATCAACCTTATTTACCATTATAATCAAAGGTTTTAATTTTTTTCGGCGAAAAGCGTAGTCCGTTTTGCAATTTTCCTAATTCGCATAGATTTTAGCATAGATATTTTAATATTGAGTAATGATTGGTAGAGTAAATTTGGGAGAATGAATGGGAGAGTGAATGATGTCCAGCTAATGTGTACATATTCGATCGACGATCGAACACCACCGGTGGCCTCTGATTGTCGTCCCGAATCAAACTATACCTTGGAGGACGGTGAACTCGTCAGGATGGCCGGCAACGGTGAACCCATCGAAATCGACGGTCAATGATGCGAGATCGCAATTGTGACGATCCCCGACGGGTTCACCGTGCCTCCCAGGGTATAGTTTGGTTCGGGACGGCGGCCGAAGGCCGCCGGTGGTGTCCGATCGTCGATCAGACGTGTATACAATAACTGCCACGTCATTCACTCTCCTATTTACTCTCCCAAATTCACTCTCCCTATCATCACTCTTTAATATTTTCCCATTCGCATACACCCTATTTAGAAATGAAGAAATTAGAATTCCTTTGAAAATTAGAATTCAATTTCATCATTCGGTAGCAATTTTCAAGAAGGAATTGAATTACAATTCCTTTCAAACCCCTCAAATTAAATCACACCTAAACACTTCTGATTTATGAAAGGAATTCACTTGAACAAATTAAATTACCAAATCGTCCCCTTACAAAACAAATTAAAGTTGCTCCGCCTCCATCCTTGTAGGATAAAATCGTAAAAGTATAACAATTGAATTGCATTCAATTCTGTTTTTACAATTCATTCCAAACATGAAAATTGGAACCGGAATTGAATTCCAATTCCTTACTTAAAAGGTTTCCAAACAAGGTGATAGTCTCTTCGATTAAATTCTCACTTTACCCTTCGCAGAATCATCAAAATCTCATATGCATTCGAAGTAGGAATTAAACAGCAGAATGAGACAGATCACTGAATCACTCATGTGTTTTCCTATAAAAAAAATATGATACCTTTTCGTTCTTGCTTCTTCCGTGAAATTAGAAACCCTAGTTTCCATCGACGAAAACAAACCCCTAGTTTCCATTGACGAAAACAAACATAAAAGGGCAACTTTTATTTCATTGTGCCCCCTCCATTTAGTGTTCGCCGTCGCATTCACTAGTCGAGCTCAGGCCTCATCGACAAAACCTTGAATAGTAGTTGTCAGTGCTTCACCGACGATCATGCGATCTCCCTTTGGTATAAGACTATCATCCCTTCATCTGGCATTTTATCCCCGAAAAAATCAAGTTTAAGTGAGGGTTAACCTAAGACTACATGATTATTAATATTAGAAATATCTAAGAATCCATCATCTTATTAGATAAAATAATTTTGATTAAATAGTAAAAAAAAATGAAAGCAAAATATGTATTCTTATTTTAAGTTAGTTTCAGAAATTATATATGATTGAATTGTTGAAGAGGTATGATAACGATAGGTCATGTAGGTTAGCTAAAAACAACATCATCGTTGATACGTACAATTGATTATTAGGACTGACGGCTTTTTATCAAAGGGCGTACTCAAGATTTGATAATTACCAAAATGTGTACCATGCTTTCTTTTTTACCAAAGGGAGCATCCCATATAGTGAACTGTCTATTATACCCATCCCGCCAATTGAAGCCTTTCTCAATTCAGTTTTCGAGACTTCCGAACCACTTTATTAGTATAATATTAATTTATGGCTCAGATTGACATGGAGTCGATTTTTTTCAGCCTTATATATATTTATACCTTGCACAAGTCGATTCATCACGAAGGTACATATATATTTCTACCTTGCACAATTCGATTGATCACCAAGGTAGCTGAAGAAGATAGGTGTTGAAGGAGAAAAAACTAGCAACAGTTTGATATAATGTTGCTCCCTTACAGGGCCTGAAATCTTTTGATTTCAGGCCCTCCCAGGGCCTGAATTCCTTTTATTTTAGGCCCTTGATTATGATTTTCAAAGTTTGCTAAATGTAATTGTAATTTTTTTTTAGGGATGATAATGTTGTTGACGAAATTCTCTCTGAGATATGGAATACTCTTGATGATAATGCTATCATGGGGAATGGAACAGATATAGCCAGTAATAATATTCCATTATCTTCCCAGTATGGTGATAATAGAATTACAAGGAATTTGACAATTGATTTAAATGAAGAAGCAACTAATCTAGAAGATGAGGGTCTGAATTCTTCTACAAGAGTTGTTGAATTATTTGAGCCAACCTGGAGTGGGGAGGAAGAAATTCAAATTCGAAATGCAGATGAATTACAACCCAGTACAAGTGTACTAGAATTCCAAGCTGATGATATGCAGATTGAGCAATATGAATTCCCCCCAGATCAGTACAGTGACTTAGAGGAGGAGTTTCCATTAGCTGAAGATACTTATATTTTGAATTCTCGATTGCTTGCTGGGCCAATTGGAGAGGTAGAGGCAAGAGATGAGCATGAATTTTTTGTGGAACAGATATTTCCATCTAGAGAAGAATTCAAGAATGCACTTGTCAAACATGTCATAGTTAAGCATATGAGATATAACCCAGTTGACACTAGAAAAAATAGAGTTAAAGCAGTGTGCTTCAACCAACCATGCACTTGGAGAGTAGTAGCAAGGGGGGAAGTAGAGTTTACTGTTACAAAATATGTAAAGGATCACCAATGTGGAACTGTTAGGGAAAGTGCTGATCATCATGCATGCTCTTCATCATTTGTTGCTTCTTTTGTTGAAGAGCAATTTCTTCATAATAAACAATACAAACCAAGTATGATTATATCAGATATTAAAGCTAGATTTGGAGTGACCATATCATACAAAAAAGCATACATAGCTAGGGAGAAAGTATTGAAAAAGGTTGTATGAGATTATGATGAGGCATATAGAGATCTTCCACAATATCTGCGTGAGTTAAGAGCCAGAGATCCTGAAACTTATGTTGCACTATGCAGGAATGGTGACAATCAATTCCAACGATATTTTTAGGGGTTTGGTGCTTGTCGAAGGGTGTTCCAGTCTTATTTGCATAGACTTATCAGAATTGATGTCACACACCTAAGAGGAAAGTATCCGGGTGTCTTGTTGATTGCTACCGCGATTGATGGTAATGATAATGTTCTCCCAGTTGCCTTTGCAATAGCTGAAGTTGAATGTGGGTCTGCATGGGAGTGGTTTTTGGAGCATATAAAGAGGTACTTTGATGTCGATGAGCACACAATCACCATAGTATCTGATAGACATTGGGACATTATATCAACAGTTAAAAAAGTCTACACAAACGCACATCATGCTTTTTGTTGTCACCACATGTCTTGTAATATGGTAACTGATACTGGAAGTAGGGCTGCTTTAGGTTTGTTTTGGGCAGCAGCACGAGCCAATACAACACTCCAATATAATATGATAATGCAGACAATGCTTGAAAAACATCTAGATGTCCATAAGTGGCTTCAGAACATTGGCCCTAAAAGGTGGGCAAATACACACTTTACTGAGAGAAGGTATAGAATGTTTACCACAAATTATGTGGAGAGCTTAAATGCTTTGTTCAAGTCCACATGTGAGCTTCCCATAAACAGGTTAATTGATACTACCAGAAGAAAAGTAGCTCAATGGTTCTTTAACCGTAGAGAGAAAGTCTCCAAATGGCATGTTTCTTTGACACCTCATGCGACAAAAGAAATGGATTCAAGGAGAGAGAAAGCTAGAGCTTATAAAGTTCGCCCTTACTCTCAATCAAAAATGGAAGTAGAAACATGGGACACTTCATACATTGTTGATTTGGAAAAAAAAATTTTGTCATTGTGGGGAGTTTCAAATTTCAGGACTCCCTTGCTCACATGCTATTTCCGTAATCATTCACAGGAACATGGAGACACTGTCATATTGTGAGCATTATTTTTATTCAGAAACTTGGAAGTGGGTTTACATGGATCGTATTTTCCCTTGTAGAAGCAAGCAGTTTTGGCCTATGGGCGTAAACGACATTATAGTCCATAGTCCCCGTAGCCTTGTACAGCCTGGTAGACGAAAGAAGGCACAGATTGAGTCCAGACACAATGGAAGGTGAAACTAAAATGCAGCCGATGCAAACAACTTGGTCATAATAGAAGGACATGTAGAATGCCGCCAGCACCTAGGTCTTGAGTTAATTGGTATATATATTGCAGGAATATTCTAATTGAAGTGTATATTTTGTAAGGAGGAGAAATGAATGTATATATTTTGTATATTGTACAGCCATAGTATTGTGAAAATACTAATTGTTGTTAATGTTGTCACTTGAAGAAGTATTTCAATATTATCATACATATCAATGCCTTATGTAATTCAATGTAAGTAGAAAAGATCAGTCCTCTGATTTCTGAACCACGAGATTGTTATTTCAGGTCTTGAAGTCTTGAAGGCCTCTGTTTTCTGAATATCTGTCAGTTGAGCCCCTCTGATTTCTGATTTATTGATTCATTGTTCTGTGTCAACTGATAGTGTATCAACACGTAATTGATACTCATTACGAGTATTTTTGGAAACCAAAAATAGCATCTTCTCACTAAACTCTAACTACTGATAATCAGTTTTGAAAAATGCAAATATCCTAGGTCCATCTAAAAAGTCTCCTTGTGTGGAAAATTCTCAAAATATGAGCTCATGATGTGCATGGAATCCAATTGTAGTATGCAATGGCTTGTATTTAGGTACTCTCGAGTTGCAACCTTATTGTTTCATTCTTAAATTTTTGTCAGAACATGTACAATTATATAAAAGATTGCCGTATAAGTATTTAATCATATTTGTAAGCAGGTTTTATTATATTTTTTGCAATCTGATTTCAGGCCGACGTTGGGCCTGAACCAGAGGCTTTCAGGCCCAACGTGGGTCTGAAATGAGATTATTTCAAGTCCAGCATGGGCCTAAAATGAGATTACTTCAGGCCCAAGCTGAGCCTGAAATGAGATTATTTCAGGCCCCACGTTGGGCCTAAAATGAGTTTATTTCAGGCCCAACGTGGGTTGGAATCAGTTTGTTTTATGCCCACGCTGGGCCTGAAATCACATTATTTCAGGCCCAACGTCGCCCTGAATCAGTTTGTTTCAGGCCCAGCGTGGGCCTGAATCAGTTTATTTCAGGCCCACGTTGGGCCTGAAATGATATTTTTTCAGGCCCAGCGTGGGCCTTAATCATTTTGTTTCAGGCCCTAAGTGAGCCTGAAATTAGATTGTTTCAAATGATTACAACATAAACAAGGTTCAATATTACTGATGGTATCGACAACAATTACAGATTATAGCTTATATATTACACAAAAACAAGGATCTTTGGAAGCAATGTTTCATTGATTTCAAAAGGATTACATACATTGTACAAATATACAATGTTTGTCATGACACTTACATATGCATTGTAAGAACAAAAGCAATATTTACAGATTTATCTTTCAGAACTTGTCTCTCATTATTTTATAGCCCACCTGAAATCTATAAGCTTTCATTAGCTTTTGGCTAAACTCTGTAGATCTTTGAAAGACCAGACTTTCAGCATATCACATAATGAAAAAAGCACAATCCAACCTGAAACAACCAATATTGGCATTGTTCTCATCTTATAAATCCAACCATGAAATCAATTGTTATGTTTAACAAAAAAAACATCATCTTACGATCTGCTTTAGGTGGGTCCTTCGACTACAATTTTATTAAAGTCTGTCTCTGATATGGAAGACAATCCTTTATTCCATATCTTGTAATATGACCAGTTCAAAGTTTTGAAAAATGTCACCTACACAGATATTACATTAGTAACAATTATATTGCATTGAAATTTTTTATAGAGGTATATATATGAAATAGAAAACTTACAGTTTTTTTCAAATTTGGCAGTGTACCCTTCTGTGGCGCCGAGAGAATTATAATAATGGATTCTACCTTCCTCGAGGTCAATAATCATTAGATGCCAATGATCATATGCATTATTTAGAAGACAGATGATATATCTAATTGACTTATCTATATCAGACTATCAGTAGCAATTGCTTGTTCAAATGCTGCAGCGTGAATCACCTCAAACAGTTCATATGTTTATTAAAAAGGAAGTATTAGTCGACTAAATCCTAGAAATAAACAACAAAACAACTTGCTAATTGACTTACATCTAACCCCACCCCACAGAATATGGAGGGGTGGTATGGTGAGTTACAGGATTTTATTTCATTTACAAGAATTGTCTAGTATGTATTTATGTAATCCCCGGTGGTGTAGTCATTCCAATCAAATATTATCAAAAATGATTGCATATCTAATGAAAAGGTCCATTGGACCATACTGGATTTGTCTGATACCTACATGAACATAATATAAGCAACTTAATAAGAAGGTGAATGAATAAATTTTATTAATGAATGAGAATAATCATCATTGTTTTACAAATTTATGCAATCGCAATAACAACTAACTCCCTTTAATTTACTAAGCTTTAATAAGATTTCAGCAATCTCTGCATATTTATTCTTCTTCTTAAAAAATGCCCTGACATTCTTCAATATTTTGTTTTTCACCTTTTGAATTTCTTTTGCTTTAGCTGCCTGTTGTTCAGATAAGTTTGTTTGGGTTGAGGTCGTAGATGTTGTTGTTTGCGTTGTAGTTTGTGACATTGATGGGCCAGGAGCCTCGTCATCTTCATCTTCATCCTCATCCTCATCCTCAACAACTTCTTTCCCCTTACATTTGGCCTCGGAGGCTGGTCTGACCTGAGTTATTTTCCTTTTTTTTGGGAAGTGGCTCAGCTTCATCTGACCCTTTGATTTCCAATTGTTTATGCATTTTCATGATTTGCTGGTTAGACTGAAGTATGATCGTATCTCTTACAGCTGACATTTTTTTTGTAGTGATCATCTTGTTGTTTAAGTTGGGCATCTTTGTCACCAATTATTGTATCATTTTCAGCAATGATTTCATCTTTTTATTTAAGCTGCGCCTCCTTCTCCGTAATTATTGTTTCCTTCTGAGCAATAATTTGATCCTTGTCATTGATGGCTGTTGCCCTGTCAATTTTAACATCCTCCAAACTTTTTAGTGCTATAGTTAATTGTTGTTGTAAGACATCAATTTGTTCTTGCTTTTCTATACATAGATTGCATGCTTCCATTTCTAAGGCATGTAGCCTTCTTTCTGTTGCCTGGCTTCCTTCTGCTGCCAGCTGTAATACTTGATAGTGTACCTCAAGTGGTTGAGTTGGAGGAGAGTAGTGAGGTACCAAATCAAGCTCTGACTCAGCCGGAATTAAATCAACAATAATTAAATTTGTAGCCACACGGTCTATCCTCCTCTTGATACTCTCAACATGGGCTTTAGACCAAGTCCAGCGAAGTATTCTTGGCAATCTATGAGGATGTTCTGGATCAGCAATACTAATATGTTCACTCAGCCATACCTGAACATGATTATATTCTATAATTAAAATCCATCATATCATATATGAGCAGGTATATGTACTCTAACTAACTTACAACCAAAATATTTGGAAATCCCTTAAGCAAGGGAGCCTTGGCCATTTGGCTTGAATCACTTACATTTGTTCTATGCCTCAGTGTAACCTCCTTTTCAATGGAATCCAACTGAGGAGCTATGAAATTGTAGACGGCATTGCTCCAATTATAGTTTGGTAGGTTGTCAAAATCATCTATGCAATCAATTAGTGACAGGGCAGGAATGACAAATATGCTGCTAGTACCACAAAATAGAACTGTAGAAAAAAATAGAGTATATACAACTGACAGTAGAGCCTGTCATTGGATGTAGACATAATTATCAGTTTCTCCAAATGCTTGGCAGAACAACTTAACTCTTCAAAATATTGCTTGTACAGTGGGTTGGAGGTCTCGTTCAAATCAAGTTGCACTATCTCTCCATTGTTAGGTAGCCCTAGAATAAGTGATATATCAACCTTTGTGAATTTCAAAATTTTCCCATGGAATATAAAGCTTTGTTCTTCTTCATCCCAATTATCGAATATATTCTGAACCTGAGGTCTTACACATGAAGTAGTAGGGAGGTCCAGGACCCAAGAAAAGGGTGTATCTCGAAGTAACTATTCTTGTGCTGGTGTGGGTGGAACTGAACCAATAAAATTTTGGAAATGGCAAAGGCTATTTTTCCAGTTCATTCGTTTAGTTTGACCTCTGTTGACAAAACTTGTATAGTCACTAAACAATTTCCTTTTTCCTTGTGTCAACTATTTTTTTTACTTCCACCAGGGGCTTGCTGTTGCTTTAATTTTTTGGAAGCTGGAATTATTGCAAATGATCTTTTTAGAGCCATCCCGAACTTAGCAACCATCAAACACAAATTATTTGACAAAAAAGATTTATAACACTTAGATTTCGTTCATAAAGAGTCTTCTCATATTCGGTCAGTGAGTGAGGACTATCGCTAACCCTAGGTCAAAAACAAAATCTAAAATGAAAAACTAAATGTGAGGGTACGTACATTTCAACTAGTTCGATGAGGAGGACGTCGCCCACACGACTCTAATTGACGAAAGCAGGCTAGAACTTCAAATGCAAAGAAAACAGGAGCTACAAGATGATTGCTTACGACTTCGATCCCGAGCACGCTTTAAACCTCGATCACTGTTGGGCTTGATATAATAGGATTTCAGGCCCAACGCAGGCCTTATTTTGTATATGTACTATTTATTAATTTGATATATGTTGATTTTTATTTAAAAGATATATCATCTATATAACAATTTTTTTTATAACTCAATGATATAACATCTTTATTATTCCTTGGTCATACATTATTCTGATTTATTTTTAAATTTATTGATTTTGTATTTATATGTATTTTTGAAGTTTGTGAATTAAACAAATTTAAGAACCAGCCTGGGCCTAAAATCAGAGTTACTCAGGCCCACCATGGGCCTGAATATCTGCAAATCACAGATATTCAGGCCCACCTTGGGCCTGAAATCATAGATATTCAGGCCCTCTGTGGACCTGAAATCACAGATATTCAGGCCCAAGGTCGGCTAAAATTTGTTTTCCAGTTTAAAAAATAAAATTCTAAATTTTTTTAGTACTTTTTTAAATTTTATATTTGTAAGGTTAATATTTTAAATATTTGTACAAGTTTAAATAATGTTGGTAGAGATAGGAGTATTGGTGCAAGCAACACCTAAGTCAAACCTGGATTTTGACAATGGCAAAGGGTTCAGAAGTTAAGGTGTTATTGTGATCTAATATGTTCACTGAGTGTGTAGGAAGAAGTCCTGGCAAAGGGTTGGGCAAAGAAGTCCTGGTCAAAGACTAGGCAAGAAGACCTGACCGGAAGTCGGGCAAAGAAGTCCTGGTCAAGGACTGGGCAAGAAGTCCTGGCAAGGGGCTGGGCACCGAAGACCTGACCGGAAGTTGGGTAAGAAGACCTGACTGGAAGTTGGGCACGAAGACCTGGTCAGGTGGATTGGGCAAAAGTCCAACCGGAGGAGCCGGTTGGCAAAAGGTAAACTCTCCTGAGAGGAGTAAGTGAGGGCGTGTTCCCTGTCCAGGGAATAATAGGCGTGGGTTCGACCTAGGGTTCCATTTGGGAGACCCGAAGTCAGAACCAAGACAGCTAAAGCTGTAAATAATGACTAACACTCTTGCTTAGTTTGTTTTGGAACTAACCTTGGTTGCAGGGACCGAAGGATTGTGTTTCTGCAGCTTAGAACGCCCCAAAGGAATGGGGTAGGTCATTGGGCTAGGCGCCCGGGAGGACCCGGGCGCCTAAGGTAAAGGGTCAAAACATCAAGAAAGCAAGACTACTTCGAACTACACTGGGCTAGGCGCCCTGGAGGTCCCGGGCGCCCAAGGTCAAAGCCAAAGCAGCCATCGAAGCAAATCTGCCAAGAAGCCAATGGAACAGGTCAACCCAGGCGACCAAGAGATCCCGGGCGCCCCAGTCAACCCAGGTGCCGAGTCGAAGGGGATAAGCGCTGACCGAGTCTGCAAATGGAGTTTCTCGCAGGATGAGGCACGTGTCAGGCGCCCCCAATGGACCAGGCGCCCCCATGGGTGCTATAAAAGGGGGTTCACCCCCAAGACTTCAACATCCATTCTTTCCAACGCTCCAAACACTTTCGCTCACGCGCTGCGCTCCGGCAAAGTTCCATTTCGAGATTTCAGCGCCGACGACGTCCCTCTTTCCGGAATTCGATCCATCTCGAGCGTTGGTAAAGTTTCAATTAACGAAAGTGTTGTGATTTAGTTTCTCAAATTCTATATCTGTACTATTAATCTGTAAAAATCTTTCCGAATATAGAATTGCCCAAAGTAAACGGTCAAGGACCGTGGGCCTTGGAGTAGGAGCCGACCATGACTTCGAACCAAGTAAAAAATCGACTTGTGTTCTTGTGTACTTTATTTCTTTCCACTGCGTATATTCTTTAACTGTCTGAAAAATTTTGATAACGATATTCACCCGCCCCCTCTATCGTTTCTTCGATCCAACAAGTGATATCAGAGCGGGTGACTCAAATCTGGTGCAACCACCAATTTGAGAGTTCTTTTCGGATTTTACGAAAATTTTAATTTCTTTTTCGAATTTTTCTCGTTAATCGAGGTTGGTGCAACACCACTCGATCATTTTCATTTCGAGTAATTTTTCCCGCACTACTAATCCAAGACCAAGTCTTGGGACAGAGTTTCTTTATTTTTGTTTCTTTTTCAGAAAATTATTATGGCTATGCAAGAGGGTTTCAGCACAGCCAGACCACCACTCTTTAGTGGAGAAGACTTCTCCTACTTGAAGAGTCGGATGGAAGTCCACCTGAAAACTCAGGTGGATATGTGGATTATTATCCAATCTGGCCTTGAAATCCCCAAAAACGCTGAAGGAGTGGCACAACACTACTCAGAATGGGACGCCTCGCTGAAGAAAAAGATCGAAGCTGATGTAAAGGCAACCCAAACACTGCAATGCAGATTAACCAAGGAAGAACTGAACCGGGTGGGTCCCTTCAACAGTGCCAAAGAACTCTGGAGCAAACTAATTGAACTGCACGAAGGCACCTCCGACACCAGAATCAGCAAAAGGGATCTGCTGCTGAATAAACTCTACACTATAAAGATGAATGAAGGTAAATTAGCAACACAACTCCACGCCAGAATCCAGGAGTTGATGAACAGCCTGCACACAATCGGTCACAAGGTAGAAAACCGTGACCTTATCAGGTATACCCTAATTGCTTTCCCAAGAAATACTCTATGGGCATCTATGGTAGATGCTTACAAGGTTTCTAGGGATCTTTCTAAAATTAAATTAGATGAATTATTTTTAGAATTAGAATTACATGAACAGACTAACTGCACTTTGGCCGAGAAAGGTATTGCTTTTCTTGCATGTAAGACCCAAGGAAAGGTAGCCAAGAAAAAGCCTCAACCTACACCCGAATCAGACTCAGACTCAGAAGATAGTGAACGGGATCAACCCAAGTTGGTTCGGCTAGCCCGGGACTACTACAAGGAGCTGAAGCATCAGACCAACAGAAGAAAAGTCAGCCGAAGAAAGGAAGATCCAGCTGAACCTTCAACTTCAAAGACCAAACCAAATGCGACCTGCTACGAATGCAACAAGAAGAGACACTACAAATCAGAATGTCCCAATCTAAAGGAAGCCAAGATGACTCGAAGGAAGAAGGCTCTTCAAGCCATGTGGGACGAATCTTCCTCCGAAGAAGAAGAAGAGGCCCCACAGTCAAACCTTCTCGCCTTGACCGCTTCGGAAGACATCGACACCGGATCGGAATCAGAGCCGGACGATGGAAGGCTCACAATTTCGGAGAACGACAAAATAACGATAAGTGGTTATTCTGAAATTGAATTATCAAAGTTAATAGCTTACTTATCTTATAACTTGGCGAAAGCCAAAATTTGAGTCGAGTCCCTCCGACAGGAAGTAAAACTTCTGAAAGAGGAAGCTGACTCTAGATCCTTGTTCGAGAAGGTTCAAGAAGGAACCTCTACTCAAGTTGAAAAGCTTGAGAAAGAGAACTCCTCCTTGAAAACTCAAGTCAAGGACCTTAGAGCGGCTTTAGAACGATTTACTTCGGGTTCCAAGGGTCTTAACATGATCCTTGGAAAACAGAAGTCCGTTATAAATCGATCTGGGTCAGGGTATCGAACCAAGTCGAGACAACGGTCATACTATGCTGTATTGAATCAATCTAGACCCAAAGTTCAAGCATGGGTACCCAAACTGTGCTTGAATAATCAAGCTGGACCAAACCAGTATTGGATCCCCAAGGACAAGATTCACATCTTGCCCAATCATTATTGTGGCTTTAGTCCAAGGGGAGCCAATTTAAAAACGATTTTCATAATTAGATAAATTTCTTTTATTCCTTAGTTTTAATTACATGCTTGATTGTTTATTTATTTCTATAAATTATCATGCTTAGACCTAGGATTCGTTAGACTAAGGACTGCAACGATTTAACTGAAATTTGAATAACATAGTATTGGGTGGAGGTGAGATGATAGTACGTTAGGGAAGCCATTTTGGCAGAACTAGCCGAATCTACCAATCCAAGACCCAAACTAGTTAGACCAAAATCTTTCAAGGAGTAACTTAAAGCTGAATTTTCAATAAAAGGTTTTGTCAAGGAAAGGGTTGATGATCCAATAAGGCTACGGCCAAAGAAGGCCTAGTGTCTCGCCAAGACCTGGAAGCCAATTATTGAAAACAAATTCACTTTACTATTGTCAGATTTGAATCTAACACAAATTTCAATTAATCTTAGATTCAACCATTTTTCAAAATAAATGTAAAACTAATTGTTTTTTTAAAATTAATTCAACTTTTCAAAATTAATCATGTTTTTCAAAATAAAATCTTTACTTCTATTAAAACCTGTCTCACAAAACCCATAAGGTTAACGTGATTGATAACTCTAGATTGGGTGAGACAGACTAGGTTGTGAAAATCAATTTAAGCTATCCTTAATTCTAATTGGATCCAAATCAATAAATACTTTATGTGTAGGAACATAAAGATTTGGACCAATGGATGTTGGATAGCGGATGCTCCAGACACATGACTGGAGACAAATTAAAATTCACCAAACTCAAGTTCAAGAACCTAGGCTCAGTAGCATTTGGTAACAATGCTACACTCAAAGTCATTGGGTCAGGTAACATTGAACTCAAATCAGATTTTGTGATTAAAAAGGTACTCTTGGTTGAAAACTTTAAATTTAATTTGCTTAGTATAAGTCAATTATGTGATACTGGCTATGTAGTTACCTTTACCAACTCTGACTGTCTGATTAGAAATTTGCAAGACTCAGAAGTCATGCTTAAGAGCACTAGGAAAAATAACGTTTATACTATAAGTTTACCCTTAGTACCTAAATGTCTCTTAACTCAATTAGAAGAATCCATCCTCTGGCATAGGAGATTAGGTCATACAAATGTTAGATTAATTTCGAACATCACCCAACTTGGTTTAATTAGAAGAATACCAAAAATTAAGAACCTAGAAAACATGAGATGTGACTCATGTAACCAAGGTAAACAAACCAGGGCTAATCACAAACAAATTCGATCAGACCTAACTCAAACCACACTTGAGCTCCTGCACCTTGATCTATTTGATTCACATGGAGCCAAGTCACTAAGCGGAAACCGATACTGCTTAGTCATTATCGATGATTACTCTAGGTTCACTTGGGTTAGGTTCCTAAAGACTAAGGATGAAACCCTAAACTTGTTTATTGATTTTTGTAAGATAATTGAAAATTAAAATGATACCAAAATCAAAAGACTAAGGAGTGATCACGGGGGAGAGTTTGAGAATCAAAGGTTCGAGGAATTTTGTAGAATAAATGGGCATATTCACGAATTTTCATGTCCTAGAACCCCCCAGCAAAATGGGATAGTAGAAAGGAAGAATAGAACCCTACAGGAAGCCGCTAGGACTATGTTCAATGAATTCAACCTAGCGAACCAATTTTGGGCAGAAGCAATTAGTACGGCTTACTATATCCAAAATAAGGTCCTAATTAACAAACGACATAATAAAACTCCCTATGAACTATATTACCATAGACTTCCAAACCTACATTACCTAAGGGTCTTTGGGTGCAAAGTTCATATCCTAAACACCAAGGACTACCTAGGTAAATTTCAGTCCAAGTCAACCCCTGGAATATTCTTAGGATATTCGACAACAAGTAGGGCCTATAGGGTCTACAATAGACAAACTAATAGAATTGAAGAAACAACTAATTTAATCTTTGATGAAGAAACCAATCCAAAACTTGATAATCAAAATCTGAACCCATCAAATTTCGATCAAGAGGAAAATGAACAAATTATTGAACCATAAATTGAACCACTAGTTGAACCTCTAAATGAACTGACTATTGAACCAACTACTGAGTCAATTGAACAAGTAATTGAAGCAAATACTGAATCGAACCCTCCGAGCCGAACGTGAGGCAAATCAGGCCCGACATAATGAGATAATGCCCATGTTCCAATCTTGGCAGCCCGGTCCATTCCTTCCTCCGGGCCCCTTCTCTTAGACTTCAGATAATTTCAGCTGCCTTATTGTACCATTGACTTGTTCTTGACTCATGTTTGACTATGCTGGTCCTTGCTTTGACCAGTTGACTTTTTATACACGTATCTAGTTGCTAGCTGTTTACTTGATGAGTTATCTACCTTTTACCAGCTACTAAGTTAGGGTTATGCTTAGTAGAATAGGACTGCTCTACTTATGTTTCCTCTCAAAAACTGTTTTATTTGAAAAATCATTTTTTTTTCTTTTAAAATGATTTTGACTTAGTTTTTAAAAACTTATTCCCCTCAAAACTAGGGCTTTTTCGTAAATGGACTTAGCTTAGGCCCTAACCCTAGAACTACATGCACCTATAGATCTAGAAGCCAACATCTCACAAACACCTTAGGATACTTTTGATTGATAACCTCGACTGGGTTGAGATGCTTAGGTCTATGCCTTGATTCAATATGCTTTAAGTCAGTGCATCTGCAGTAATTGGGGCAATAAATACCAATTGAACAGTAATCAGGTTAAGTATCAAGTTTAGAAAATCTAACTTAATCAGATAACTTAACTTTACTAACCCTAACGAAAGCTACTGTTTATAACATTTAGTAAGTAGCTAACTGGGTTAAACAGGACCCGAAAGAGAAGAATTTAAATTGTTTTGGTCCAGTTTATGCTTAGAATTGGTTTAATACAGCACTTTACTTTCCTTACTCAATTTTTTTGCTATTTTTTTTATATATGGCAAAGGGGGAGAGATTAGAGAGGAGGGAAAATAAAAGGTTTTAAAATTTAAAATTTTCCAATGGTTAAATTTTTTTTCCAAAAACTTTTATCTCCTTTTTCAAAAAGTAAAGTAATAAAAATTATTTTGAAAATTTTCTAAGTGTTAACTTCAAAATTATTTTAAAAATTTTCTAAGTGTTAAATTCAAAATTATTTTGAAAATTTTCTAAGTGTTAACTTCAAAATTGTTTTGAAAATTTACTAAGTGTTAACTTCAAAATTGTTTTGAAAATTTTTTCTAAGTGGCCAACTCGAAAATATTTTGGAAAATTAAATTGTTTTGAAAATTTTCTAAGAGTTAACTTCAAAATTATTTTGAAAATTTTCTAAGTGTTAACTTCAAAATTGTTTTGAAAATTTTCTCTAAGTGCCCAACTCGAAAATATTTTGGAAAATTTTTTTAACTTGAAAATCCCTTTTGAAAATTTTTTATGTATTGAAAACCTGAAAAATCTTTTCATTTTATAAACAAGGACTTAGAAATGCTTTCAAAAACCCCACGTATTCTTGAAAAACTCAGGGGGAGAATTTCTTCCAGGGGGAGGAAATTAAGTATCTTACTTGCTTCATTAACTTAACTTTTTGAACCGTGTTGCCATAAATCAAAAAGGGGGAGATTGTTGGTGCAGGCAGCACCTAAGTCAAACTTGGATTTTGATAATGGCAAAGGGTTCAGAAGTTAAGGTGTTATTGTGATCTAATATGTTCATTGAGTGTGCAGGAAGAAGATCTGGCAAAGGGATGGGCAAAGAAGTCCTGGTCAAGGACTGGGCAAGAAGTCCTGGCAAGGGGTTGGGCACTGAAGACCTGACTGGAAGTTGGGCAAGAAGACCTGATCGGAAGTTGGGCACGAAGACCTGGTGAGGTGGATTGGGCAAAAGTCCAACCGGAGGAGCTGGTTGGCAAAAGGTAAACTCTCCTGAGAGGAGTAGGTGAGGGCGCGTTCCCTGTCGAGGGAACAATAGACGTCGGTTTGACCTAGGGTACCATTTAGGAGACCTGATGTCAGAACCAAGACAGCTAAGGTTGTAAATAATGACTAACACTCTTGTTTAGTTTGTTTTGGAACTAACCTTGGTTGTAGGGACCGAAGGATTGTGTTTCTACAGCTTAGAACGCCCCAAAGGAATGGGGTAGGTCACTGGGCTAGGCGCCCGGGAGGACCCGGGCGCCCAAGGTAAAGGGCCAAAACATCAAGAAAGCAAGACTGCTTCGAACTACACTGGGCTAGGCGCCCTGGAGGTCCCGGGCGCCCAAGGTCAAAGCCAAAGCAACCATCGAAGCAAATCTGCCACGAAGCCAATATAATAGGTCAACCTAGGCGCCCAAGAGATCCCGGGCGCCCCAGTCAGCCCAAGTGCCGAGTCGAAGGGGATAAGCGCTGATCGAGCCCGCGGATGGAGTTTCTCGCAGGATGAGGCACGTGTCAGGCGCCCCCATGGGTGCTATAAAAGGGGGTTCACCCCCAAGGCTTCGACATCCATTCTTTCCAACGCTCCAAACACTTTCTCTCACGCACTGCGCTCCGGCAAAGTTCCATTTCGAGATTTCAGCGTCGACGACGCCCCTCTGCTCCGGAATTCAATCCATCTTGGGCATCGGTAATGTTTCAATTAACGAAAGTGTTGTGATTTAGTTTCTCAAATTCTATATCTGTACAATTAATCTGTAAAAATATTTTCGAATATAGAATTTGTTAGTAATATGATAGAAGTGTCCTAAGGCAATCGCCTTATGATTGTAATCATTTATTTTATAAATGAATATTCACTATTTGAGTATACATATCTGTGTATTTGATTGAGATCTTAAACTCATTTACTGAATGTCCGCAATACAATTCACAGCATGAGAGAATTTGTGATGAATTCACAACTAGTGATTATCTCTACATGTGCAATTGTGAAGTATTGAAATTGTCCCTAGTCGATGAATTGATAGATACGGACACTATCAATTCTGTTGAGACTAGCATGGGTTATTCTCTAATCAGCTGATTCTCACTGGATGGTGACATTGGGATGTCCGGAGATAAACATGGATGCTAGTTAAGGGAACTAGTTCATTGGTGTGACTGGTTGTAAAACTTCATATGGCAGTCTACATATAGACATGTCAGTAAAGTTTTTACTGCAGCTTAAGTGCGATATTCCTTTGACTTGCGGTGTTCAAGTCATCTTGGTCATAAAGACTTATACTTTGACATCTTAAGCAAGCATCTCCAAGGAGGTGTGGACCCAGGATGATTGGGTATAAGCCGAAGTGCCCGAAGATGTTTGAACAACCTACAAAGGATTCACCACTCCTTGCGAGGAGATGTATACCCAACGCCTATCGTCGGATTGTTACTCGAAGCCTCTGGCCAGAGCATCACATGTTCCGAGTATGAATCTCTCAGAAACATGAGAGTAATTAGAATCCGTTGGACGAGAAAAACATTACTTGGGCTAGGTGTGACGTAGTCAGCCTAGTGGGGACTGACACACATAGACCGTGTCCTGAACCAAGTGGGTATAAGATGGTGAAGGGAATGAGGCATGATTCATTAAAGCTGCTGAAGGGTTTCAGAATTATTTCTGAGGTCAACCGTTGATCTTTCGATTAATTATGGATCATGATGTACTATTAGGTGTCACTCATGATCGTTCTATAATTGGTTAATTATAGACGACCAACATAAATCAAAAGCCTATTTAGTCACACGCACTACGAGTAATCCGAGGGATTTAAAACGAGTTGAAAATTGGATTTTCCGATCAAGAGAGATAAGTCGAATCTGAATTTTTCAGAGACGCATCGGAAGCATAAAATGGCTAAGTCTTTTGAAGACTTATTGAACGAATTAAATGAGTTTAATTCGTGAAGTCAGGGCTTGGGTTTGGCCGGCCAGAGAGGGTCCCCACCCTCTTTGTTTGGCCGGCCAAATTGAAAACAGGAGAACCGAATTTTTTGGTTCAAATTATAAAATAAACCGCACGTGGTTTGTTTTATAAAATTGTGGATAAAGAAATTTATATAAAGAAATTTATATAAAGAGATTTATTTTCATGGAAATTAAAATAACCTTGGATTGATTTATTTTATTTTATAAAATTAATAATGGATTGATTTACCATGATAAAGAAATTTATATAAAGAAATTTCTTTCCATAATAAAAGGGGAGACATGGTTGATTTATTATAAATTAAGTTATAATAAAAACTTGGCATAACGGAATAATTCATAGAAAAATTTATAAGATAAATTTCTTATGAAAAATTTATTCCGTTAAGAGGAGACTTGGCGATTAAGAGGCTACTATATAAAGGTACCAAGGCAAGGCTTGGAAATCAATCCAAGAGATCAAGGATTCTTGCCTAGCCTCTCTCCCTCTCCTTCTCTCCCTCTCCCTCTTCTAGTGCCGCCGGCCCTAGAGCCCTCCCCCTTTGTCGTGAGCTTCCACCACCAAGAAGAGGTCGAAGAAGAAGAAGAAGCGGGCGCGACTCCTTCCTTCCTCCCGGAATCTTGATTCCGTTATTCGTTTGGTGGTTAGTTTTTCCATTTCTCTCTTGGTATTCTTGTCGTGTCTTTAGAGAATCTATTAGTTCTTGTCGACACGAAACTCGTGGCTTTGCGAAGTCATCCCGAAGAAAACTCGGCGTCGATGCGAATAGAGGCGGAGCTTCCAAGGGACGCTACGGTTGGATCTCGTCCCTTTCTACGAGTTACGCGAGGTATTAAGTAAATTAGTTTACTTTCTGCAAAATTTTAAATGTATGATCATGTCTCCACAATATAAGGTTGCATGCTAGATACGTGGTTAAAATAATTTGAGAAATTATTTATGCTAAACCTTCCGCTGCACGTAATTAAATTTAAAATTACGAACACGTATCCATGTCAACATGCACCCGGTCCCAACAGAATTGCCCAAAGTAAACGGTCAAGGAGAGTAAAAAATTGACTTGTGTTCTTGTGTACTTTATTTCTTTCCGTTGCGTATATTCTTTAACTGTCCAAAATTTTTTGATAACGATATTCACCCCCCTCTATCATTTTCTTCGATCCAACAAGGAGAGCAGAGATACGAGATGCAATTTCTGAAAAACTTAGGATCATTGCATTTCTGAAAACCCTATACCAATGGTAGAGTAGAGCTAGGAGATGCTATATTTGGTGTCCACACCTCTAATTTTAGTACATCATGTTGCTCTTTGGATTTCTATAGGTCTATCAGTGGCTTTCCACCCAAACCCACTGATGGACCTAGGATCTTTGGATTTCTGAAAACCCTATACCAATAGTTAGAGTAGAGCTAGGAGATGAAATTTTTGGTGTCCAAACCACAAATTTTAGTACATTATGTTGCTCTTTGGATTTCTGTAGGTCTATCAGTGGCTTTCCACCCAAACCCACTGATGGACCTAGGATCTTTGGATTTCTGAAACCCCTATACCAATAGTTAGAGTAGAGCTAGAAGATGAAATTTTTGGTGTCCAAACCATAAATTTTAGTACATTATGCTGCTCTTTGGATTTCTGTAGGTCTATCAATGGCTTTCCACCCAAACCCACTGATGAACCTAGGATCTTTGGATTTCTGAAAACCCTATACCAATAGTTAGAGTAGAGCTAGGAGATGAAATTTTTGGTGTCCAAACCATAAATTTTAGTACATTATGTTGTTCTTTGGATTTCTGTAGGTCTATCAGTGGCTTTCCACCCAAACTCACTGATGAACTTGGGATCTTTAGATTTCTGAAAACCCGATACCAATAGTTAGAGTAGAGCTAGGAGATGAAATTTTTGGTGTCCAAACCATAAATTTTAGTACATTATGTTGCTCTTTGGATTTCTGTAGGTCAATCAGTGGCTTTCCACCCAAACCCACTGATGGACCTAGTATCTTTGCATTTCTGAAAACCCTATACCAATAGGTAGAGTAGAGCTGGAGATGCTATTTTTAGTGTCCACACCTCTAATTTTAGTGCATCATGTTGCTCTTTGGATTTCTGTAGGTCTATCAATGGCTTTCCACCTAAACCCACTGATGAACCTAGGATCTTTAGATTTCGGAAAACCATATACCAATAGTTAGAGTAGAGCTAGGAGATGAAATTTTTGGTGTCCAAACCATAAATTTTAGTACATTATGTTGCTCTTTGGATTTCTGTAGGTCTATCAGTGGCTTTCCACCCAAACCCACAGATGGACCTAGGATCTTTGGATTTCTGAAAACCCTATACCAATAGTTAGAGTAGAGCTAGGAGATGAAATTTTTGGTGTCCTAACAATAAATTTTAGTACATTATGTTACTCTTTGGATTTCTGTAGGTCTATCAGTGGCTTTCCACCCAAACCCACTGATGGACCTAGAATCTTTGGATTTCTGAAAACCCTATATCAATAGTTAGAGTAGAGCTAGGAGATGAAAAGTTTGGTGTCCTAATCACAAATTTTAGTACATTATGTTGCTCTTTGGATTTCTGTAGGTCTATTAGTGTCTTTCCACCCAAACCCACTGATGGACCTAGGATCTTTGTATTTCTAAAAACCCTATACCAATAGGTAGAGTAGAGCTAGGAGATGCTATATTTCGTGTCCACACCTCTAATTTTAGTACATCATGTTGCTCTTTGGATTTCTGTAAGTTTATCAGTGGCTTTCCACCCAAACCCACTAATGGACCTAGGATCTTTGGATTTCTGAAAACCCTATACCAATAGTTAGAGTAGAGCTAGGAGAAGAAATTTTTGGTGTCCAAACCATAAATTTTAGTACATTATGTTGCTCTTTGGATTTCTGTAGGTCTATCAGTGGCTTTCCACCCAAACCCACTGATGGACCTAGGATCTTTGCATTTCTAAAAACTCTATACCAATAGGTAGAGTAGAGCTAGGAGATGTTATATTTGGTGTCCACACCTCTAATTTTAGTATATCATGTTGCTCTTCAGATTTATGTAGGTCTATCAGTGGCTTTCCACCCAAACTCACTGATGGACCTAGGATCTTTGGATTTCTGAAAACCCTATACCAATAGTTAGAGTAGAGCTAGGAGATGAAAATTTTGGTGTCCAAACCACAAATTTTAGTACATTTTGTTGCTCTTTGGATTTCTGTAGGTCTATCAGTGGCATTCCACCCAAGCCCACTGATAGACCTAGGATCTTTGGATTTCTGAAAACCCTATACCAATAGTTAGAGTAGAGCTAGAAGATTAAACTTTTGGTGTTCAAACCATAAATTTTAGTACATTATGTTGCTCTTTGGATTTCTATAGGTCTATCAATGGCTTTCCACCCAACCCACTGATGAACCTAGGATCTTTGGATTTCTGAAAATCCTATACCAATAGTTAGAGTAGAGCTAGGAGATGAAATTTTTGGTGTCCACACCTCTAATTTCAGTACATCATGTTGCAAAAGGATACCTGTTTAGACCAAAAGTAGGCCTGATAACAAGTTATTTCAGGCCCTAATTGGGCCTGAAATGAAGATATTTCAGGCCCAAGGTGGGCCTGAAATCAAATGATATCAGGCCCAAGGTGGGCCTGAAATTATGTGACATCAGGCCCTGTGTGGGCCTGAAATCATGTGATTTTAGGCCCTCTGTGGTCCTGAAATCACTTGATTTCAAGCCCACCTTGGGCCTGAAACACTTAATTTCAGGCCCACCGTGGGTCTGATATCACTTGATTTCATGCCCACCGTGGGCCTAAATTTAAGTGATTTCAGCCCCTACTTGGATTCTTAAAATAATTTTATAATTAAATATTATATTAATTTATATAGAATAAAATTAAATATATATCTACAAGATGTGACCAAATCCTCTCATTTTATTTTATTTTTCTTTTTTATCAACACAGTCTTACAGTTTATTAAACTTCAAACAAGTTTATTGAATGTATCGTAGACAAAATCTGGATACTACCTAAATACAAATGCATAGACATTTAGATTCCTTGCACATCATGAAGTCATATTTTAAGTTTTTTTTTCAATAGGAGTCTTGTAAGTCCATACTCGATATCACTAGTTAGAGTTAACCAAAGAGATGTTATTTCTGGTGTCCAACCTTAGTTCCAATCATTATCAGTTATGTTATCTTACCGTATCAGATGGCACACAACATTGCAGCAACTAGAGGTGAATCAACATCACACAATTGTTTGTTTTTCTTGACAATCAATTATATTCATATGACAACATTTACATACTCAGAATTTTCCATACAAATGGAGCTCAATCAACAACAAAGGATTTTTTTTACAAGAATACATCGATATTTACTCTCATGTTTTACAAAACATATCCCTTAGAATATTAACTGTCAGATCAAATCTCATTTTCCTTATGTCTCCTTGTTTGAAATCCATCTTCTCATCATATAGGAGACATCAAGCGTATTGTATCACAAAAAAGGCACAGTCCACGCTAAAAATAACAATAGAGTAATTTTAATTTCAATAAGTGGGTATATGAAATACTTTCATATTTTTAAACTCATCCACATTTACTTACCTATGTTTTTGTTGGGGACATTTTTGACTGACGGAGGGCCAATTGTCCAAGGGATGATGACTTTGTAGATATGGATGAATAGTCGTAAGTTCCTTGCGACTATATTGTTTAAGTTCTTTTACCTGTAAAGTAGATCATGATTTTAATAATCACCATGAATGATGTTTTAGACACAAAGATTAGCATATATATGAATAAAGGTTGCTCACCGCTGAGTCAAAGTCATTCTTATATTTACGACCACTAGCAAGAGAATTTAAATAATTGAAAGTCATGACTTCTGTATCCACCGCTAACAAGTGAAAGTGTGTACTATCACTGCACAAAGGTATTAAAATATATCTAAACCCTTGTTCTATCATATCAGTCTTCATCACTTGTTGCAGGGAAAACTTTGTTGACGATCTTATTGATGCCTAAAAAAATGCATACAGAAAATTATTAATAGCCAAATCATAATATTAGGTCTTCTACAATCTATCTTGTAAATTCATTTACATCACTTACTGCGAAGAAGGTTGAACAATATATTGACTTGTTGTATGACCTACCACATGCGGATGCTCCCCTAAATAGAATTTTACAAAAGGCATCAATTACCTCGCCTTTTGTAACTACCTCTCCATTGAGGAATTGTAAGAATGAATGCAAATTCAAAGCAAAGGGTGCATCCTCCCAAATAAATTCAGATGTCAACCTGCCAAGTAAATTGATAAGATTATATATTAAAGACCAAGATATATTAACTAAACTATGTTTCGTAACTTACTTTAGGTTCTCCAATTTATTTAGCAGGTAGGCCACTTCTTTATCTTGATTTTTCTTCTTTGAATTCATAAAATATTTCTTCACAAACTACATCAATACATTTTCAAAAAACTAATTAATGACCAAATTCAATAACAATTGAGGTATTTTATATGAAAGTTAATTACATACATCAATGTCTTGTTGCCTCATTTTGTATAGTTCGGAGGTCCTTCTTGCTTCCTCCTCTGTGTCTTCTTCAGACATGACTTCCATTACAATTATCGTTTCTCTTGCTTCATCCATATCCTCCTCACTTATTTTCCTTTTTCCCTTGTCCATGACATTTGATATTTCTTTCTTGCTCCGCTTCCCCTTTGGTAATAGCTGGTGTCATACTGGACTGTCAATTGGAGTATCCCTATAATCATACCGAGTTCGGTCACGTCCTCTCCTTGTTCTACAATATACTGGATCAGAAAGAGGATCGACTACAGGGTAGCTTTCTTCACCCCCATGCCATTTATTTCAATTATTGAAGGTAATTCCTTAACCCTTTCATTCAAAATAATATTCTCCTCTGTTAGCTCCTTGATTTGCTTGTCTTTAAGAATACATTCACCACATAGCCTTACATCTTCTGTGTCATCTCCTTGCGATGTCTCCATTGGCTGTGGAATGTCATCACTGATATCAAGGATCTCAAACAAATTATTTTCATGTAGGTTAGGAATTATTTCTACAATGACATGTCAATTAAAAAGTACACAAATGTTACTGCTTCTATATCAAACTAACATAGATCACAGTTTAGAATAATTATCTCTTTCGGTGATAGTTGGTCGACAAGGGCCCTCACCCGACTAATATGCGAAGGAATATTCCTCCACTTATTTATTCAAGGTCCTTCAACAATGTATAGTTTTTAAATTGGTACATGCTCCAAAAACCATGCCTACACCAAGTTTTCCAGCCAAATACATTAATGACAGCAAAATTTTATAAAATTTAACAAGAAAATTCTACTCACTGCCAAAAGCCCAGCAAATCCCTTTAGGTAAGGGAGGTTGGTGCTGGTATGGTATCCCTGAGTTGATGAAAATAAGTCCCCAATCTTAGGTAATTGTGGAGACAAAAATTGATGGATAACTTCCACCCAGTTGAATCTAGCAAGATTCTCATAATCATCTACTATATCTACAAGACCTAGAGGGATCTTATATGTACTAGACGAAAATAAAACACAAACAAATATATACAAAATATAGAATTTACACACTAATAAAAGATCATCCTCTGATTCAACACTTTTTGAATAATATTTAAGTAACTCCTCAATTCTTGTTCTGGTAGGTTTTTCTTTCGAGAAGTAAGTAACATAGAGGTCACCCGATGCTTTAGTTGAATTAATAGGGACCGAAACACCACGGTTCACTATACCCAGTAACAAAGCAACATCTCGTCTGGTGAACGCAACCGGTATACCTGAAACATTTAAAATATTTAGTTATCATCAACAATATAACCTTCAAATGATTTCACTTTGGGCCTGAAATAATTTCATTTCAGTCCCAACGTGGGCCTGAAATAACTTCATATCAGGCCCAACGTGGGCCTGAAATGAGTTATTTCAGGCCCAATGTGGGCCTAAATAAAATCATTGCAGGCTCACGTTGGGCCTGAAATGAAATCATTCCAGGCCCACGTTGGGCCTGAAATAATTTCACTTCAGGCCTACCGAGGGCCTGAAGTGAAATCACTTCAGGCCTACTGAGGGCCTAAAGTGATTTCACTTCAGGCCCTCTGTAGGCCTGAAATGAAATGAGTGAAATGTATCCCTGTTTTATCTTACTATAGATATTGTTTACAATTCATAACTAAAACTATTACCTGAGAATTTAATTTGCGAGGTTGAATCCCAACTTTCGAATATATTCATCAAAATTCCATGGATATGCTGCAATTCTTGTATGTCCAAGAAAAAATTGAAGGGCGATTTTTTGATCTTCGCAATGTGTCGATCATTTAAAATTTGAAATGCTTCAAAAAATTGTTTAAAGTACTCTAAAACACTACACCAATGTAATTTTTCCCCAAAATCATCTGAAACCTACAGTTTTTATACATTACAAATTTATTAAGCAAAAATAAGTTTAAACATATGCACAAACTCTGCTGTTTTGACCTAAGACTATGGCTAATATACCTTGCTGGTTAATTCTAAGGAAGAAGACGCTGACCTTTCTCTTGCTATTATCAAAAATATCAGCCTTGCAGAAACCCTAACCCCTACTTTGGATAGTGCCGAGCAGTCTGGACTTAAGCCATAACACTTACAGCCACCTCTGGGACGCACACAAACACTTACGAGCCTTCCCTAGGTTTTGGTTGGGGAGACGGATTCGGGGGATGAGCTCACGACGATAGCACAATATCCGCCACCTTCGACAATACCATTAACGTTGTTGTGCTGAGAGATGAAAAATCGACTCCATGTCCATCCGAGCCACAAATTAATATTATACTGATAAAATGTTTCGGTAGTCTCGAAAACTGAATCGAGAAAGGCTTCAATTGACGGGATGAGTATAATAGGCAGTTCACTATATGGGATACGCCCTTTGGTAAAAAAGAAAGGATGGTACGCATTTTGGTAATTACCAAATTTTGGGTACGCCCTTTGATAAAAAGCCGTAGGACTAATAGTTCTCATATTTAATTTGTCTTAAGTTTGTTAAATATATAAAAATGAAATGGCAAAAAAGTATAACTTAGTTTCAAAAAACCATGTTATTTGATGTTTCATTTACAAAATTTAAATGTTTTATTTGTATACTATAAGAAATGCAAACATCTACCTCAACAGCTATAAAAAAGTTATATATCGAGCAAAAGTTATATTGGATGAGTAAATTAAATCATGTTATATATTTCTTTTGTCAAACTTCCCCAAAGGATAAGAGAAAGAGAAAAGAACATTTAGGAGTGAATCTCTATGAAAAACACATTAGCATTATAACCAGTATATGTCTTTTATTAACATTCTGAAAATTCTAGTTAGGAAATTACTAGTTAACAACTTTGAGAACTATGATTTAGAAGGAACAATTTTTAAATTTTAAATGTGAGTGTGGCATCCACAACAAAAAAATCTAGCACTATTTTTCGAAATTCCATATAAAGGCATGCATGTAGATGAATTCAAAGGTTACTTATCAAAAATTGTATACAAGATATTTTGCAAGGAAAGAGCTAGATCGATCTAGATTGGAATACCTAATGAAGAAATATTATCTTTGCATGAATTCATATGAGGATGTTAGGTTGTTTTATAAATTTTATATTATGTATATTTTTTCTTCTATTTTATTTGTTTCTTCTACTTATACATTACCTATAAGAATTATAGATATTGCCGATGATATTGATAACCTAGAAAATTATAATTAGGTTGAGACAATATATAATTATATGACATCTTAACTATCGATATTTGGAGAATTGTTTGTGGTAAAGATTCCTATCCATATTATCGTGCTGCCTTATATAAACAAATTTACTGATCTACTTGTTGTAAGTCTATGTAGTTATTTATTTTTATAAATAGTTAATATAAGGGGAAATTTTCTTAAACTCCTCAATTTCAAACTCAACTTTGCATGCAGTCCCCATTCAAAGTTTTCCTTGCATGCAGTCCCTGATGGGATTGATAAGACAGTTCTATGAGTATTATTTGAAGAAAATTGAGTATAAAAGTTAGAAATTTGAGTATATAAGGTTGTATCCACTATATCAAGAAACTGTGTACTCAATATTCACTCTTTTATACTCACTTTTCACTCTTTTATACATATTTTTTTACTAATGTATACTCAATTTTTACTTTTTTATGCTCAATCCATCAGGGAGTAAATGTAAAGAATTTACCAAATGGGGAGTGGAAGCAAAGATCAAATGAGGATTGGGGAGTTTTCTGTAATTTACCCTTAATATAATCCAATTATTTATTTATGTCAAAGGCTTGGTTTCTTGAGCATGCCTTTATTCAATAAGCAACTAGTATGGTAGGACTAAGAATAAGAATGTGCAGGTATACTTATTATCATATTAATAAAGTAAGGGATAAATTATAAGTGTTGGTGCAGAATGCACCCAAGTCAAACCTGTGTTTTGATATTGGCAAAAGGGTTCAAAAGTTAAGGGTTAGTTGTTGTCTAACAGGTTTCTTGAGTGTACAGGAAAAGCCCTAGCGAAGGAATGCTAGGCACTGGCAAAGGAATGCCAGCCAGAAGAAAAGCCGTAGCGAAGGACTGCTAGGCTCTGGCGAAGGACTGCCAGAATGGACAAACCCTAGCGAAGGAATGCTAGGCACTGGCAAAGGGCTGCTAGAAGAAAAGACCTAGCGAAGGGCTGCTAGGCACCAAGCGAAGGGCTGCGTGGTACTCAAGACCTGGCGAAGGACTGCTGGGCAAAAGTCCAACTGGAGGATCCGGTTGGCACCAGGTAAACTCTCCCGAGAGGAGTAGGTGAGGACGCGTTCCCCTTGAGGGAACATTAGGCGTCGGTTCGACCTAGGGCTCCATTTTGGAGACCAAAGTCAGAACCAAGACAGCTAAGGCTGTATAAAATAATAATATGATTGTTATTTGGACTAACCCTGGATGCAGGATCGAAGGACTGAGTATCTGCAGCTCAGAGAGCCTCAAAGGAGTGAGGCAGAAGCCGAGCAGGGCGCCCCGGACGATCCGGGCGCCCCCAAGGTCAACCCAAGTCTGTAAGAACCTCAACGCGCTTCGCCCCGCTTGTCGCAGGCGCCCCGCGTGTCGCGGGCGCCCCCACTGCCAGCTGCCGAAGCGCATCCCTGCGAAGCCGAGGAGATGAGGCTTTGACCGGTCAATCTGGGCGCCCCGAGCCCTTCGGGCGCCCCGGTCAAACCGGATCCCGAGGATAAGGGGATCAGACGGCGACCGTGCTACAACCGGATCTGCTGCCACGTGAGGGGGCGCCCCCGTCGACCAGGGCGCCCCCAGGCCCTATATAAAGGGCCCTCGACCTCCTTCTTCAGAGCATCAATTACTGTGACGCTTCCACGCTCTACTGCTTTCATTCAACGCATCCAAACGCTCCGACGATCGCGCTCTGCTCTAGGAACTTCCCGACTCAAGTCCGAAGCGCCGTCGACCTCCCGCTGTACCGAAACTCGAGCCTAACCCGGGAGTTGGTAAATACAGAAGTGTAATCTTTCTTATTGCAAACTGTATTTCTCTTCTGTATTCATTCTACGCATTATAGAATTGCCCAAAGTAAACGGTCAACGACCGTGGGCCTTGGAGTAGGAGTCGACCCAGGCTCCGAACCAAGTAAAACGACCTTGTTAGCGTTGTGTTGCTTTGTCTCTATTTCCGCAGCGCACTTACTCTTTTTTTTAATCCGAACGATTTGCGACATTCACCCCCCTCTCTCGCATTTCTCGATCCAACAAGTGGTATCAGAGCGGGGAATTCAAACTTGGTGCAACCACCAGTTTGAAAATTTCGGATTTTTTTTCTCTCTCAATTCTTTTTCGTTAAATATTTTTCATTCGAATTTTTCTTTCAAGGTTGGTGCAACACCCCTTGAAATTTGTTTTTATTTATTCTTCCCGCACTACTAATCCAAGACCAAGTCTTGGAATATTTTTTGTTGGTTTTTTTTTGTTTGCTATTTCAGAACAAATGGCCATCCAAGAAGGCTTTAGCACCGCCAGACCTCCACTTTTCAGTGGAGAAGACTTTCCTTACTGGAAAAGTCGAATGGAGGTTTACCTGAAAACTCAGGTGGATATGTGGATAATCATCCAGTCTGGACTGATGATTCCCACAAATACTGAAGGCGTACTGCAAAACTACTCAAAGTGGGACACTGCCCTTAAACGCAAAATCGAAGCTGACGCCAAAGCAACTCAGACCCTCCAATGCGGACTAACGAAAGAGGAGCTGAACCGCGTAGGCCCTTTCAACAGTGCCAAGGAGCTATGGGCTAAACTGATTGAGCTCCACGAAGGAACTTCAGATACGAGGATCAGCAAACGGGATCTGCTACTGAACAAGCTCTTCACCATCAAGATGGCAGACAACGAGACAGCAGCCCAGCTCCACGCCAGAATCCAGGAATTAATGAACGGTCTTCACGCAATAGGTCACCAGGTTCAAAATCGTGATCTTATAAGGTATGCCCTAAATGCGTTCCCTAGGACCACCTTGTGGGCATCTATGGTAGATGCATACAAGGTCTCTAGGGATCTTTCAAAAATTAAGTTAGATGAGTTATTTTCTGAACTTGAACTTCATGAACAGACTAACTGCAATTTGGCCGAGAAAAGTATAGCTTTCTTTGCAGGGAAAACAGGAAGGACGACTAAGAAGAAAACTCAAGTTGAACCCGAGTCTACCTCAGATTCAGAAACAGAAGATCAAGAAGGAGATCAATCTGAACTGGTCCGGCTAGCTCGGAGCTACTACAAAAAGTTGAAAAACCAAGCCAACACACGGAGAACAGGCCGAAGAAAGGATGAACCAGCTGAACCAGCAACTGACAAACACAAGCCCAACGTAACCTGCTACGAATGCAAAAAGAAGGGCCACTACAAGACTGAATGTCCAAGTCTAAAGGAGTCCAAAAAGACAAGAAAGAAAAAGGCACTCCAAGCAACCTGGGACGAGTCTTCCTCAGAAGAAGAAGAAGAAGCACCGCAGTCCAATCTTCTAGCCCTGACCGCTTCGGATCAAATCGAGACTGACTCAGACTCGGACCAGGACGACGGCAAGCTGACCTTCTCCGACAACGGCGAAATAAGGGTAACGGGTTTTTCAAAATTGCAATTGAAGTCGCTTATTTCCTATCTATCCCGAGATTTGGCGAAAGCCAAACTCCGAATCGAGTCCCTCCGACAGGAAGTAAAACTCCTGAAAGAGGGAGCTGAGTCTAAATCCTTAACTGAGAAAATTCAGGAAGGAACCCCTGATCAAGTTGAAAAACTTGAATCAGAGAACTCCTCCCTGAAAACTCAAGTTAAGGACTTACGAACAGCTTTAGAACGATTCACTTCTGGTTCCAAGAATCTTGATATGATTCTTGGAAAACAGAAGTCTGTTCTAAACCGATCCGGACTTGGTTATAGAACCAAATCTCGGCAAAGATCTTACTTTGCTGTACTGAACCAGTCAAGACCTAAGGTTCAGGCATGGGTGCCAAAACTGTGCCTGACTAAACCAACTGGTTCAAATCAATTTTGGATCCCCAAGGACAAGATTCACATCTTGCCTAACCCATACAGAGGCTTTAGTCCAGGGGGAGCCAAAATCAAAACAATTTTTATAATTAGATAATTTTTTTAATTGCTTGATTGCATGTTTATTTAATTTTCTGCAATTTGCCATGCTTAGATGTAGGAATACTTAGATTTAAGGACTCAATTACTTGAAAATTGAAAACATAGTATTGGAAGGAGGTGAGATGATAGTACGTTGGGGAAACCAACTCTAATAAGATCAAGTCTACTTGGTCTCTTTAGACTGGTGAAACCAGCCGAAGCTACCGATCCAAGATCCAAGCTAGTTAGACCAGAAAATGACCTAATTTAATTTGAAAATGAAATTTCATTAAAAAGCTTTGTCAAGGAAAGGGTGGATGATCCCATAAGGCTACGGCCAAAGAAGGCCTAGTGCCTCGCCAAGACCTGGAAGCCAATTTCTGAAATTCAAATTCAAATTATCTTTTGTCAAATTCGAATCTAACTCAAATTTCAAATAATTATAGATTCTAATCTGTTTTCAAAATCTCTATTTCTTAAAACCTATCTCTTTTTCGAAAAACTCTTAATCTGTTTTCAAAATTTCTACTTCTTAAACTTATTTCTTTTCAAAATCACTTAATCTATTTTCAAAATTTCTAAACTTATTTGTTTAAAAATCTGTTTTCAAAATAAAGAACTTTTCGAAAATAAATTGAAATTTCTTCTCAAAAAAATTTTTACCCTCAAACCTGTCTCACAAAAACCTTAAGGTTAACGTGATTGAAAACCCTAGACTGGGGTGAGACAGACTAGGAAGTGAAACTCAATTTAAGCTATCTCTAACTTAAATTGGATCCAAATCATCAAAAATTCTTATGTGTAGGAACATAAAGATTTGGACCAATGGATGTTAGATAGCGGGTGCTCCAGACATATGACTGGGGACAAATTGAAGTTCACCAAACTCAAGTTCAAAAACCTGGGCTCAGTGGCATTTGGTAACAATGCTACACTCAAGGTAATTGGGTCAGGTAATATTGAACTTAAATCCAATTTCATTATTAAGAAAGTTCTATTGGTGGAAAACTTCAATTTTAACTTACTTAGCATAAGTCAGTTATGTGATTCTGGTTATTTAGTTACTTTCAACAATTCTAATTGCCTGATTAGAAATGCACAAGACTCAGAAATTATGCTTAAGGGCACTAGGAAAAAACAATGTATACACTATAAATCTTCCCCTTATACCCAAATGCATGTTAACACAATTAGAACAATCAAAACTCTGGCATAGGAGATTAGGTCATACCAATCTAAGAACTATCTCAAAAATTACCCAACTTGGCTTAATCAAAGGTGTCCCTAAAATTAAGAATAATGAAAACCTAATATGTGAATCTTGTAATCAAGGCAAACAAACCAAGTCTAGTCACAAATTGATCCAATCTGATCAAACCCAAACCACACTTGAGCTCCTACACCTTGACCTATTTGATTCACATGGAGCCAAGTCACTAAGTGGAAACCGATACTGCTTAGTGATAATTGATGACTACTCTAGGTTCACCTGGGTCAGGTTTCTAAAGACCAAAGATGAAACCCTGAACCTATTTAACAACTTTTGTAAATTGATTGAAAATCAAAATGATACCAAAATCAAAAGACTTAGGTCTGACCACGGGGGAGAATTCGAGAATCAAAGATTCGAAGAATTCTGTAAAGTAAATGGATATAAACACGAATTTTCGTGTCCCAGAACCCCCCAACAAAATGGCATAGTAGAAAGAAAAAATAGAACCCTACAGGAAGCTGCTAGGGCTATGCTCAATGAATTTGACCTACCTAACCACTATTGGGCAGAAGCAATCAGCACAGCTTGCTATATTCAAAATAGGATTCTACCTAATAAAAAGATAAATAAAACACCCTATGAAATTTACTACCATAGACTTCCAAACCTACACTATCTTAGAGTCTTTGGATGCAAAGTCCATATTCTTAATACCAAAGACTATCTTGGAAAGTTTCAATCCAAGTCAAACCCAGGTATCTTTTTAGGATACTCTACAACAAGTAGAGCTTATAGGGTCTACAACAAAACAACTAAGAAAATTGAAGAAACAACCAACTTAATATTTGATGAAGAAACTAACCCAAAATCTGATAATTCTGACTTAGCTTCATCAAATACTGATCAAGAAGATAACTCTGAAACCCCAATTGAATCCTTTAATGACTTAACAATTGAACCAACTTCTGAATCGGTTGAACCAACCAATGAACCCAGAACTGAACCTATTGGACCAGCTGGACCTGAAGCTGAACCAAGTACTAGAAAAACCAAGAAACCCAGACTAAGTCACCCAGCTGACCAAATCGTAGGTAATCCAACCTTAGGAGTCAGAACTAGAGCTTCCTATAGAAATCTTAGTCAAATAGCCATGATTTCAAAGATTGAACCTAAGACTATTGAGGAAGCCCTACCTGATCCTGACTGGATCCTAGCCATGCAAGAAGAGTTAGCCCAATTTGAGAGAAACCAAGTCTGGGAGTTAGTACCTAAGCCTAAGGGCAAATCCGTAATTGACACCAAGTAGGTATTTAGGAATAAGTTAAACGACCAAGGTGAAATAGTCCGAAATAAAGCCCACTTAGTAGCTAAGGGATTCAGTCAAGTAGAAGGGTTGGATTATGATGAAACCTATGCCCCTGTAGCTAGACTTAAGTTTATTAGGATGTTACTAGCCTTTGCATCCCATAAAGGATTTAAATTATACCAAATGGATGTAAAGTCAGCCTTCTTAAATGGGCTTATTAAGGAAGAAGTTTATGTAGGACAACCCCCAGGGTTTGAGGATATAGAAAAACCCGATCATGTCTACAAACTTAGTAAAGCTCTTTATGGACTAAAACAAGCACCCAGGCCTGGTATGAAAGATTATCCAATTACCTGATTTCTAAAGAATTCAAACAAGGTCAAATTGACCCAACCTTGTTTGTTAAAATCTTAGAAAAGGATATATTTATTGCCCAAATTTACGTAGATGATATAATATTTGGATCAACTAACTCTAAATTTCTAAA
>JAGFNQ010007364.1:86409-336907 GCA_024364735.1 Boesenbergia rotunda | reverse complement strand
TCTAATGGATTCAAGTCTAGCTACAGGGGCATAGGTTTCATCATAATCAAGACCTTCTACTTGGCTAAACCCCTTAGCTACTAGCCTAGCCTTATTCCTACTGTTTCTCCTTGTTCGTTAAGTTTATTCCTAAAGACCCATTTAGTTTCAATAAATTTCTTGCCTTTAGGTAAGGGTACTAAGTCCCAGACTTGACTACGTTCAAATTGGGCTAACTCTTCCTGCATGGCTATGATCCAATCAGGGTCAAGTAAGGACTCTTCTATAGACTTGGGTTTCAATTTTTGAAATCAAGGCAATTTGACTAAGGTTCCTAAAAGCTGATCTAGTCTGAACCCTTAGTTCTGGATTACCTAAGATTTGATTAGTTGGGTGGTCTGAGCTAACTCGTACAGTTCTGGGTTGGTTAGGTTCAGTTTCAGGTGTGGGTTCAGTTAGATCATCGTTTTGGTCCTCAATTGGCCTTTCATCAGGGTCAGTACTGGATCTAACAAAGTCAATTGGTTGGTAGGTGGTTTGATCAGAGTTATTTGGGTCAGATTTTTCATCAAATTTTACATTTGTAGTTTCTTCAATTTTTAGGGTAGTTTTGTTATAAACTCTATAGGCTCTACTGGTAAGGGAATAACCTACAAAGATACCTTCCTCAACCTTAGAAGTAAATTTTCCTAAGTGTTCTCTAGTATTTAAGATATAGACTTTACATCCAAATACTTTAAGGTATTTAATGTTTGGTTGTTTGTTATAATAGATTTCAAAAGAGGTCTTTCCTAGGTTTTTAATTAGAGTTATTCTATTTTGTACATAACAAGCTGTACTAACAGCCTCAGCCCAAAGGTATTTAGGTAAGTTGTATTCATTAAGCATTGTTCTAGCTGCTTCTTGTAGTGTTCTATTTTTTCTTTCTACAATTCCATTTTGTTGAGGTGTTTTAGGGCAAGAGAATTCGTGATGGTAGCCTTTTTCTAGATAAAATTGATTAAATTTATGATTTTTGAATTCTCCGCCATTATCGCTCCTAAATCTTTTGATTTTAACCCCCTTTTCATTTTCCGTTAATTTACAAAATTGAGTGAGTGTATCAAAAGTTTCATCTTTATTTTTTAAGAATTTTACCCGGTAAATCTTGAATAGTCATCGATAATTACTAGGCAGTATAGGTTCCCATTAATTGATTTAACCCCATGTGAGTCAAATAGGTCTAGGTGAATTAATTCCAGAATTGACTTGGTTTGAGTTTGATTAGTTGGTTTGTGGGTTGACCTAGTTTGTTTTCCTTGTTGACAAGCATTACATAAGGTTGACTCAAGGTTAGATAACTTTGGTAGGCCTCTAACTACACCATTTAGTTTAGGTAGTTTTCTGAAGTGAGTATGTGAAAGTCTCCTATGCCAGAGCCAAGTCTCATCCTTATGGGTTAAGAGGCAATTTTCTAAGGGACAGGTTAACTTAATTTCATAAATGTTATTGTGCCTAAATCCTCTAAGTGTGATGTTTGGGTTGTTATTGTGTTTGATCAGACATTCATTGGATAGGAACCTAACCTTATAACCAGTGTCACACAATTGGCTAATGCTTAGTAAATTGAAGTTGAAATTTTCAACAAGTAATACATTTGTTATTATGAAATCAGACTCAAGTTCAATATTGCCTAGGCCAATTACCTTAAGTTTACCGTTGTTTCCAAAAGCAACGGTCCCTAGTCTTTTGTACTTGAGTTCTGTAAATTTGGTGGGATCCCCAGTCATGTGTCTGGAGCATCCACTGTCAATGATCCATTTGTTTTCCTACAGTTAAGTAAAAAGTTTTAGACCTAGGTTGAGTTTTTGAAAAAATCTAAAAAGATTTAAACACTTGAGTTTGAATTTTAACTTTGAGTTATGTTAAGTTTGACTTTGAATTTGATTTTGAATTTGAATTTTAAATTGAATTTTAATTTTAATTTGAATTTGAATTTGAATTTGAATTTGAATTTTAATTTGAATTTTAATTTGAATTTTAATTTGAATTTGAATTTGAATTTTAATTTTAATTTGAATTTTAATTTTAATTTGAATTTGAATTTTAATTTGAATTTGAATTTTAATTTTAATTTGAATTTTAATTTTAATTTGAATTTTAATTTTAATTTTAATTTTAATTTTAATTTGAATTTGAATTTTAATTTTAATTTGAATTTTAATTTTAATTTTAATTTTAATTTGAATTTTAATTTGAATTTGAATTTGAATTTGAATTTTAATTTGAATTTTAATTTTTGAATTTTAATTTTTGAATTTTAATTTTTGAATTTTAATTTTTGAATTTTAATTTTTGAATTTTAATTTTTGAATTTTAATTTTTGAATTTTAATTTTAATTTTAATTTTAATTTGAATTTGAATTTGAATTTGAATTTTAATTTGAATTTGAATTTTAATTTTAATTTGAATTTTAATTTGAATTTGAATTTTAATTTGAATTTGAATTTTAATTTTTGAATTTTAATTTTTGAATTTTAATTTGAATTATCAATCAATAATTTGAATTTGGTTATCCTTATTCATCTCACTCGGTCTAAGTTATCAATCAAGGGAGTCCTATGATTTTGTGAGATGACTTTGAGTTTGATTAGAAAAGTTAACTTGACCTTGTGTTAGATCCAAGTTTAACAAGTAGTAATTTAAAAGTACACTTCAATAATTGGCTTCCAGGCCATGGCGAGGCACAGTTGCCTTCTTTGGCCGAAGCCTTATTGGAGCAACAACCATTTTCTAGGCAAAGCCGCTTAAAGAAGTTGAACTTTTAACTTACTCATTGAAAACCTTGGTACTAAATAGTACAAGATTCAAATTAACTTTGAAGCTAATCCTAAGTGCCCACCTGGGCAGAGGTTGATTTTAAGGTGCCAACTAGTTTGGAGCCTCCCCCTAAATTGTAGACTGGGTGTTTAGGGTCAATGTAATGGATGTCCCTTTTTGGGACATAAAATTGATTCTGACCTACTTGCTTTGTTAGATAAGCTTTCGGAACCCACGCTTTTCGTTGATTTTTGCGGGGGTGGATAAAGGAGATAAAAGATCTTTGGTTCGATCTTGATTTATATCCAATCCCAGATTTGTTGTACATGCCCTTTTGTGATCCAAGAATAAGGTCAAGGTTCTTGGATCGGGTTGTGAAAGTTGCTAGTAGATCCTTAAGTTTTAGGACTTCACCCTTTAGGGTTAAGTTTTCAGTTTCAAGCTCAATTAATTTTTGATTTTGAGTTTGTTCAGTTAATGTTCTGGTATTAATTAATTGCTCCTTAAGGTCTTGATTTTCCTTAAGAAGCTGGTCATTTCTAGATTCAGTTTCAAGCAATTTTTTATTTAAAACAGAAATAATTTTAAAGAACTTTTCATTTACTGAATCTAAATATACCTTTGTAGAGCCGTCTGAAAATAGTCCGATCTCTTGGCTCGACTCGTATTCGGAATCCTCGTCTTGATCCGAGTCCGATTCTGGTCCGGTTGCCATCAGTGCGAGGTAGCTTGCGTTCTTCGGTTGTTCATCGTCGGAATCGTCCGAGCTTTCATCCCACGTGGCTTGAAGAGCCTTCTTCTTTTTGTTCTTAGTGGGTTGGTCCTCTTTCTTGTAAGGGCATTCATGTTTGAAGTGCCCTTTTCTGTTACAGCCGAAGCAGATCATTTTGCTTTTACCTTCAGTGCTGTAGGGCTTCATTACCTTTTGAATGTCTTTCTTTGAAAATTTGTTCTTCCTTCTGGTGAACATTTTTCTTACCAAGTTCACCAGTTGTTCTTCTTCATCAGAGCCTGACTCATCTTCAGGTTCTTCTTGGACTTTTCTCTTTGATTTGGCTTCCTTTGGTGAACCTGCAAATAAAGCTAGCCCTTTCTCGACCTTGGCGTTAGTTTGCTCATGCAGCTCTAATTCACAAAATAGTTCATCCAGATTTATTTTTGAAAGGTTCCTAGAAATTTTATAGGCATCTATAATAGATGCCCATAGTGAATTTCTAGGGAATGCATTTAAAGCGTACCTTATGATGTCCCGGTTCTCCTGTTTGTGCCCGATCATGTGGAGTCCATTCAGTATGTCCTTGATCCGGGCGTGGAGTTGGCTTGCAGATTCTCCTTCCTGCATTTTGATGTTAAATAATTTATTCAAAAGTAAATCCCTTTTTGTTACCTTGGCATCAGAGGTGCCTTCATGTAGTTCAATTAATTTGTCCCATAGCTCCTTTGCTGAGTCGGTTGGTCCAATTCTGTTTAGCTCCTCTTTGGTAAGTCCGCACTGGAGGGTGTTCTGGGCTTTGAACTCGGTCTGAGCCTTTTTCTTCATCTCTGGGTTCCATCTGTCGGGCCTTAGTGGAGCATTATTTCCCTCATCCATTGGCGGTGTGTAGCCTGTTTGAACTGCAAACCACTGATCCATGTCGGTCTTCAGATAAACCTCCATCCTTCTCTTCCAGTAGGGAAAGTCTTCCCCATTAAAGAGGGGAGGGCGAGCAGTGCTATAGCCTTCACCTTGGGCCATCTGAAATAGACCACAAAAACTTGTCCCAAGACTAGGTCTTGGATTAGTAGTGTGGTTGGAAGAGGAGAAGAGAGCGACTCGAAATGGTGTTGCACCAAATTCGAGTAAAATCAAACGAACGGAAAACTAATCCAAATCTAGGCAACAATACCTAATTTAGATTATGTGTAGCGAAAAACCAAAAATCGAAAGAAAATGGATTTCCCCCGGCTCTTATGGTGGTTGCACCGATACAGAGCGTACCAGGCTCTGATACCACTTGTAGGATCGATGCACGTGAGAGGGGGGGGGTGAATCATGTGACTTTTAAAAATTTAAATCAGAGTGCTTTAAAAAGCGTGCACAGCGGAAATGAAAGAAACGATTATAAAAACAAACACACAAACACGAACGATTTTTACTTCGTTCGGAGCCTTCGGCGACTCCTACTCGAAGGCCCAGGTCCCTCGGACCTTTCCGTTGGGCAATCCACTAAAACTCTCTATCGGTCAACCCCGATAGAGTAGGCGAGTACAAATGAATTTAAAGTGTGACAACCCCACACTTTCAAGTATTAAGTGCAATAAAATATTAAAAAAATTCTTCTTTTACCGACGTCCGGAGTAGGTCGACTCTTTCGGGGCAGCGGACGTCGTCGGCTCGAAGTGTAGCGTTTCCGGAGCAAGGCGCGAGCGTAGAAGAACTTGAAAGCTTTGGAAGAAGTGTTGTTCTTTGAAGAGGGTCGAGGCCCTCTTTATATAGGGCAGGGGGCGCCCGACATGCTCGGGGCGCCCCCCACGTGGCTGTAGATCCGGCGATGCTCCGGTCAAAGCTAATCTCGTCTACTTCGGGATTGCTTTTGACTGGGGCGCCCGACGCGCGCGGGGCGCCCGATTGACCGGTCAAAATCCCATCTTCTGGCTTCGCGAGGGTGAGCTGCAGCCGCCTTCAGTGGCGTGGCACAGTGGGCGCCCGAGACACGCGGGGCGCCCCCAATTGCGCTGCTGTCGGGGCGTTTACCTCTCCGCTGACTTTGGGTTGACTCTGGGGCGCCCGACACATCCGGGGCGCCCTGCTCAGCTACGGCCTCACTCCTTTGAGGCTCTCTGAGCTGCAGAAACATAGTCCTTCGGTCCTGCATCCAGGGTTAGTCCAAAACAAGGCTAGTACAATTTTATATGGACTAAAATAAGATACAATTCTAAGTTAATTAGATCCTGTCTCCCAGACCAGGATCTAACCAGGACTCAACTTAGATCACCTAAATGGGTCTAAGTTGGACCGCGCCTAAAGTCCAAGATTGGACTCGTCCTCACTGGGTCGCTCCTCCAGTGACTTACCTTACTTACCCATTGTGCAGCTCTACTTGACTTCTTGATCCTACCAGGACTTCCTGCCAAGGCTCAACCACCTTGGTCTTCTTGCCAAGTCTCAACCAACTTGGTCTTCAGCCAGTTGTCAGGTCCCGCGGACCCGACTAGACTTCCCGCCAGGACTCAACCATCCTGGACTTTAGCCTGGTGTCTGGTCCTAAGTCTTTCAACCCTGCACACTTGGTAAAGAGGTTAAACACACACAACCCTAACTTTAACCACTTTGTCATACATCAAAACCCGAGTTTGACCGTTAGTGCAAACTGCACCAACAGTTAGTTATCCCTGAGTTATCATGTCTGCCCTGGATACTTATTAGTTATCCCTGAGTTATTATGCCTGTTCTGGATACTTGTTAGTTATCCCTGAGTTATTATGTCTGTTCTGGATACTTGTTAATTATCCCTGAGTTATTATGCCTGTTCTAGATACTTGTTAGTTATCCCTGAGTTATTATGCCTGTTCTGGATACTTATTAGTTATCCCTGAGTTATTATGCCTGTCCTGGATACTTGTTAGTTATCCCTGAGTTATTATGCCTGTTCTGGATACTTGTTAGTTATCCCTGAGTTATTATGCCTGTCCTGGATACTTGTTAGTTATCCCTGAGTTATCATGTCTGCCCTGGATACTTATTAGTTATCCCTGAGTTATTATGCCTGTTCTGGATACTTGTTAGTTATCCCTGAGTTATTATGCCTGTTCTGGATACTTGTTAGTTATCCCTGAGTTATTATGCCTGTTCTGGATACTTGCTAGTTATCCCTGAGTTATTATGCCTGTTCTGAATACTTATTAGTTATCCCTGACTTATTATGCCTGTCCTGGATACTTGTTAGTTATCCCTGAGTTATCATGTCTGCCCTGGATACTTGTTAGTTATCCTTGAGTTATTATGCCTGTTCTGGATACTTGTTGGTTATCCCTGAGTTATTATGCCTGTCCTGGATACTTGTTAGTTATCCCTGAGCTATTATGCTTGTTCTGGATATTTGTTGGTTATCCCTGAGTTATTATACAGTTAGTTTTATACAGTCTCAGGTATTGTCATATCTATATGTATGCTTAGATATCGTGAGGTATCTCTTGTGTTTGACATTGAGAGATCTGTAGATTTCGGCCAGTATACCTTGTATGTTACCTGTATTTCCTGTTATAGGACTTCAGACTGAGACTTAGTATACTGAGGACTTGGGGAGGGAGGTATGTGTATCTATCATACACCATCCTTGCATTGTTGCATGCCGGCGATCAGCGACTCCCTTGTGGTTGAGCCTAATCGTCTTCCGGCACATGATATGCACACATGGCCACTCATGGGTTAGTGGATACCGCTGGGTGTGTGCATTTGCTCTGTACTGCTCCGCTCGTCCGCTCATGGGTAGTGGTTTCGGAGCGTGGTAGCAGACAGGGATCCCTTCTCTACCCATAGACCAGAGAAGATGAGAGAGATATCTCCCCCATTTATATATGGGGCGGAGTGTTTACTCCACCAGCATCCTGTCCACTCGGTCACTCAGGAGTAGTGATGGCAGAGTGCTGACAGTGTCACGGCTCTACCCACTCGGCCGACACAGTATCGCCTGTCTCGGTGGCTTGACTGGAGTTAGGGGGTGACCATGGCATTGCACCATGTGCATATTTTGCATCGTGCATTGTTTGCTGCACTTGATTGCTGCACTTGTTTGACATGCATATTCTGGAGACTTGTTATTTGAGATTATATGTCTATTGATATTCCCTTGGTACTTATTATCCTCTTTTCAGGTTAGATGGATTTGGGTATGTATCTTTATTCAGTATCTTCGGTATACCCTTTCCTATTGTTCATATGAGGTTGTATCAGCGTAGACTTCTATTGTTATTATAACATACTATGCATATCTACTGGGTATTCGCTGAGTTTATGGACTCACACAGTTGCCATATGTTTTTATTTCAGGTTGAGATACTTGGAGTCGCCAGAAGAGCCCAGCAGCCAGTCCCTACCCATCGTGACGACATGGTTTCGTTTTGTACTTTATAGTGTGTTGTTTTATAATTCTTTAGGCGATATGTATATGTCGTATGTGTCGTGAGCCCTAAGGGGTTGTTGTATTTGTTGTTTCGTCATAAGTCGGACCGGTCCGCAGTCAGGTATGAGTTACTTAGTTGTCTTGTGTTTTTATGTTGTGTTTATCTATTTTGGAGGCCTGAGGCCCAATTAAACTGCGTGGTGATGTTATATAGGTTATGTGTATGTGTAAATTGTCCGCCGGACAGGGGAGGTGCTGTCCGATTTTCTATTGGATCAGCGGCTCCTGGGTCTCGGGGCGTGACAGAACACCTCCCGAGATCCATTCACCATATATCCCAAAGGCTCCTAGAGCTCCCCCTTGAGCTCTTAGTCTTAGCCACCTCCCTAGGTGACTCAACAAACACTAGACCACACCGGTGTACCCCCGGTGACTCTTGGCCTACAAACTTAACATTTTTAACCCTAGATACCTTGTCCTTGGTTAAGCCCTTCTTTTTCCTTTTAAATGACACTCCCTTGTCATCTTTGGACTTCTCCTCCTTGCCATAATTATATGCTACCCTAGCATATTTCTTTCCATTGGCATTGGAGACCTTAGATCGGTATCCCAACCCCGATCTACCATTGTTGGGTTTTAGACCTCCCAACAACATACCTAAACCCTTAGATCCAACAGTGAATCTATCTAGGGTTCTCTCCATTTCTTCAAGTCTTGCCCTTAAGACTTGATTTTCCCTTTCTAGGCTCTCAAACCTAGAATCCACATGTCCACCTTGGACATTCCTAGACCTACTCACCTTCTAGGCATATGTCTTCCCTTCTTGGGATTTTTGCCTTGATCCTTAGGTCTAAAGGTCTTGGATTTATCATGATGCATGACCTTTCTAGGGTTTTGATCTATCTTGTTAACCCTATTCCTATCATTATACTTAAATCCATGATTATTCTTAACGAGCATGTAAAAATTTAAAATTGGATTGAATTTTAAACACAGAATTACCTTCTCGTTTACCTTTGATGCTTCCCCTTGACTTGAGCTCCTCTTCTTCTCCAATTTCCTCAAGTGTGCCAATTTCTTGATTTCTCCTTTCTTCGGGCACTTAGTGTGGTAATGTCCACGCTCACTGCATAAGAAGCAAATTATATGTTTCTTATCCTTCTTTGCTCCATCCCTACAACTCATGTTAGTTTTTAAATTATTTGAATTGAGTTTAGATTTTACCTTTTTTTCTTACCCAATGGACACTTATCCTTGTAGTGTCCCTTTTGATTACACCCAAAGTAAATTATGTGCTCCTTTGATTTTGCTTTGGTGGAGGTGGAAGCTTCTTCTTGCTCCGGTGTTGAGGATGGTCTTTCCCCCCTCTCAATCCTTGATGTGGAGACTTTTTCAATTTCTTCCTCATTTGAGGATGTGGATAATTCTTCCTTCTCTTCCTCTTCGGATGTTGAACTTGACTCAACCTCCGATTGATCCTTTTTCTCCTCTTCTTCTTGTCCTTGTGTCAGATTCTCATGTAGAGCTATCACCTTTCTCTATAGCTCATATGAATTCTTGTATTCCCCTACATTTGACACAATATATGAAGGTAATAAATTTAACTCAATTTTTGTTACCTCCTTATCCGTCTTCGCTTCTTCCGTTTGACTCTTGGTCCAATACCGAGGTCAGAGGCGTTTCCCTTTCTTGTCCATTGGAGCTTTGAATGGAACTTCTAGTGCGGTCCAATGGTCCCAATCCATTTGAAAATATGTCTCCAATCGCTTCCTCCAATAGTTGAAGTCGTCTCAGTCGTATAGAGGTGAAATCCGGATATCCCATCTAAGTGGACCTTCCGATTCCATTTTCCTCTAGCACTTTTTGCTCTCCCAGCGGTTAGTCTGTAGATGAACGAACCTTACTCTGATACCACATGTTAGATCGTGGTGCCTCGCTAGAGGGGGGGGGGGGTGAATAGCTTTTCTTTGATTCTCTACCTACGATATTAGCACGCGCAAGCGGATATAATAATAACAAAACAATGCTAACACCAACCTTTACGTGGTTCGGAGATGGCGCTCCTACTCCACAGCTATCCGTAAGGTGGACGATCCCTCGATCCTTCGGTGGATCGCTCCCCGGATGCCCTCCGGTTAACTCGTGTAACTCCTTGTGGGCGGATTAACCTCGCCACAAACCCGGACACACTTCTGAGCACCAAAGACTACTAATGAGCTCTAACCAAGCTCATTTCATCAAGAGCTCCCAGCCTAAACCGAGTTCTCTTAAATAGAACTCAAGGCTGAAACACCCACTGCCAGTGGACTGCTCCTGGAGCAGTCGACTGGTCCCAACCAAACAGCAAGCCAATGGCTAGCTGTAACCGCTAGTTTTCGACTTTACCAGTCGACTGGTCCTAGACCAGTCGACTGATAAATCTGTGAGTTTGAGTTTCCCCGCTAGCAGTCGACTGATCAATCCCCAGTCGACTGCCCAACTTACAATTTCACTCTCCCTCACTCCGAAGACCCTCCTTCACGTATGCCTTCAAGTACACTCCCTTGACTTGCCCCTTGAAGTCCTCTTCCACCGGCTATCGTCCCTCGGATGCGCATGCAAGCCTTCGGCTTGCCTCCATGCCACCCTTCATGTGTGCCCTTTGAAGTCCACTTCCTCCGGCTTGCCCTTGCAGTCCTCTTCCCTCGGCTCTCGTCCCTCAGATACATCCTCCATGTGTGACTCACCAAGTCCTGCAAACTCAATCACACATATCAAATAACAAGGGTAAACCTAACTTAAACCTTTGCCCAAACATCAAAACACATGGTCACTCCAGACCACAGATTGCCCCAACACGCACCGGGTACACCCCAGCAGAACGGTGTGACGGAGAGAAGGAATATGACTCTTATGGAGATGGTTAGATCGATGATGAGTTATTTTGAATTACCAAATTCATTCTAAGGGCATGCTCTGGAAACGACAGTGTATATTCTGAACTTGGTACCTTCTAAATCAGTACCCTCTACTCCCACAGAATTATGGACTGGGCGTAAACCTAGTCTGAGACATATTTAGATTTGAGGTAGTCCAGCACATGTGCTGAAAGGAGACGCTGATAAGTTGGAATCTCGTACAGAAGTACGCTTGTTCGTAGGCTATCCTAGAGGAACGAAAGGTGGTTTATTTTATAGTCCTAAAGATCAGAATGTCATCGTTAGCACGAATGCCCGATTTTTAGAAGAAGACTATGTGATGAACCATAAGCCCATGAGTAAGATTGTTCTAGAGAAAATGAGAGGGGAAGTTCCTACTTCAGTACCAATGGTACAGGAGGATATACCACAAGTGACTGCACTGCGTGTCACAGATGATACACAGATAGTACCTTGTCGTAGTAGGAGGGTTGTTAAACAACCTGACAGATTCATATTCTTAGGAGAGTCTTCGGACTTGGTCCCCGGTGAACATGAACCCAATCTTTGGACCTATGACGAGGCACTCCAAGATAAAGATGCGATATCTTGACAAAAGGCAATGAATTCTGAGATAGAATCTATGGATTCTAATCAAGTCTAGGAGCTAGTAGAACCACCTGATGGTGTAAAAGCCATTAGATGCAAGTGGATCTACAAAAGAAAGAGAGAATCAAACGGAAAGGTGGAAACCTTTAAATCAAGGCTTGTTGCGAAGGGGTATACTTAGAAAGAGGGTATCAATTATGAGGAGGCCTTTTCACCGGTAGTCATGCTTAAGTCTATCCGGATTCTCTTGTCTATTGCTGTTCATATGGATTATGAGGTTTGACAGATGGATGTCAAGACAGCTTTCCTTAACGGAAGTCTTGTGGAAAACATCTATATGAAGAAACCAGAGGGGTTCATTGCGAAGGGCAAAGAGCATCTTGTGTGTAAGCTTAATCGGTCCATTTATAGATTGAAACAAGCTTCAAGATCTTGGAACATCAGGTTTGATGAGGTAATATAGTCTTATGGATTCATACAAAATCCAGATGAGTCTTGTGTATACAAGAGATGTGACGGAAACGTAGTGGTATTTCTTGTACTTTACGTAGATGACATTTTGATCATTGACAACAATGTCAAAGTGCTGTCAGACATAAGGGTATGGTTGCCCAAATAGTTTGATTTGAAGGACTTGGGAGAAGCTGGACAAATCCCTGGGATCAAAGTTATAAGGGATCATAAGAAAAGGATGTTGTGCTTATCTCAAGCTTCGTATATTGATACTATCCTAGCTTGTTTTAGCATGCAAAACTCCAAGAAAGGTTTTCTACCTTTTCGGCATGGAGTACCTTTATCTAAGGAGATGTGCCCTAAAACATCAAAGGAGATAGAGGAGATGAAGGTGGTTCCTTATGCTTCGGCTGTAGGAAGTCTAATGTATGCTATGTTATATACGAGACTGGATATCTGCTTTGTCATGGGCATGGTTAATAGATATCAAAGTAATCCAGGACAAGGACATTGGACTACGGTAATGTATATATTAAAGTACCTGAAAAGGACTAGGAATTATATGCTAGTTTACTAGGCAGATCATTTGCTCCCTGTGGGTTACACGGATACTAATTTCCAATCAGACAGGGATAAGAGTAAGTCTACCTCGGGTTATGTGTTTACTTTGGGAGGTGGAGCCATAGTATGAAGGAGTATTAAGCAGAAATGCATTGTGGACTCCACCATGGTAGCTGAGTATGTGGTAGCCTCTGAGGCAGCCAAGGAAGCTGTATGGCTCAGGAACATCTTAATGGACTTAGAGGTGATTCTTGGATTGCCCAAAGCTATCACAATTTATTGTGATAATAGTGGTGCAGTAGCAAACTCGAAGGAACCACGATCCCATAAGGCAAGTAAACACATTGAGCGTAAATACCACTTGATACTAGACATCGTAAAGCGAGGAGAAGTAGTTGTCGCCAAGATTTCATCAGCAGATAACCTGACAGATCCTTTCACTAAGGCCCTTCCTGTGAAAGCTTATGATAGGCATGTTGAGGGGATAGGAATCAGATGTATGACAGTTTGATGACAACATAATCTTTTAGTATAAGTGGGAGATTGTTAGGATGTATACTAAAAGTCTAGCTTTTATATGAACATCTATATTTTCGAATAAGAATCACATGGTCATTTTTTGCATTTTATATTTATTATATAAGCTATTGTCCTTTACTTTACATTGTAGATAACATGGTGTGTGGTGCCACACAGAAGATCATGTTATCAGTTCCTTATAAAGTATAAGTAGTGGCTCACAACCGAGATGAATTTGGACAAACCATTAGAATGGTTGTAGTGTAATTTAGTATTAGCCTATCTTAACCATAGAATTACACTAGTACACTTTGTGTGTATTGAGCATGACCGATTTGAGGTGATTCGATATATACTGACTATATAATCGAATTAGACCTCTGTTATTATGATGTACATGCACTTAATCCCGATATAATAATGGGCACATGTACTTAATATTTATTTCTTTAATTTACCAATGGGTGAGATTTATTCGTTAAATTAATAGGCCCGGTAAATTATGAAATAATATTATTTACATGGTGTGTCGTTGATTATAGAAGGAAGCTGTGTCCTATATATTAGGATGATGATATCCCCTTGAGGATCTCATAAAGTTTATCATGTAAATCCTGCAGGTGGACTTGGTCCGACATGATAATAAGGTTGAGTGGACCTACTCATGGCGTTAGATATTAATTAATTAAATTATCAGTAATTTAATTAATTGATGGACATGCGATATCTTAAACATGGGGAGATTATGTACACATAATATGGTAGAATCCATATTTAATTATGGGGTTGGTGCGGTAGTTCAATGATAACCCATTAGTGGAGCGGGTTATCATTAATGGGTCAGGTTTAGAATCCATTAGGAGACCAAAACCAACTCCTCCTCATGGTCCCTATTGTAGCCTATAAATACCTCATGAATCATGAGACCAAGGCAATCACAATTAACCTTAAGCCTCTCTTTTCTCTCCCTCTCATCTTCTCTCTCCTAGGGTTGGGCGGCGCCGACTACACAAGGGGAAGAAGGCCCATGAAGCAACGAGGAAGGAGGAAGTTTTGTCATCTTCTTTCTTTCCCTTCTTCTCTTCTCTCCCTTAAGGGCGTGCGACATCAACTTGGAAGAGGGAGGGCAGCAACAAGAACAAGGAGAAGCTCCTTGTTTCGACGACACAAAGAAGGAGCAAGGAGAGGTTTCGGCTAGTGTTCAAGGAAGGAGATTTCTTCATCTTCTTATTCTCTTCTTTCCTCTTCTTCCTTGTTGGGCGTGCGACACCTAGAGAGGAAGATAGAGTTGTGCAAGCAAGAAGATCTATCTTCTTGTGGTTTGCGCAAGCAAGAGGAGGAAGAGAGTGGTGTTTGGACTTTGGTGGCTTCGTTTCTTGGAAGATCGTTACCCACACGACGTCCAAGAAGATGATAGGAATACGATAGAAGATCAAGAGGTAAACAAGAGGTATAAATCTTGTTCTTGTTTTATTCTTGTTTAATTGTATTTATTATCATGGACCCCAAAATCAAACACAAAAATCGACAATCCAATAATTCGTCATTTATTCCGTGCCTATTCGACAAGGAGTTAGATTGCTTGAACAACAAGTTTGTTCAAGTGATCACTCAATCAAATAGTACGATGATGAAAAAGTCGTTCAGAGAGTTTCTTTCCATCCGAATTGTTTCTAATTACTAGAAAATTTTAATCCAGGGACATGGAGAGCAATTTAATCGAACGGGAAACCTACAATAACTTCTTCTACAACCGCTGCATAAACCACATACTCAACTTCCATTATCAAAAGCGCTAAACAAACCTATTTCTTGTTGTTTAATGAGATGACGCCACCATTCAATAAAAGATATAGCCAAATGTGGATTTTCTGTCATTCAGGTCCCTTGCCCAATATGCATGTAGCCCTTTAGGATCAGCTTTGATCCTTAGAAGCGGAGACAATAATCTACTGTTCCTTTGAGAAATTTGAATATCATTTTCATCTCTTTTTAGTGTCTTGATCATGGGTTTGACTTGAAATGACTAATTAACTGACAACATAGTTTATATCAGGACGAGTACAAAACATAGTATACATCTAACGACCAACGACACTGACATATGATTTTTTCTTCATTTCGGCTATCTCTTTAAGAGTCTTGGGATATATACTTTTGCTCAGAATATTACCTCTTGCTATTAGTATTTATTCAATGTTACAATCTAATATATTGAAGTATTGTAGCATCTTAGTGATATAAGTTTCTTGAGACAAACCCAAAAGCTTTTTTGATCGATCTCTAATAATCTTCACTCCTAAGATGTACTCAGCTTCTCCCAAATCTATTATATCAATTATGATGACAACTATGATTTGATTTCCATCACAAACTCTATGTCACTTCTTGTTATTAGTATATCATCAATATATAATGATAAGATGACAAACTTTCCTTTTTCTTTTCTTAGATAAACACAATGATCCTCATTGATCATTTCGAAACCATAAGGTAAAATAACTTCATTAAATCTTATATTTCATTGTCTTGATGCTTGCTTTAGCCTATTCATAGACTTCTTAAGTCTACATACTCTATTCTTTTGACCTTCAGCAATGTAACCTTCTGGCTGTGTCATATAGAATTCTTACTCAAGATTACCATTAAGGAAAGTTATTTCTATATCCATCTGATGTAATTCCAAATAAAAATATATTACTATTGCTAGGATGACATGTATTGACATAAACATCACAACAGGGAAGAATGTCTCTTCAAAATCAATATCCTCTATTTAGGTATATCCTTTTGCAACTAAACGAGCTTTGTATCGATTAATCCACCCATTTATTTTTTTTATTTTGAGAATCCACTTATTCCCAATAGTCCTTCGGCCCAGAGGAAGATTGATTAAATCCCAAACTTGATTATTTCTCATAGACTATTTTCTCATCCATTGCAACTATTCATTTCGCTCTCACTGAGCATTTCAATACTTCCTCAACCATTTAATGTTCCTCATCATCAACTGGGAGAATCATTAATACCTCATTCTCAATGTCAATTCTTCTTCAAGGAATAATCTGACGACTACTTCTTCATAGGTTAAACTATTGAGAAACTGACTCATTCATAGGCAACACTCCCAATAGGTTGACTAAATTCAGGAATCTCTAGTGATACCTGATTTATTGATAAAGGAATATTATCCACTTTCTCTATTGCAAATAAAGGAATTATCTTATCAACGTCACCTCTTATTGAGAACTTAGTTTCGAGAAAAGTAGCATCTTTTGACTCTATTTCAGATATGGTTCTATCTTACTATTCACCAATGAAAACATAACCCTTAGAGGTATTAAAATATCTTACAAATATATATTTTCTACCCCAAGGTCTCAAATAAGTAGCTGACCCCAGGGTCTCAAATTACTCAAATTTGATTTTTTTTTCTTATTAAATGTTCATATTGAGTAGATGAAACATATTTAGAAGGCACTTGGTTAAGAACATAGGTTATAGCTAAAATGCATCTTCCTAATAGGAAATAGGTAAATTAACTTAAGCTATCATAGACCTAACCATATCTAGAAGAGTTTGATTTCTTCACACAACAACCCCATTTTACTATGGAGTTCTAGGGATAGTTAGTTGTCTAATGATCTCTTTCTCATTACATATTATCTTGAACTGATCAAACAAATATTAACTTCCATGATTAGTGCGAAAGACTTTAATCCTACATTTCAATTGATTCTCAACTTCATTTAAATAATGATTGAAACAATCTAATGCTTTACATTCATGAGAAATCAAATACACATGACTAAAACATGTGAAGCCATCAATAAATATAATGAAATAAAAACTCCATGTCTAGCCTTCACATTCATTAGACTACAAATATCCGAATAAATTAATTGCAATGGTGATTCAGTCAAAATAGCCTTACTAAATGGTTTCTTAGTTGCTTTTTTAGCAAGACAATGCTCACATATAGACAAGTTAATTTTAGCATTAGTGCCTAGCAGACCCTCATTAATAAATCTATCAATTCTTTCTTGTTCTATATGTCCCAATCTAGCATGCCAAACTTCACCATTAATTTCAACATCGCTAGTAAGAGCAATGTTCAAAAAATAACTATTATTTTCATAATTAACATCTAGTTCCACATAAAAATCATGAAACCATTCAATACATAATCATATCCTATTAACACGGAGTTAATTCTTAGTTACACACAATGATTGTAAAAATTCATATAATAACCCAAATTAAGAAGACTATTAACGGAAACCACATCCCGTCTAATCTCAGGAGCATACAAGAAATCATGTAGAAATAAGGTATGCCTAACACAAAAGTTGAGTTTTCAAGTGTTAATTCCTTTGACTTCAATTCATACATTATTTTCCATATATATCCATTTGTTGCTAGTTGGTACCCAACGATACTCCATGTATATAGCTCGATCATGAGCTACATGGTTCATTGCTCCTAAATCTATATTCCACAAAGGACAAGAATCAGTTAACAACACAAAACTAGCAACGTAATACTCATGAAAAGAAGATAAGCATGGATCTACCTTTTTTCGGCTCAATACATTCTCAAGCAATGTAGCCCTTCTTGCTATAGTTATAGCAAATTAGCTTGCTTTTAGGTTTCCTTACATACTTCTTTCCTTTCTTCTTGATTGGGTCCTATCTAGCAGTAGCACGATCTTTTTTCCCTTATATTTTCCTTTCTTGAATCATCTTTTATTATTCCTGGATCCAAAACCTTCAGCTACAAAAGATTATTCAGAAATCCTTGCGAATTGTATTATCTCCACCTCCAGTTCAACATGACGTGAGACATCAATAAAAGTATTGATACTTTCACTGTGAGTAAGGTTTTGTTTTATCATTTTAAAGAATCAGGAAAGGAAAGGATAACTATATGAACCTGTTGTTCATTGGTCAACTCATGACCAACAACCTTAAGCTCCTGGATCATATTCCTCATATCCCTCAGATGTTGGGTCATAGTAACATTCGAGCATATTCTCTCTCAAGGCTACCTAGATAGCACGGGATGATAGTAATGACTCATACTCAAATATTAGGTCATCTACCATTGAACTAATCAATATTCTCTTACCAGTGAAGTCCTTCTTCTTCCATTCTTTATAAGCATCAAGATCACGTTTATGCCATGCTGTAGAATCACAGTAGGTTCTTCCTTGAATTGATTCACAGTCTCTAAAACTTATTGTTCCTCAAAAATATATTATATCTTGAGATGTCATATTTTATAGTTATTCCCATATAGTTTTTCTCCCATATTAAGTTTAGTTATGATGTTCATAGTTACCATAATCTATCATAAATAAATATATTATTCAGTAATTCAATATATTTCATATGTATATAATTTATGATTAATTTAATGTAAATTTGAGTTGGTTTATAAAATCAAGTTGTAACTATGTTTCCACTCATTATTTGTATGATCCACTCTAATCAACATTGATCAATTCTATTACATACATCTCATCAAAAATAACTATTTATTTAAATAAACTAATTATTTTTAAATTAGTTAACACATAGCATAACTTTTTTTTATTAAATATAGTACTTTCATATATAACAACAATTTCTACTACATTATTTTCATAAACTAAATAAGCTTATACTATTCATACATAACAACAGTAATAATAACAACACTCTAATAGGCTAGATAAGCTATCACTATTCCCACTAAGAAAAATATTAGAACAGTAATCTTTACTATCTAATTCATCCTTGACTTTATTAAGGCAATCTCAAATTACCTAGCTTCAGGATTCTCCACAGATTCTTCAGAATTCTCTTCTGAATCCTCCTCAGATTCATCAAGATCCTTTTTTGGATCCTCCTCAAAATCATCAAGATCCTCTTCTGATTCTTCAGGATTATCCTCAGAATCTTCTATATCCTGTTTTGAAAACTCATGGTGAAGTAGCTCCACACATAACTCAGTAAAGTGGTAGTCTTGTGCCTCCTGCGTCGCGGGTGGCACGATTGGGCCGTGCCACCCCGCATGTCCATGTGCCATGGGCCATGCGGCACCCCTATAAAGGGGTGCCCTTCTCCTATTTTTGGGGGATATTTGGCTAGGGCTTTGCCCTAGGGCCTTGGGGAAGAGTCCTCCCCTCTAGGGGAGACCCTAGAGCCATGTCACTACCTCCTTGATGATCCATTGGCACCTCCGGAGTGAGAAGATCCACCAAGAAGACCACGCTACATGAATAACCTTTCTACTCCCTCTCTATCTTTGCCTAGGGTTAGAGATTGCTTTATTTCCTTTCTTCTTATTGTGTTCTCATTGTAATGGAGTAGTTATCCAATTTAGGATGTAGGGAGTAGTTAGGATGTAATGATGTTATGTGAACTATGTATTGTTACTTTTTCTTATTCAATGAAATATTCATGCTTTGTTCTATAGGTATTATGCTTTGAATATGTTTTTTAAAATGTATGAATGGCGAATACATATAGTTGTGAGGGTTTGATCGCCATATAGAGGGAGTGCTTGAGATCGTATGACCGAGGAGCTTTGTGATAGAGGCTACCTTTAACTGGGCATATTGGGCATTGTCTCAAAATGGAGGTTAATCTCTTACAAGTGATTAGCTAACACGACTTAATGAGTTTCTCCCTATCCTATGTTAGGAAGTGTTTAGCATAACCTAGAGATGTATGACCAGGGGCCTTAGTAACAATGAGTTACTTTTAACTGGACTCTCTAGGTTATGCACTTTACTTAATAACATTGGATGCCGAAGGGAGAAGTACTCCGGTGCACTTTTATAAGGTTAGCACCGGTACCTAGTTATGATCTTTACAAGCATATTGACATGGATTAGGATATAAACAATGCATAGGGCATCAACTAGCATTGTAGTGAAACCAAAGTCTTAGATTCCACCTATCTATTCCTTCTCTAAGGATCAAATATCTCTATTCTTTCTCCTTTTCTCTTCTTCTCTTCTCTCCTCCTTCCTTAAGCAAGCTATTTTCAATCTAACCCTGTTACGTCTAGATAGCTTGCCTTGCGAAATTGACTATTACTTAATCAATAGTTCTTGTGGATATGAGAATTTTATATTACTTGATGGTGTTCCCGTGCACTTACGGGTGACACATCAAGTTTTTGACACTGTTGTCGGGGGCTGTTCGCATTAACACTAATCGATAAGCAAATTATCTAGTCTAGACACTTTTTTCTTTATTTTTGTTTATAGCTTACTTTTCACTTCTCTTACTTTTATTCCTATATTTCTTTCTATGTTTTTAATTTCTGCATTTTGTTTTATAGTTTTTTTCTCTTATATAATCCCATGAGCTATAACATGAGTAACATGCCTTTGAGTGATTTCTACACAGCCTTGTCTTTTGGATTTCTGCCTCCCAGTGTGCAACCTCAAATTGAGGATGATGATTCGGATGTTGATCAGTATGAGTACTTTTGTGGAGTATGTGAAAGCATGACCCATCCAGCTGTAGTGTATCATTTATATCAAAAAGCTGCTAATAGTTCTATATAACTTCAGAGTTTATTTCAACCTCAACAAAGTTTTGAGCGACATGAGTACTTCCTACCACACCAGCTTGTTCTTGATTCACTTCAGTACTACAATCAGAATTGGATGTATCATTAATATTTTGACTACAAAAGCATGAAAGAAGTTGAGTAAGCTTCTCAAGAATTCTAGTGTCTACCAAAATTCCAAGATGATTCAACATTGGATGAGCCACATCAATATCAACGTGTTAAACAAACTTTCTAGGAAGAAAATCAAGACTTAAAAACTCTTACTCCCAATCAGATGAAGACCACAGTACAAGATTCTGAAGAGCTCTTAGTGCAACAGAGAGCTTGATTTCTATGGACACTTTATCAAATTAATCGAGACACTAACTCTGACTTTATAGCTCTCCATGACTCCTCTATTGTCTTGCATGACATTGATGTAGTTGATGGTACTCAGGACAAGGACAGAACCATTGGTGCATTTCCATCCACACTAGCTGATGTTTTTGTTGAAGCCCCCGAAGATGATGAAGATAGTTCGTATATATTTGCTGATGAAGCCATAAATGGGGTGGGATAATGATGCAAATAGTTGGGTGGATGGTATTGAAATAAGTGAACTCTTTGGTGCATTTGATGAAGTTGATATGGTGGATGTAAGTGTAGAAACTCATGAATTGGAAGACATGTCCCAAGGAAAACCTTATGCGCTTATTCAACTAACTGGAGAAGTTGGATCTAAAATGGTTGAGGATACATGTGTAGCAACTTGTGCAATGGAAGCAAAGCCCCAAGAATCACCGATTTTAGAAACACCACCATCAACACTAGAGTTAGAGCCACTACAAGAACTTGAGGGAATCAGATCCGCTTGTTTAGAAGTTTTAGGTAACTGTCAGCAATGCAAGGTTAGTATTCTTAATGATCTTTCAGAAATGTTAATAGACGTACAAACATTTGATTTTAGAGGATGTGATTCATTTTCTAATTCATGCACAATTATAATTGATATATGTCCTTTCTTATTTTATATGTGTGTGGGAGATATGCTTTTCTATGGGGTATTAAGAATTTTGTAGGCCTGAAGATTGGATCCTTTGTCTGAACCGCCTTAGACCTCTAGAGTGTGCCTGCAATAAAGGAGAGAATGTTACTTCATCCTCTACTTAAGGCTCTTTTCCAACCATGGGCAATTGGAAAGAAAGTACAGAAGTATCATACTCTAGTCAGAGCAAGATTTCAATGAAATTGCCATGGTGGTCGAGCTAATGACCTAAAATAAGTACTTCTTGGGAGGCAACCCAAGCTCTTTACTTGCTTTCACCTTAGCTTTTAGTTTCTATCTAATTTCATAACTCAACCCCTCTACTTATATTCTTGTCTATTTGCCTTTGATATGATTCAAAGTTAAGGAGTGTGGATACAAGTTAAAGAAGGGTGACTTTCGATGATTCAGATATTTGACAAATACAACTTGGTAACACCTTTCACCAATAAACCTCCTCTATTTTAGTATATGTTTTCATTGGGACAACGAAAAGTTTAAGTCTAGGAGATACATGTATACATTGGGTTGTGAACTAGTTTTAGTTGTGTTTTCCCTAGTTTTAGTTATGTTTTCCTTTCATAATAAAATTTTCATAGTTGCATCTATCATCATATTATTTTGAATTATTCTCAAGTGAAAATACTAGCATGTTTATTCTTCATTCATGTTGTTTGATTTAGTGTTGGTATGTTTGGTGAATAATTTTTCTCTATCTCTAATAGTATGAAATGAACATAGTCTTGTTGAAATGTTTAAGTGTTGGTCTATGATAGGGTTGAATGAGACTTGGTCATAACGAAGGATAAAGAAGATGCGCAACCCAACAACGGTAGGTCAAGGCAACCCACCTCGGGAATCCCGGGGGCGACGGGCCTAGGAAAGGCGGCTGGGAGAGCCTCCTCGGGAGCACCCCGGGAGGTTAGGCCCCGAGAGCACCTCAGGAGTTGTGGCACCCGAAGACCCCGAGCTCAACTAGGGAGGTGGAGTCCCCGCACTAACCGACCTCAGACACTGAACCCCTCATGGTACGGATAAGCACCCCCGGTAGAAAAGGTCTTCACGACCCATGAATGTCGCAAAGCTGATAACGACGCAGACCGTTTTAAGGGGTATCCGGTTACCGATGAAAGAGGGGGGCGTGGCTTGTATATCGAGACATGGCATAGATCGAGGACACAAGCCTAGTATATGGACTTCGGTATAAAAGGTAGCTCAACTCCTCCAGTAAGGGGGTTACGCTCTCTCATTCTACATACTGTCTTTCTTTATCGTTGCCATTACTCTTCGGACACCCTACTAACTTGAGCATCAGAGTGGACTCCGCCGGACCCCTGCCGACGTATCCCCTAATGCTTGTGTTAACTTCACAGGACCCCAAGTTCCTCCTTGACGTAACAACTTCCACGTAGGCAGAACCTCGGTGACTGGCCATCGCCGGAGACTCCTTCCGGAACAAATTTGGCGTTGTCTATGGGAAACTAGAAAAGCACTTGAAGGAGCACCGATGGCAGGATCGGAGGGACAACCCCTTACCCTCACTAGAGAGGAACTTGACCGCCTAGTGGCTAACGCCATCAAGGAAGCCCTGGAGCAGCACCAAGTCGAACAGGCTGCCCAGCAACCAGTGGGTCCGGTGAGGGAGGAGCTCCCCAGAGTCTCCGCCTCGCATTCCCGAAGATCCGTCACCCCTGTGGGGCGACAAGACGGAGCAGCCCAGGACCCCCAAAGAGAATCCCCTGGAGATATGGAGAAGGCTCACTCGGTGGCTTCCAGCGCTCAGAGACACGAAGAGGGATTGGGGAAGAGGGATGGACCCAAGACCTCCCATAAGGCTCCCTCTACCCCTTTTTCGTCCGAGATTGTAGAGGACCCCATGCCGAAGCAATTCCGCGGGCCCGGGATCCCTGAATATGATGGGAAGACGGATCCAGAGGATCACGTTTGTAAATTTGAGAACGCGGCACTCCTACACCAGTATACTGACGGTGTGAAGTGTCGGGTGTTCTTGAACACTTTGTCCGGAGCAGCTCAGCGGTGGTTCCAGAGGTTGCTATAAGGTTCCATCAACTCCTTCACGGAGTTCAAGACAGCCTTCCTCCACCATTTCACGAGTAGCCGTCGCTACCAGAAGACGACACTTAACCTATTTGCTCTCAAGCAGAAGCCCAAGGAACTGCTCAAGGAGTATATCCAGAGGTTCAACTGGGTGGCGCAGGACGTGCCTAGCGCGACGTCAGAGATACTCGTCAGTGCTTGCACCTAAGGACACGCTGAAGGGGACTTCTTCCGGTCCTTGGTGAGGAAGCCCCTCGCCAGCTTCGACGATCTGCTAGGGGCGCTCCATCATACATGTCAATATAGAAGAAGTACAGTATGCCCCGCACAAGGATCCAGTCGGAGCTCCTCCTCCGACAGCCCCTCGGTCAGACAGAAGAGAGCCCCCGGCTCCGGCGCGGGGAAGAGACCTGCCTCCCGGGAGGGACCAAGGGACTAGCAAGCGTCGGTTGGTGGAGACGGTAGATACCGAGCAACCTGAGTCATTGCCGAAGTACTGCAATTAACATGGCAGCTCGACTCACTCCATGGAGGAGTGTCATGGCTTGAAGAAGAAGTTCAGTGAGGAAGCCGACATCAAACTTCGAAGAAAATGGAACAAGTCGGGGTATCACCAAAGGTCGCCCAGGCGAAGCTTCTCCCCTCGGCGACGGCCCGCCGGGGAAAACGAGGTCCGACCTCGGTCCCAATCGCGATCAAGAGGTAGGAGTCGGGGGCCCGCACCCCAAAGATCCCTCTCCTTAGAGAAAGATCCCCAAAAAGGCAAAGCCCCTATGCGGGGTCCTCCTTCGGGCCATGTAGGGGTCATCTCCAGAGGACCTACAGGAGGTGACTCTAACCGGACCAGGATGTCTTACACTCAGCGGTTGGAGAACTACTCCATCAGGACAAGCCAAAGCCAGGGGCTAGGCCCTACAATCTCGTTCGGGCTATCCGACCTCGAAGAAGTAGAAGCTCCCCACGAGGACGCTATAGTAATCATGGCCCGCATTGCCAATTATGAGGTGAAGCGAATCTTTGTAGACACGAGGAGTTCCGTGAATATTCTGTGCAGGGCAGCTTGGGAACAAATGCAGATAGACGAGGATGAACTACTCCCGGTCTCGACCCCACTATTTGGCTTCACGGGGTATCGAGTACAGCCGCTGGGGCAAATTACCTTGTCACTCTCATTGGGCAGCGACAGGCTCGAAAGGACCCGGAGGACTCCTTTCTTAATCGTGGACGCGCCCTCCTCCTACAATGCCATCCTAGGCCGCCCAACGCTCAGCACTTTCTAGGCTGTAGTCTCAGTTTATCATCAGAAGATTAAGTTCCCGGTAGGAGACCGGGTGGTGGAAGTCCGAGGAGACCAGCTGGTGTCTAGGCAATGCTATAGTAGAGAAGTCAGAACAGAGTCTCGGAAGAACCCGAAGAGTCTAGAAGACTAGCTGGGGTAGAAAGGAAAAAACTCAGGAGGTCCCAGTCCGGTTGCGGTCTCGGACCCTTCTGGTCTTGGTAAGATTTACAATTTATTTAGAACATCTGTCTGTGTCTCTCTGTGCTCACACAGCAAAATTGAGTAATAAAAGGAGATGCTTCCTTCAATTACAATGCGCTACTGAGGAATTCAAAAACCATAATGCCCTGCGGTGCAGCCTATGCCCGGGGTACTGATAAGCACCATTTTATTGATTATTTTAAGTGCTAAAATCCATGATTGACCTATGTTTTTATTGCTTAATTGTGATTTTACCCTAGGTTTTAGGATTTCCTATTATTTTGGACTTAATTGCAAAATTACACAATTTTTGGATTATTTGGCCACTAAATTCTTGATTTATTTTTTGTAGGCATCAATGGTTCCTGGACCTAGAGCATATTGGGTCAAACCTGAGTCGGATGTGAACCAGATCGAATTATCAAGCCTACGATTAATCCGGACCGTTCGATTCAAGAGCGGCTAGATCTGAGCCATCCGGGACGATCTGAAGCAATCCGAGCTAGGGTTAGGGTTGATCAAGCTCTATGATCAAGATCTGAAGGTTTCATCCAAATCAGAGCTAGATCAACCGTTGGATCAAGCAAGGAGGGCTTTAGAGCGTCCATTCACAGATAGAGTTGATCTGGACCATCCGTTACAAATCTGGAGGATCCGAGCTACCACGAGGCAGATCCTGACCCCAGATCATCATCATAAAAGTTTGGCTCCAATCAGAGCAAGATCAGCCGTTGGATCTCCTCCAATCAATCTGAGCCGTCCAAAGTTAATTACTTAAAGAAAAATTTCCCACAGCGCACAGTGTCGCGTTCCTCGCCGCAGCTCGTTTGCGCTTGGTTTTCTCCTTCGTTTCTTCTCGTTTCTTCAGCAAGTTCTTCGTCCGAAGGGCGTGACCACCTCGATTCGAGCTCATCCTTGAGTGACAGCAAGGATTCGGATGGAGGCTTAGCTTAATTTCGTTTATTAGCTAGTTTCTCGTTTCTGCACTTTGTTCTGTTTTTGTAATTCGAATCAGATTGTTTAATTTCGTTTTCTGATTGTTTTAGCTTAACTAGGTTTTGATTCCTCAAGTTAAGAAGTCTAGGAACTGGTTTAATGAACAATCAGATTAAATTTCTGCTGGTTTTCATAGTAATTTCTTGCGTGCCACTTTGAATGCTTGCGTATCATTCTATTTCTGAAACTGAATTTCAGTTTCAGAATTTTTCCAGTTTGTTTCCTTTTTGGTGAGCTAATTTAGTTGGATTAAGTTAGTCTAGACTTTAGTTTCATTCCTGAATTCTGTTTAGCTTTGGGAAATCGACATTTCAATTTGCTCTCCACTTAGATCATTGCGTATCAACCCTCAATCCTGCATCTCCATTTCATTTCTGAAAATTTCGATCTCAGCTCATCAATTGGCACTTTAATTGTTTGTTTCACATCCATCCACTTCACACAAGCTACTAGGTTAAGCTTGAACTCAATTCATAGTTGCAATCCTGAAATTCTGCGACCAATTCTGCAAATCTGCAGTCTTGATGGTGCCAAGTTCTGAGATGTTTCCAAACTGATAAATCTGATTTTCGCACATCACTTTTAGTGTATCAGTGAATTGCTACTGAATTGGTGCTTCTGCATCTGAATTTCTGAATCCGTATCATCTCTGAAATTCTGCACAATCCACTCTGCATTTCATTTCTGCCTTCAATGTTAAACCTGCTCGGCAGAGGGATTTGAGTTCCTGTTTGTGAGTTAAATTGCTTAGTAAATTGCAGCTGACTTGTTTGCTTCACATCATCTACTTGAAATCAATATTGGATATATGGATGGTTACTTCGGAACATAGTATCAACTCCTTTTTGCGTATCAACTTGAAGATTGAATTGGTTTGTACTTGAGTTGTGCTTTCCATTTATGCATTAGAGTTTAGCTCTGAATCCTTGTATGAATTCCAATTTGTTTTGACTATTAATCCAGTTTCCTGCAGCCTAGTGTGAACTGCTGCAACTTGTCTCAGTGATTCTGAATTGCAAATCCATTGCAATCGAAACTAGTTGTGTTTGCATCTAGCTTGTATCAAGTTAGTGTTCATGGCTGCAAATTAGGTTAGAGTTCTTCCATTAGTATCAACCGAAAACTCTGTTGTTTAGCATTTAATAGCAAATTGAATTCAGATTGCTTTTCTACATTCGGTTGGGTTACCTTGGTTAATTTGGTTTTTCATTGGCTGAGTTATTAATTGTCATTCCTTGTTTAGCTTATTAGCTAAGTTCCTCTATTTTTCAGTGTGCTTTCACATTCCTAATCGCATTCCCAACCCAAATCACATTTGATACCTGAAATTTATAAACGACACATAAATACGAGCTCGAATCAAACAACGTCAACTAGCCCCGAGAAAAATACGACCTGTGGCCCCTTTACTACGTTTCCATATTTTGATTGTAAAAGAGTTTCCAGCATCATTTCATTTATAAATTCATTGATATTTAAATTTGATGAGCCCATACATTTCGTGACAAATTAATTAGTATATTTGGGCCCGTCAAATTTTTGGCGCCGTTGCCGGGGAAGCAACTAGTTGATTTGTTTGATTTCTGCTTGTGCACTTATTTCATATCATCCTTGACTTACTTTTGTGCTTATTGCTATAGCTTTGGATTTGATTTTATTTGTTTTATCTTTTTATCTACTTTTACTGCGATTTGTTTTGTTTTTATGACCAGGTCTTTAGGTGCTGAATTAGAAGATTTCGATCCTGAGATTGAGAGGACTTTCAGAGTCAGGAGGAGTCAGGCCATTCTTTCTGAGACTCCAGATATTCCTCCACTACAGACTATCAGCACTCACTCAGGCATTGACATGGCAGACCACCAGAGAACCATGAAGGAGCTCGCAGCACCAGATGCTGCATTTCAGTACTCCAGCATAGCATATCCAGAGCTGGCAGGGGATTTTGAGCTCAGATCTGGACTCATTAATTTGCTACCTAAATTTCAAGGATTATCTGGAGAGGATCCAAATAGGCACCTGCACGAATTCCATGTTGTATGCTCCACTATGAAGCCTCAGGGTATTTCTGAAGAAGACATCAAGCTGAGAGCTTTTCCCTTCACATTGACAGGAGCAGCAAAAGACTGGTTTTATTATCTGCCTACAGGACATGTGTCTAGTTGGATCGCTATGAAGAAGGCATTTTTGGAAAAGTACTTCCCAGCCTCCAGGACAGCTATAATCAGAAAAAGCATATGTGGGATTCAGCAAGTGGTGGGTGAGACATTGTATGACTACTGGGAGAGATTTAACAAGCTGTGTTCAAGTTGCCCCCAGCATCAGATTAGTGAGCAGCTTTTGATTCAGTACTTTTATGAGGGACTCTTACAGATGGATAGGACTTTGATTGATGCTGCAGCTGGAGGGGCCTTGGTCAACAAAACACCACATCAAGCTAGGGAGTTAATTTCTAATATGGCTGAGAATTCCCAACAATTTGGAAGCAGAGCTTTGACCACCAGAGGAGTTGGTGAAGTTCAGATAGTTTCTAGTGATCAGAAGGAGATTAAGACTGCATTGATGGAGCTCACCTCGGCTGTTAAGCAAATTGAATTAAACATGGCAAGACAAAATTCAACTCCGTCAGTACCTCCACAATCTAATCAAGTGGTGAGTGTGTGTGGCATTTGCTCTAGTCAAGAGCACACTTCAGACTCATGCCCTACCCTCCAACAGGACGAGACAGTAGCAGCATTAGTAAGAGGACAATTTCAAGCAAGAAACAATCCTTATTCCTCTACTTACAACCCTGGGTGGAGGGATCATCCAAATTTGAGGTATGGAAATTCTTTCTACCAACAAGGCCCTCAACCACAGCCCTCACAGCCACCCCAACCAATTTTCCAGCAAGTTCAGCAACAACAACCACAATCACAGCACCAAAATCGAAGTTTTCAGCCCCTAAATCAGCACTTCCAGCAACCATTTCAGCAGCCATTTCAAGGGTTTCAACAAGGTTTTCAAGGGAATATGAATTATCCACAACCATACCAGCCTCTACAGCAGCAAGTTCAACAATCACAGCAAAATTTCCAGCCTTGGAACTCAAGTTTTCAGCCCCAGAACCAAGAATTTCAGCCCAATCAATTTCAATCTCTACAACCACCATTTCAAATGCAAAATCAAAATCTTCAAGGCTGTAATTCTCAGCAAAATCAACCCACATTTCAACCTACTTATCAGCCAAGTCAACAGCAATTCCAGACCTCCAATCAGTCCCAACAGCCCCAATTCCAACAATTACAACAAGATGATATCATTGGAGCTATACAAAACCTAGGAAGGCAAATGGGACAATTGGCTAATGATGTGAATCAACTTAAGGCTCAAGGATCAAGCCAACTACCTTCCCAAGCTGTTCCCAACCCAAAGGGAAATGTTAGCGCGATTTATTTGAGGAGTGGGAAGGTTGCATCAACTCAAAATGACCCAAGAGCAGAATTTTCTGAAAATAGGGCAGCATGTTCATTTCCAGCCCAAATCAGTGCCGAAACCACTCCAAATTCAGTGGAAACCAACCCTATCTCGTGCCCAACTCCCTCCTCAAGCAATTCCCCAATTTTGGTGGAAAACGGAGAAGAAATCAGTGGCGAGACAGATTTTACAGCGGGTCCAAAAAACAGGGCAGCAGCTCACAATTCAGCCCTTCCATCTTCGATTCAAGAGGAAGAATTTAGAGTGCCCTTGCCTTTTCCAAATGGGAGAACTCCTACCAAAAGACACGTGGAGGAGGAGAAAACCAAAGAGTACAATGAACTGGTAAAACTCTTTAGTAAAGTTGAAATTAATGTACCCTTGCTGACAATGATTAAACAGGTTCCTAAGTACGTAAAATTTTTGAAAGACCTTTGTATTAACAAGAGGAAGCTTAAGGAAAATGAATTGGTCAGCATGGGGAAGAATGTCTCATCACTCATCCATGCCATACCTCAGAAATGTGAAGACCCTGGCATGTTCACTGTATCTTATGAGATAGGAAGCACCACGCTACATGATGCTATGCTTGATTTGGGAGCTTCTATTAATGTCATGCCCAGGACGGTCTTCGAAATGCTTGGCATTGGTCCTCTACAGCCCACGGGAGTTGTGATTCAGCTAGCAGACCGGAGTCAGACCCGCCCGGCAGGAGTTATTGAAGATGTTTTGGTTAAAGTGAAAGAGTTGATTTTCCCTGCGGACTTCTACATCCTAGACATGGAGGGAGAGTACCTTGCACGTAGATCCCCACTTATCCTTGGAAGGCCTTTTCTGAAGACGGCCAAAACAAAAATTGATGTTTATGCTGGCACCCTTTCGATGGAGGTGGGAGATACAGTAGTCCAGTTTAGCATTTTCGACGCCATGAAGGACCCTAGGGGAGATCACTCTATTCTGAGCATAGACACATCAGATGAGACTGTTGAGGCACAGATCATTGATGACGATGGTACATTTGACATAGTGGGAGGAGAGTTGATTTCAGAGGAGACTTTACCTGATTTTTCTTATTTTGTATTTTGTGATGATATTGTTCTTGGTAGCCCTAATCTTTTTAATAAGGTTGTTGCAGATATTGCTAAGGAGGCATGCACAGGAGATTATTCTACAGGTGTAGGGGATTGCACAGAGCCCCAGGGACCACCACCATTTCCAGAAAGTGTAGGGACTTGCATGATTGGAGCAAGTACCCAAGGATCACCTATTCTAGTTGATTGCCCACCAGATTTTGAGCCTGAGATGGAGGTATTTCTTATAGACCCGTCAGACATTTTTCAGCATGATCAGGTAAGTATTTCTTCTTTTCCTTTAGAAAATCTCAGATCCAGAATTGATTTTATTGGTTGTGACAGATTACTTGATACATGCTTGATAGAGAATAATTGTGATATTTCAATTGAAGAGCCAAAAATTGATTTCTTTATTTGTGAAGAGTTCCTGGATGCAAATTTTGTAGGAAATAAATGCGAAAAATTTATTGAGGCACCAAGAATTGATTTTATTGGATGTGATACATTTTTGGATGCATTTTATACAAAAACTGATATTGTTTCATTTCTTTCATATCTTGCAGGACCCCAAAAACTTCTGGAGTGGATGCTTCATCTGAATAGACTCAAACCTCCTGGAAGGTGTTCCAAAAAGAATAAAGAGGGAGTAGACTTTACTTTAATTCGAAAAACTCCACTTCTTAAATGGGTCTTGTATCTAAATAACCTTCGGCCACCTGAACAGATAGCTGTACAGTCCAAGTGTGGGGGAGCGATGCACCGTGACATTGAACAAATAAAAGAAGCTCTTTTGCATATACAGACTCCTCCACTACCACGATGGAGGTTGTTTCTTGATAGACTCCGACCGCTAGAAATAAAGGGAGTTTGATCTTTCTTGCCTTCTTTATTGCATGTTTTCACTTTTTAAATGAGTTCTTGCTAATAAATACGTGGGTAGAGTAACATGAATAAACGTCATTGTAAATACCATGTTTTTGCATGATTAGGAATAAATGTATCCCTTAGGTTATCTCTATAGCATTTTAGAATCTTTTGGAAAATAAATTAAATTTGGTTGTCGAGACTTAGGATTTGAGTTCATGGATGAATTCTTGGTTGCTTGAGTACTATTTTTCCTTAGACTCTTGATTGAGGATTTGAGATGAATCATTTGCACCTAGTGAGAATTAGCCTTATATTTGTGACACACATGTTATTAAACTCTAGAACTTGCTTAGGTTCTTTCAAAACCATATTTCAATGATTGGATCACATCTATAGAGGCTAATCACTTTGTTTACCTTTCCATATCAATATTTAGCAAAATTCATATTCATTCCATTTTTCTTTACTTATTTCCTACTCTTACCCTCACTTTTCTTTGGACTTGTTGTTTAAAATGTTTCAAATGCTATTTCGCCCGAGACGGACAAAGATTTAAGTGTGGGGGAGTGATTAGTGATTTGGAAGCACTTCATTTATCAAGGAGGCACTTCAATTCGAAAAAAAATTGTGCTAAGTTGGATTGATATCAAGATCAAATGGGAAGAAGTGTTAAGGATGGAAGCAATTAGAAATCTCAATTCCTTATTATACCTTGGAGATCTATGCAAGTGCATGGTGCGGCAATAAAAAAAAAAAAATCTGCAATAATAAGAAGAGGGCACACACAAGCAAAAAGAAAGGATTTGTGTGCCAAAGTGAGAAAAGTGCCACTTGATTGCAAGGGAGGTCTCCTGCACTTATAGATCTGAAGAAGGAATGGAAGCTGAATTGAAGGAATGCAAGCAATGGAGAAATCTGAAATCTGTGCCATGCCAAAAAGAAAGAAAAAAATGCTGTGATCATTTCGAAATTCCAGCTATACTTGGCTGAAAAATCTGGATTGCAGCTGTACCTTGCTAGGAAGATCAAGTAACATGTTGCTACAATCTGAATTGAAGCTGCAAAGTCTGAAAAATCCATGAAAAGCTGCTGAAAATTTTTGCATTCGAAAAAATCAGTGAGGGAAGCTAGTAAAGTAGTTTTGTATCAACTTCCATTTGAATCCATGCTTCCGTAATCAGCAGTGCCTTGCCGAATCTTAACAGAGCTTGCAGAATGGTTTTTGATTGAACTAAACTATTTGGGAGCTGAGAACATTACTGAATCTGAAAGAAAAAAAAAATCAGTGAAGGGGCTGAAATTTGATTTACTACTCAGCCATTGTCAAGTGGAACAATTCAATTCAGCTAGTTGATGCTAAATGCTTTCAAGAAATCAGATGTTTGCAAGGATGAAGAATCAGTGATGCCGTGGATGCTGGACCTTAACAGAAGGAAGAAAAAAAAAAAGGGAGAAAACAGTTTGAAAAGGAAGAAAACAAGGAAAAAGAACAAAGAAGCAAGTTGGTATCCAATTGAAGTTTCGGCACCATGAATTAGTGAAGATAATCTCATCCAAATTCAAGATCTACTCAAATACATTCTGATTTCAGTAGAGAAAAGAAAGAAAGAGGAAAAAAATCAGAAAAGAAAACAAAGAGCAAAGTTGGCACGGAATTGGGAAACTTGGCTCATTAGACCAAAGAAGGGTTTTTCATTCAATTCAAGGGCAATTATTCAAGATTAACTCCACCACATTTGTGATATCACTAGAGGACTGTAAAGATGGGGCAAAGCACATTGGAAACAATTTTTGAGCAACCAAGTCTCCCACTTCATCAAATTTTCCATTTCCTTAGCTTTTATTCCATTTCTCACCATTTTCTACATTTTCATTTTGTTTTTGTAGATGTTGATCTTCTTCATGATTAATGGTGGAGAGTAGATAATAAGCAAGCCTATGGTAGTGCAAGAAGCATGTGTGTTTGAGTGAGCTCCACTTTCATCATCAACTTAGAACTTAGGAGAGAGCCACCAGAATTTTCCTTGAAAGGCTAGAGATTTAAATTCATCTCAATGATCCATGATGGATGAAAAGGCTAAGTTGTTGATTTAAGGACAAGATAGTAATCCATAGAGCTTAGATTTATGAGAATTGCAACCCTAGGTAATTTCTTTTCATTTGCTTCTAATTATGCTTAAGAAAATCTATGGGATACATGTTTAGTTATTTCGCGAGACGCTCAAGGCTAAGTGTGGGGGAGTTGATAAGCACCATTTTATTGATTATTTTAAGTGCTAAAATCCATGATTGACCTATGTTTTTATTGCTTAATTGTGATTTTACCCTAGGTTTTAGGATTTCCTATTATTTTGGACTTAATTGCAAAATTACACAATTTTTGGATTATTTGGCCACTAAATTCTTGATTTATTTTTTGTAGGCATCAATGGTTCCTGGACCTAGAGCATATTGGGTCAAACCTGAGTCGGATGTGAACCAGATCGAATTATCAAGCCTACGATTAATCCGGACCGTTCGATTCAAGAGCGGCTAGATCTGAGCCATCCGGGACGATCTGAAGCAATCCGAGCTAGGGTTAGGGTTGATCAAGCTCTATGATCAAGATCTGAAGGTTTCATCCAAATCAGAGCAGATCAACCGTTGGATCAAGCAAGGAGGGCTCTAGAGCGTCCATTCACAGATAGAGTTGATCTGGACCATCCGTTGCAAATCTGGAGGATCCGAGCTACCACGAGGCAGATCCTGACCCCAGATCATCATCATAAAAGTTTGGCTCCAATCAGAGCAAGATCAGCCGTTGGATCTCCTCCAATCAATCTGAGCCGTCCAAAGTTAATTACTTAAAGAAAAATTTCCCACAGCGCACAGTGTCGCGTTCCTCGCCGCAGCTCGTTTGCGCTTGGTTTTCTCCTTCGTTTCTTCTCGTTTCTTCAGCAAGTTCTTCGTCCGAAGGGCGTGACCACCTCGATTCGAGCTCATCCTTGAGTGACAGCAAGGATTCGGATGGAGACTTAGCTTAATTTCGTTTATTAGCTAGTTTCTCGTTTCTGCACTTTGTTCTGTTTTTGTAATTCGAATCAGATTGTTTAATTTCGTTTTCTGATTGTTTTAGCTTAACTAGGTTTTGATTCCTCAAGTTAAGAAGTCTAGGAACTGGTTTAATGAACAATCAGATTAAATTTCTGCTGGTTTTCATAGTAATTTCTTGCGTGCCACTTTGAATGCTTGCGTATCATTCTATTTCTGAAACTAAATTTCAGTTTCAGAATTTTTCCAGTTTGTTTCCTTTTTGGTGAGCTAATTTAGTTGGATTAAGTTAGTCTAGACTTTAGTTTCATTCCTGAATTCTGTTTAGCTTTGGGAAATCGACATTTCAATTTGCTCTCCACTTAGATCATTGCGTATCAACCCTCAATCCTGCATCTCCATTTCATTTCTGAAAATTTCGATCTCAGCTCATCAATTGGCACTTTAATTGTTTGTTTCACATCCATCCACTTCACACAAGCTGCTAGGTTAAGCTTGAACTCAATTCATAGTTGCAATCCTGAAATTCTGCGACCAATTCTGCAAATCTGCAGTCTTGATGGTGCCAAGTTCTGAGATGTTTCCAAACTGATAAATCTGATTTTCGCACATCACTTTTAGTGTATCAGTGAATTGCTACTGAATTGGTGCTTCTGCATCTGAATTTCTGAATCCGTATCATCTCTGAAATTCTGCACAATCCACTCTGCATTTCATTTCTGCCTTCAATGTTAAACCTGCTCGGCAGAGGGATTTGAGTTCCTGTTTATGAGTTAAATTGCTTAGTAAATTGCAGCTGACTTGTTTGCTTCACATCATCTACTTGAAATCAATATTGGATATATGGATGGTTACTTCGGAACATAGTATCAACTCCTTTTTGCGTATCAACTTGAAGATTGAATTGGTTTGTACTTGAGTTGTGCTTTCCATTTATGCATTAGAGTTTAGCTCTGAATCCTTGTATGATTTCCAATTTGTTTTGACTATTAATCCAGTTTTCTGCAGTCTAGTGTGAACTGCTGCAACTTGTCTCAGTGATTCTGAATTGCAAATCCATTGCAATCGAAACTAGTTGTGTTTGCATCTAGCTTGTATCAAGTTTAGTGTTCATGGCTGCAAATTAGGTTAGAGTTCTTCCATTAGTATCAACCGAAAACTCTGTTGTTTAGCATTTAATAGCAAATTGAATTCAGATTGCTTTTCTACATTCGGTTGAGTTACCTTGGTTAATTTGGTTTTTCAGTGGCTGAGTTATTAATTGCCATTCCTTGTTTAGCTTATTAGCTAAGTTCCTCTATTTTTCAGTGTGCTTTCACATTCCTAATCGCATTCCCAACCAAAATCACATTTGAAACCTGAAATTTATAAACGACACATAAATACAAGTTCGAATCAAATTATATCAACTAGTCCCCGAGAAAAATACGACCTGTGGCCCCTATATTACATTTTCAGATTTTGATTGTAAAAAGGGTTTCCAATTATTCATTTATAAATTCTAAATTTGAGGCCCACATTCGTGACACAGTCAATTTGGGTCCGTCAAGGCCAAACCGTTAATCTTGCTGTATGACCATTGCTATAGGAGTGGTTTTGGTAATCAGTGAGTTTTAACCAAAACTCTCTGATGGACCTCCCATATCTGGAATTCTGAGAAACCTATATCAGTAGATAGGGTTGAGCTAGGAGATTAGATTTTCGGTGCCCAAACCTCTAATTTTGCTGTATGACCATTGCTATAGGAGTGGTTTAGGTATATCTGTGAGTTTTGACCAAAACTCACTGATGGACCTCCCATATCTGGAATTCTGAGAAACCTATATCACTAGATAGGGTTGAGCTAGGAGATGAGATTTTGGGTGCCCAAACCTCTAATCTAGCTGTATCACCAATGCTATAGGAGTGGTTTAGGTATATCAGTGAGTTTTGACCAAAAGTCACTGATGGACCTCCCACATCTGGAATTATGAGAACCCTATATCTGTAGATAGGGTTGAGATAGGAGATGAGATTTTGGGTGGCCAAATCTCTAATCTTGTTGTATGACCATTGCTATAGGAGTGGTTTATGTATATTAGTGAGTTTTAACCAAAACTCACTGATGGACCTCCCATATCTGGAATTCTGAGAAACATATATCAGTAGATAGGGTTGACGTAGGAGATGAGATTTTGGGTGCTCAAACCTCTAATCTTCCTGTATCACCAATGCTATATAGGAGTGGTTTAGGTATATCAGTGACTTTTGAAAAAACTCACTGATGGACCTCCCACATCTAGAATTCTGAGAAACATATATCAATAGATAGGGTTGAGATAGGAGATGAGATTTTGGGTGTCAAACCTCTAATCTAGTTGTATCACCAATGCTATAGGAGTGGTTTAGGTATATCAGTGAGTTTTTGACCAAAACTCACTGATGGACCTCCCACATCTGGAATTTTGAGAAACCTATATCAGTAGATAGGGTTGATATAGGAGATGAGATTTTGGGTGGCCAAACCTCTAATCTTGCTGAATGCCTATTGCAATAGGAGTGGTTTAGGTATATCAGTGAGTTTTAACCAAAACTCACTGATGGACCTCCAATATTTGGAATTCTGAGAAACCTATATCAGTAGATTGGGTTGAGAAAGGAGATGAGATTGTGGGTGCCCAAACCTCTAATCTTGTTGTATGCCCATTGCTATAGGAGTGGTTTAGGTATATCAGTGAGTTTTGACCAAATTTCACTGATAGGTCTCTCATATCTGGAATTTTGAGAAACCTATATCAGTAGATAGGGTTGAGCTAGGAGATGAGATTTTGCGTTGCCAAACCTCTAATCTAGCTGTATCACCAATGCTATAGGAGTGGTATAGGTATATCAGTGAGTTTTGACCAAAACTCACTGATGGACCTCCCACATCTGGAATTCTGAGAAACCTATATCAGCAGATAGGGTTGAGCTAGGAGATGAGATTTTGGGTGCCCAAACCTCTAATCTTCCTGTGTCACCAATGCTATATGGGAGTGGTTTAGGTATATCAGTGAGTTTTGAGCAAAACTCGCTCATGGACCTCCCACATCTGGAATTCTGAGAAGCCTATATCAGTAGATAGGGTAGAGATAGGAGATGAGATTTTGGGTGCCCAAACCTCTAATCTTGCTGTATCACCAATGCTATAGGAGTGGTTTAGGTATATCAGTGAGTTTTGACCAAAACTCACTGATGGACCTCCCATACCTGGAATTTTGAGAAACCTATATCAGTAGATAGTGATGAGAGAGTAGATGAGATTTTGGGTGGCCAAACCTCTAATCTTACTGTACGACCCTTGCTATAGGAGTGGTTTAGGTATATCAGTGAGTTTTGACCAAAACTCGCTGATGGACCTCCCACATCTGGAATTCTGAGAAACCTATATCAGTAGATAGGGTTGAGATAGGAGATGAGATTTTGGGTGCCCAAACCTCTAATCTAGCTGTATCACCAATGCTGTAGGAGTGGTTTAGGTATATCCGTGAGTTTTGACCAAAACTCACTGATCGACCTCCCATATCTGGAATTCTGATAAAACGTATATCAGTAAATAGGGTTGAGATAGGAGATGAGATTTTGGGTGGCCAAACCTATCATCCTGCTGTATGACCCTTGCTAAAGGAGTGGTTTAGGTATATGAGTGAGTTTTGAGCAAAACTCACTGATGGACCTCCCACATTTAGAATTCATAGAAACCTATATCAGTATATAGGGTTGAGATAAGAGATGAGATTTTCGGTGCCCAAACCTCTAATCTAGCTGTATCACCAATTCTATGGGAGTGATTTAGGTATATCAGTGAGTTTTGACCAAAACTCACTGATGGACCTCCCACATCTGGAATTCTGAGAAACCTATATCAGTAGATAGAGTTGAGATAGGAGATGAGATTTTGGGTGCCCAAACCTCTAATCCTCCTGTATCACTAATGCTATATAGGAGTGGTTTAGGTATATCAGTGAGTTTTGAGCAAAACTCACTGATGGACTTCCCACATCTGGAATTCTGAGAAACCTATATCAGTAGATAGGGTTGAGATAGGAGATGAGATTTTGGGTTGCCAAACCTCTAATCTAGCTGTATCACCAATGCTATAGGAGTGGTTTAGGTATATCAGTAAGTTTTGACCAAAACTCACTGATGGACCTCCCATATCTGGAATTCTGAGAAACCTATATCAGTAGATAGGGTTAAGATAGGATATCAGATTTTGGGTGGCCAAACCTCTAATCTTGCTGTATGACCCTTGCTATAGGAGTGGTTTAGGTATATCAGTGAGTTTTGACCTAAACTCTCTGATAGACCTCCCATAACTGGAATTCTGAGAAACCTATATCAGTAGATAGGGTTGAGATAGGAGATGAGATTTTGGGTGGCCAAACCTCTAATCTTGCTGTATGACCATTGCTATAGGAGTGGTTTTGGTAATCAGTGAGTTTTGACCAAAACTCACTGATGGACCTCCCATATCTGGAATTCTGAGAATCCTATATCAGTAGATAGGGTTGACCTAGGAGATGAGATTTTGGGTGCCCAAACCTCTAATCTTGCTGTATGACCATTGCTATAGGAGGGGTTTAGGTATATTAGTGAGTTTTGACCAAAACTCACTTATGGACCTCCCATATCTGGAATTCTGAGAAACCTATTTCAGTAGATAGGGTTGAGCTAGGAGATGAGATTTTGGGTGCCCAAACCTCTAATCTAGCTGTATCACCAATGCTATAGGAATGGTTTAGGTATATCAGTGAGTTTTGACCAAAACTCACTGATGGACCTCCCACATCTGGAATTATGAGAACCCTATATCAGTAGATAGGGTTGAGATAGGAGATGATATTTTGGGTGGCCAATTCTCTAATCTTGCTGTATGACCATTGCTATAGGAGTGGTTTAGGAATATTAGTGAGTTTTGACCAAAACTCACTGATGGACCTCCCATATCTGGAATTCTGAGAAACCTATATCAGTAGATAGGGTTGAGCTAGGAGATGAGATTTTGGGTGCTCAAACCTCTAATCTTCCTTTATCACCAATGCTATATAGGAGTGGTTTAGGTATATCAGTGTGTTTTGAGAAAAACTCACTGATGGACCTCCCACATCTGGAATTCTGAGAAACTTATATCAATAGATAGGGTTGAGATAGGAGATGAGATTTTGGGTGCCAAACCTCCAATCTAGCTGTATCACCAATGCTATAGGAGTGGTTTAGGTATATCAGTGAGTTTTTGACCAAAACTCACTGATGGGCCTCCCATTTCTGGAATTCTGAGAAACCTATATCTGTAGATAGGGTTGAGCTGGGAGATGAGATTTTGGGTTTCCAAACCTCTAATCTTCCTGTATCACCAATGCTATATAGGAGTGGTTTAGGTATATTAGTGAGTTTTGAGCAAAACTCACTGATGGACCTCCCACATCTGGAATTCTGAGAAACCTATATCAGTAGATAGGGTTGAGATAGGAGATGAGATTTTGGGTGCCCAAACCTCTAATCTAGCTGTATCACCAATGGTATTGGAGCGGGTTAGGTTATATCAGTGAGTTTTGACCAAAACTCACTGATGGACCTCCCATATCTGGAATTCTGAGAAACCTTTATCAGTAGATAGGGTTGAGATAGGAGATGAGATTTTGGGTGACCAAACCTCTAATCTTGCTGTATGACCCTTGTTATAGGAGTGGTTTAGGTATATCAGTGAGTTTTGACCAAAACTCACTGATGGACCTCCCATATCTGGAATTCTGAGAAACCTATATCAGTAGATAGGGTTGAGATAGGAGATGAGATTTTGGGTGTCCAAACCTCTAATCTTGCTGTATGACCATTACTATTGGAGTGGTTTAGGTATATTAGTGAGTTTTGACCAAAACTCACTGATGGACCTCCCATATCTGGAATTCTGAGAAATCTATATCAGTATATAGGGTTGAACTAGGAGATGAGATTTTGGGTCCCCAAACCTCTAATCATCCTGTATCACCAATGCTATAGCAGTAGTTTGCAATAGGAGGTTTTTAGGTATATTAGTGGGTTTTTATGTGCACACTAAGTACCAATATTTATGACTTATGTTCTATAAACGTATTACACCTATACAACTACAAATTTATTATCCACCAACTTAAATCAGAAGTATTTTATGGTTCCCAGTTAAGGCACACGGTGGGCCTGAAATCACTTGATTTCAGTCCAAGGTGGGTCTGAATTGAAGTGATTTCAGGCTCACCTTGGGCCTGAAAGTTTATTTTCAGGCCCTCCTTGGGCCTGAAAAGTTTTTATTTCAGGCTCTCCGTGGGCCTGAAATGATTTATTTCAGGCCCACCGTGGGCCTGAATCATTTTATTTCAGGCCCACCGTGGGCCTGAAATCAGTTTATTTCAGGCCCACCATGGGCCTGAAAAGTTAAGTTCATGCTCACCTTGGGCATTAAAGAAAATAATGATTTATAGATTAATATTCTATATCTATCTACAAGTTGTGACCAAATCCTATAATTTTATTTAATTATTAATTTTTACAATTTGAAACAAGTTTTTTAAATTGATGGTAGAGATAATCCAGCTTACTATGTCAATACAGAATGCATACCAATTTTCAATTCCTTCGAGACCATTAAGTCATATTTTCAAATTATGTATCAGAAACCCACTGATGGACCTTCGATACTTGGATATATATCAGTAGTTAGAATTAACCAAAGAGATGTTATTTCTGGTGTGCAAATTTAGTCCAAATCATTATGAGTTATGTTTTCTTACCGTATCACTTGGTACACTACATTGCATTAACCCGATGTTTCACACAATTGTTTTGTTTTTCTGGACAATAAATTATATTCATACAAATTACACAATTTCTATTCAAATGGAGCTGAATCACCAGCAAAGGATGTTTTTTTACAACATTACTTCAACAGATTGACTGTCAGATCAAATCTCATTTTCGTCATATCTCCTTATTTGAAATCCATCTTCTCATCGTATAGGAGACATCGGGCGTATTGCATAACAAAGAAGGCACAGTCCATGCTGAAAATAACAAACAGTATTTCTGATTTCAATAAGTGGGGTAATAAAATACTTTGATGATTTTAAAATTTTCAAACTCTTCCTCATTTACTGACCTATGTTCTTGTTGGGGACATTTTTGTCTGACGGAGGGCCATTTGTCCAAGGGATGATGACTTTGTAGATATGGATGAATAGCCGTAAGTTCCTCGCGAGTATATTGTTTAAGTTCTTTTACCTGTCAAATATATCATAAATTTCAATGACATTTTTTTCCAAATGATGAACATATATATGAATAAAGGTAGGTAGCTCACCGCTGAGTCAAAATCATGCTTATATTTATGGCCACTAGCAAGAGAATTTAAATGAATGAAAGTCATTGCTTCTGTATCCACCGCCAACAAGTGAAAGTGTGTATTATCTGTAACGCCCGCTTTTTTTCTTTTTTTTTCTTTTCATAAAGCGGCGTTACGTTAACCTACTTAGGGGCATGTAGACATCCTAATGCAGCTGAAACCTTTAAACTTACACCTACATGCACTTACTACCATTCCTAGCATCATAACATGGAAGCCTGGCATATTAACCTTATACTTTGCATCATAACATACTTAGCATCATGTCATATTTTAGCATCATGTCGTACTTAGCATCAAGTCATACTTTAGCATCATGTCATAGAGTCATATTCAAGTACTTAGTAGTAAAGGTAAAGTTCTATCATAAGACAAGCAACATATGGTCTCTTAGCCAAGTCACTATCACACACATTCTGCAATGCCCTCCTGCTGCTTCCTTACTGTTTCTTTGCATGATCTGCGGTATAAGAAAAATAAAACTATAAGCACACAGGCTTAGTAAGACTCTTTCCTACTCACTAAAACCATCCGTCACTTAATCATAAACATATGAAACATTAGCACACTTAGCGCTTTACTTAGAACATCATCCTTAACATCACTTAGCATTCATTTGACATGTCATGGACATAGCTTCACCCCATTCATAGCATGGCATAAACATATCCATAAACATTCGGGTATGGCATAATACTTGACATAACATAAACATCGTAAACATTCATAGCATGGCATAATACTTGACATAGACACAAACAAAGTCATGACATAAATCTAATTACAATCATGGCATCCCATACTAACATGAGCATGAACAAAATAATGGCATTCTAACGTAACACAAACATAATTAAGTCATGGCATCCTAAACTAACATAAACATCAATAAACTCATGGCATCCTAACCTAGCATACACATGATTAAAGCATGGCATTCTAAACTAGCATAAAATCATGGCATCCTAAACTAACATGAACATAGATAAAATCATGGCACCCTAAACTATCATAAACATAATTAAAGCATGACATTCTAAACTATCATCAAATCATGGCATAAACATAAATAACATCATGGCATAAACATAAATAAAATCATGGCATAAACATAAATAAAATCATGGCATGAACATAAATAAAATCATGGCATAAACATAAATAAAATCATGGCATGAACATACCTTCATAACATACTTTTCGTAAACATACTTTTCATAACATAATGCATAACATGAATGGATGCATGTGGCAATCGTGCATATATATATATATATATATATATATATAAGGATGCTTAATCTTGAAAACATGCTTTTAACATAATCATAACTTTCATTGGGCCCTGGCTTGTACCACATTCATTCATCATATGCGCGCATCCCTAAGTAAATACGAGGTAGCTAATCTCGACCTACTAGGGTAAGGACAGCTTCATCGGTAGTCCCGAACCGTAAGGACAGCATCATCGGTAGTCCCGAACCGTGGACAGCATCATCGGTAGTCCAGAACCGTGGACCTTACTTAGGTCCGGTACAAGCCCATAAAATAAAATAAATGCTTTCATATGCTTCTTCATTCATCATCATTCATAGCATATTCATTCGTTCATCATTCTTTCATCATCATTATGCCTTAAAGGCATCATCATGCATAGCATATTCATTCATTCATCATACTTAACCTTCATTCATCATTTTTATTATTAGACATGGCATAGGTACACATCATTCATATAGCATGGCATACACACACAAGCATGACATACATTCCTATCATTCATAAGACATGGCATACATACATATCATTCATACATCATGGCATACATACATATCATTCCTAAATCATGGCACATGTCTAAACATTCTATGACCTAACATATATTTCATGACTTATAAGCTAAAGGTTTAGTTAACATGGTATTCTTCCACCTTACTTAAGCATACCTCCTAATAACCTATACCCAAGCATCTTGGTAGGTTTAACCCAACTCTAGTCCTAGGTTAGAGCCTTGGCCGAAACTTCCAGGCCCTGGAGGCATGGAGAAATTCCATTAAAACCCCAAATCAATTGCTTAAACCCTACCCATACCTTACCATAGGGCCATTGGGCCCTTACTTGAAATAAGTCCTAGCTTTCCACCCTAATAGGGTACTTGGCCGAAACCTATAGGGTATCTAGCCCATGTGAAACATTCACATAAACACCCTTCATCTCCCTTATATCATGATAAAACATAAAAACATATACTTAGGGTTTAAAACCAACCTTACACATGGGTCCTTCATGTTGGCCGAAACCCTAGGGTACTCTAGGGTACCCCAAAAATTCCCAAAAATTATATTTACTTACTACACATAATAAGGGAACATTAATCAACATTATCAAGATTTTTGGAATAATTATAGACCCAAAAATCATGGTGGCCGAAATCTACAAACCTAGGGTTCTTGGTTTTCTTTTCTTGTTGTTGGCCGAAACCCATAGGGTCTCTAGGGTACTCCAAAAATTCCCAAAAATTATATTTACTTACTACACATCATAATGGAACATTAATCAACATTATCAAGATTTTTGGCATAATTATTGACCCCAAAATCATGGTGGCTGAAATCTACAAACCTAGGGTTCTTGGTTTTCTTTTCTTGTTGTTGGCCGAAACCCATAGGGTCTCTAGGGTACTCCAAAAATTTCCAAAAATTTTATTTAACTCCTACACATCATAAGGGAACATCAAATAACATTATAAAGATTTTTAGCATATTTATAGACTTTTAAATCATGCTGGCCGAAATCCATAAACTTGAGGACCTTGGTTTTTCTTTCCTTTCAACATCACATCCAAAAACTAACCCATATATCATGCTAAAAATCATGAAAATCATAGATAACTATTATACCACAGGTGAGGGAGTCTTACCTTGGGGTTTCTAAAATTTAGACCTTGGATGGAGAGAAGGAAGAAGACTTGATGTCTCTTGACCACACCTAGTCCTTGAATCCTTGTAAGAACTTTAGATCTTGGGTGATGGAGCCTTGGTGGAAGCTTTTCCAAGGGGGAACTCTTCCTTAGAGTTTCGGCTAGAATGAGGAGGGAGGAGGGAAGCAAATGCACTTGATGATGAAGAGAAGTAACCCCCCAAACCCCCTCTTTATAGCTCCTTTAAAGAGGCAAATGAAGAGTTTTCCATGGCCCTTCATCTTCTTCTACTACTTAACCATCATCCACTTCCTTTCCTCATAAGACTTCCTTGCTAGGTTAGTTGGTTAAAGCATTCATGGTTGTACAAGAGGTCCAAGGTTCAATCCTTGGCCCATGCACCTTTATTTTTATTTTATTTTTATTTTATTTATTCTTATTTTCAAAAATTCCCTTTTATTTCGAAAATTCCCCTAAAATCCCCCATAATTATGCTAATATTCCTAAATAAAATTCTTTTATATTTATATAAAATTCACCTAATTAATACCCATTTTTGGAGCCTATTTAAAACCCATTAGTACCTAATTTCTCGATTTAAGTAGGAAAATTAAGCTAAGATTTACCCCTAATCATGCTAATATGTCTAATTAAATCCTATTTATATTTATACTAATTTTTCCTAAACTATTTATATTTATACTAATTTTTCCCTAAAATCCAACAATAATTATGGTGCTAGAAAGGCCCATATAAGGCCCATTAGTACTTAGTTTTCTCAATTTAAATGAGAAAACACGGATTTTCTAGCCCAAAGTTCGTATCAATACTTCTAGATCCTTCGAAAATTATCTAAACATGCTCAATATTTTCATAGAATATTAAGAGAATTTTCCGGGTCATTACATTATCACTGCACAAAGGTATTAAAATATATCTAAACCCTTGTTCTATCATATCCGTCTTCATCACTTGTTGCAGGGAAAACTTTCTTGACGATCTTATTGAAGCCTAATAAGTTGGAAAATCAAAATTATTAATAATCATATCATAATAGTAGGTCTTCTACAATCTATTATTTCATACTAATTTACATCACTTACTGTGAAGAAGGTTGAACAATATATTGACTTGTTGTATGGCCTACCAGATGTGGATGCTCCCCTAAATAACATTTTACAGAAGGCATCAATGACCTCACCTTTTGTAAAAACCTCTCCATTGAGGATTTGTAAGAATGAATGCAATTTCAAAGCAAAGGGTGCATCGTCCCAGATAAATTCATTAGCCAACCTGCCAAGAAATTGATAAGATTATATATTAAAGCCCCAAATATATTAACTAAACTATGTTTCATAACTTACTTTAGGTTCTCCAATTTATTTATCACGTAGGCCACTTCTTTATCTTGATTTTTCTTCTTCGACTTCATAAAATGCTTCTTCACAAACTACATCGATACAATTTACACCAAACTAATTAATGACCAAATTGAATCAATTTGACGTAATTTAGATAAAAATAACTCATATACATCAATGCCTTGTTGTCTCATTTTGTATAGTTCGGAGGTCCTTCTTTTTTCCTCCTCTATATCTTCTTCAGACATGACTTCCATTACAGTAATGGTTTCTCTTGCTTCATCCATATCCTCCTCACTAAGTTTCCTTTTTCCTTTGTCCATGACATTTGGTATTTGTTCCTTTCTCCGCTTCCCCTTATGTAATAGCTGGTGCCATATTGGACTCTCAATTGGAGTATCCTTGTAATCATACCGACTTCGGTCACGTCCTCTCCTTGTTCTACAAGATACTGGATCAGAAAGAGGACTGACTATAGGATAGCTTTCTTGACCCTCCATCCCCTTTTTTTCAATAATTGAAATTAATTCCTTAACCCTTTCATTCAAACATATATTCTCCTCTGTTAGCTCCTTGATTAAGGTGTCTTTAAGAATGCATTCACCACATGACCTTACATCTTCTGTGTCATATTCTTGTGATGTCTCCATTGCCCGTGGAATGTCATCCCCAATCTCAACGTTCTCAAACAATGTGTTTTCATATAGGTTAGGAATTATTTCAACAATCACCTGTCAATTACCAAGTACACAAATTTTACTACCTCTATATCAAACTAACATAGATCACAGTTTAGAATAATTACCTCTTCGGACCTGATTTGGTTGACAAGGTCCCTCACCTTACTAATATGCGAAGGAATATTCGTCCACTTATTTATTCGGGGTCCTTCAACATTGTATGGTTTTTGAATGGGTACATGCTCCAAAAACCATGCCTACACAAAGTTTTCCACACAATTACATTAATGACAGCAAAATATTATAAAATTTATCAACAATATTCTACTCACTGCCAAAAGCCCAGCAAATCCCTTTACGTAAGGGAGGTTGGTGGTCCTCTGGTTTCCCTGACTTGATGAAAATAATTCCCCAATCTTAGGTAATTGGGGAGACAAAAATTTATGGATAGCTTCCACCCAGTTGAATCTACCAAGATTGTCATAATCATCTACTATATCTACAAGCCCTAGAGGGACCTTATATGTACTAGACGAAAATAAAACACAAACAAATATATACAAAATATATAATTTACAAACTAATAACACATCATCCTCTGATTCAACACTTTTAGAATAATGTTTAAGTAAGTCCTCAATTCTTGTTCTAGTAGGTTATTTTTCTTTTGAGAAGTAAGTACGATAGAGGTCACCCGATGCTTTAGTTGAATTAATAGGGACCGAAACTCCACGGTCCACTATACCCAGTACCAAAGCAACATCTCGTCTGGTGAACGCAACCGGTACACCTGAAACAATTAAAATATTTAGTTATCATCAACAATATAGGCTTCAACTTATTTCACTTTGGGCCTGAAATAAATTCTTTTCAGGCCCACGTTGGGCCTGAAAGGATTTCATTCAGGCCCACGTTGGGCCTGAAATGAATTGAATTCAGGCCCAACGTGGGCCTGAAATGATTCATTTCAGGCCCAACGTGGGCCTGAAATGAATTTATTTCAGGTCTACCGAGGGCCTGAAGTAAATTCACTTCAGACCCTCGGTAGGCCTGAAATAAAATCATTTCAGGCCTACCGAGGGCCTGAAGTGAATTTCACCTTAAATTCACTCATTTAAATTGATCAAATATCAATCATTTAAGGCTAACTATATCCAAGTTTTATCTTACTATAGATATTGTTTATAATTCATAATTAAAACTATTACCTGAGAATTTAAAAACTTGCGAGGTTGAATCCCAACTTTCAAATATATTAACCAAAATTCCCCGGATATGCTGCAATTCTTGAATGTCCAAGAAAATACTCAAGGGTGACTCTTTGATCTTCGCAATGTGTTGATCATTTAAAATTTCAAATGCTTCAACAAAATGTTTAAAGTGGCCTAAAATACTGCACCAATGTAATTTTTTCCCAAACTCATCTGAACCCTACAGTTTTTATACATTACAAATTTATTCAGTAAAAATAAGTATAAACAATTTCACAAACTATGTTGTTCTTACCTAAGCCTATCGCTAACATACCTTGGTGATTAATGCCAATGAAGAAGACGATGAACCACCCATAGACCTTTTTCCTGCCATTATGATGAAAATCAACCCTGCAGAAACCCTAAATCCTACTTTGATAGTGCCGAGCAGTATCAACTTCAACGTTAACACTTAAAGCCGCCTTAGGATCACACACTACCACTTTCCTGTATAGGAGCCTAGGTTTTGGTTGGGCGAAGGGATTCGAGGGATGAGCAAGCGACTAAAGCACACCTAGGCCACGCACAATGTCCTCCTTCAACAACTAGGGCACACTACGTTGTTGCGGTGAGAGAGAAAATGACCAAAAATGGAGCAACCTTGCCATCCGAACCACATTTTAAAGCACAAGTGGTTTGGATATCTCGAAAATTGGAATGGAAAAGGCATTTTATGGCGCCAAGCGTATAATTGGAAGTTCACTTAAATGGCTGCGCCCTTTGGTAAAATAGAAACCATGGTGCGCCTTTTGGTAATTTCGGATTGTTGCGTACACCCTTTGGTAAATTGCCGAAAATGAATTTTCATTCCTGATCCGGTCCAATATCAAGGGATGGGTTGCCTTATCGAGTTGAACTATATATGGCAGGTCATCTATTGCCGAGTTAACTTCTGGCGAGTTGTCTCCTACCGGGTCAGCTCTTTCTTGGTCAGCTTTTGGTGAATCAGTTCCTATTGGGTTGGTTTCTAGTGATGACAATTGAAAGCACTCAAAAAGAGATTAGAGGGGGAGCTAAGGCATAACTTAGTTTGACCCCTCCGATACTCAAGTCACATACAACAACAACAACAATTAAGCCTTATCCCACTAAGTAGAGTCAGTTATATGGATTCTTCTATGTATGTCATTGTGCTTTGTCCCCTATTATATCATCATCTATATTTAAATAAAATTTATTTTATTTTATTGTTGTCAACTAAGTCATTTTTGATCTTTCTCTCTCTCGTTTAATATGTGTATTTATCATAGTTTTACATTGCCCTGTTAACAGGGGCATTTATTAGTCGTTTAAGTACATGTCCGTACCATCTCACATGTGTCTCTTAAAGTTTTTCCTCAATAGATGCAACTCTGACTTTCTCTCTAATGCTCTCATTCCTTATTTTGTCTATCCTCGTATATTCACACATCCACCTTAGCATCCTTATCTCTACAACTTTCATCTTTTGCTCATGTGTCCGAGTCATAGCCCAACATTCAACATCATATAACATATCAAATCTAACTACAATTTTGTAGAACTTCCCATCAAGTTTTAGAGATACTTTACGATCACATAAAACACCCGACGCTAACCTCTATTTCAACCATCCTACTTGTATTCTATATAAGACATTTCTCTCAATCCCTCCATCACTTTGCAAAAATGATCCTAAATACTTAAAGTTCTCAGTTTTAGACAACTCATCATCTTCTATCTTAATAATTATCTTATTACATCTAATATTACTAAACTTAAATTCTATATATTTTGTCTTTACTCTACTAAGCCTAAAACCTTTCACTTATAGTATTTTCACCAAGATTCTAGTTTAACATTTACTCCTTCACGTGTCTCATCTATTAAAATGATATCATCTGCAAATAATATGCACCATGGTATTGTATTTTGAATGTGTCCAGTGAGTTCGTCCATGAATAGTGTAAAAAGAAAAAGACTTAGACTTGATCCTTAATGTAACCCCATCCTTATTGGACATGCTTCAGTTAATCCGCCTGAAATCTTCACTCTGGTCGTTTACATTTTTGTACATATCCTTAATTAGTTCAATATATGTTACGCTAACGTCTCTTTTTTCTAGAATTCTCCATATAATTTCTCCTGGGACCATATGAATACCATGTGTAGATCTTTCTTTTGCTCCCGATACTTTTCAATTAATTGTCTAAGAAGATGTATAACTTCTATTGTCGACCTTCCAAGCATGAACCTAAATTAATTTTTGGTCATCGTGGTCTCCTTCCTTAATCTTTTTTCTATTACTCTTTCACAAAATTTCATGGTATGACTGATTAGTTCAATACTCCTATAGTTTGTACAATTTTGTACATCTCTTTTGTTCTTATATAAGAGAACTAGAGTACTTACCCTCCATTGATTAGACATTTTTTATTTTTAATATCATATTAAATAATTTTATAGGTCATTCAATTCTTTATTTCCCTAAGCACTTCCATACCCTCTATTGGGATATCTTCTGGTCCCACGACTTTTCCATTTTGCATCCCTTTCAGAGCTTGTTCTATTTTTGAAGTTTGAATTCTACATGAAAATTAAAATTTCTATACTTATTTGAACTACTTAAATTGCCTAAGTTAAGTTGGTCCAAAAACCATCATTAAAAAGTTAATGAAAGTAAATCCTCCACCACTTTTTTATTCACTATCATTTACTAATACTCTATTGCATTCATCTTTAATATATCTTATTTGGTTAAGGTCTCTTGTTTTCCTCTCTCTCGCTTTAGCTATTTTATAAATGTCTCTTTTTCCTTCTTTTGTATTCATGTTTTGATATAATCATTTAAAAATTTTATTTTTTACTTCATTTACTGATTTCTTAGCTATTGTATATTTTTTAAAATTTTTCTCATTCTTACAAATATATAATTCCTTATAGGTTATTCGTTTTTCCTTCACTTTCTTTTGTACTTTCTAATTCCACCACCAAGATTCCTTCATGGTGGTGCATGTCCCATTGACTCACCGAGTACACCCTTAGCTACTATTTTCAACTTTGATATGTTATCCCATGTCGTATTAGCGTCACTGTATATTTCATCTAATGTTTGTATTCCTATCTTCTTCTTCAATATGTTTTGCTTCTTATCCTTTAACCTCTACCAATTAATTATAGGAGTTGTATATATTTTTTCTCTATTGATATTATGATTAAGGTGTATATCCATCCAATACTCAAGTCACATACTGATGAAAAATGTTGGAGGAAAAGATACGAAATAAAAGAAATAGCGAGGCTTCAAGATTCGTCCTGCTTTTGTGTTGGCACTATGACCTTTACATAGAGAGGGAAGAGGCACACAAGGTCTCTAACAAACATACCTTTATATAACCAACATGCCTCCTTCTTTAATTGGTACCATTATTAATGGTGATGCTAGCATGTAATATGCGCCTCTCAGTAACCATTGCCTTCCTTGTAACAGTTCTTCTTCCATTCTATAATTGATAGGTTGAGTTAGCTCGGTGAGAACAGTCCAACCTGTTCCGAGATCCTTATGAGGTAGACCGACTTGAACTGAACTCCTATTGGAAATAAACTAGGGCGGGCTGGTCCGACCTAACCCGTGCTTGCCCTAAGTTAAATCAATTTGGCTTGAATTCCATCTTGACTCGGAATAACCAGGATTCATGTTGATCATGTCCTAGACATGCCATGTGGTTACCACAATTCTGTCAACATTATAAGTCTCCCTTTCAAAATTAATCGAATGAGGAAATAGTTCGACCTACATCAATGACTTCCGAGTCCTTGATTCCAGGACAAATGTGGCATGCACTTTTTGAGAGTTGAAACCACCTCATCATCTTGTCCCAATGTGGTTATCTTTCTTCTGTGATGACTAATTTAGCCCTCCTTTATTTAATTGCAGGTGACAAAATGTGGTGTGCCTCCCTCGGCAAACAATTGAAATTGATCATAACCAACATCACTCTTCCAACTGTTGCTAAGTCGAACCCTTCAACCGACCTGAGTCCTTCTCCTGAGATGAATCCTCGACCATCATTACTTCCCCAAACCATTTCCTCGGAAGAATCTGAGGAACCTCTATGCCCTCGTAAAGGAAGTTGACAACAAATATATCCTCAATGGCGTAGTCAGGATTATCGATTAGGAGGAGTGATTTTCCATCACGAGAAACGATTTTCGAAAAATTTAAATCTTAGTGTAAATTGATCAACATCAAAACTTAGATATGAGACATTAATATATACAGGACCTAACTTAACTCAATTGATTGACATCAAAACTATCCGGAATACTTATATAAATTTGATTCGATCATAATTTGATCACATCAACTCCAAATCAATCCCGGTTTGAACCAATATAATCCTTAGATACAAGACATCGAATATACACAGGATTTAACTTAATTCAGTTGATCAACATCAAAACTATCAGGGATACTTACATAAACTTGGTTTGACCATAATTTGACCAAATCAACTTCAAATCAATCTCGATTTGATCCGATATAATCGTTATCTCCACACCTACCTCTTAGATTTATTTCAAACCAGATTCAATTTTAATTTAGTATTCTCACTTCACGTTCTATGATTTAGTTCGTTCGTTTATTATTATATATTTTATTTTTAAAATTCAATATTTAATCTTCTAAATAAATATATTTTCTCGTAAAAATTATACCAACGAAAAATTTAGGTCTTCAGCTTTCTAAATATATAATCAATTTTCACACACGCATGTTGGGGGTGCGACCGCACCCCCCGCTACTAATGTGGCTATGCCACGGTAATGCCCTGCTAGTCTCCGGTCCTCCCGACTATAGCCAAACCCGAGTTCGCTTCTGCCTTAGCCACCTTATTCCTGATCACCTACCCAGTTAGTATCTGCACAACTGACATCTGCACATCTCTCGTTCTCTTGAGAGGTGGCACCTTCTTCTAGCCCAAGCTCTCCCCCTCTACTAGATACGAATTACTTTAGGCCGCAATATTCCCTAAAGGGCCAGGTCTCCACCTCCCAGTAGCTCACTGGGCAGTATCCAAATGAATGAAGAAGAAATGATGCAGAACCTTTCCCTGGTGGGCCTTCTCGATAACATAGTAATCTTCAACGTCAAGGTGATGTTGCTTATCTTGTAAATGAACTCCTTAGTTTCAAATGATTGATCTCCTATTATTTTACCGCGTCTGACAACTCTGTGAGACCTCATTAAAAGAGATTTATTCAAGTCATTAAAAAAATAAGACCTAATTAATATTTTTTAAAATATAATAATTTTTTTATTAATATGTCTTTGGAATTGATCCATTTAGAATTTGTCAATTGATCGAGTACTTGTAAACATCTATATATTGTATTTTTTATGATTACATTAATAATAAGATTTTATTATTGTTTATATATCGTTCTTTCTCTAATATGGTATCATACTTTTTTCTTGCTCGATTTTTTTCCTGCTGTAATAATTGTCAAATCCTATCTCTCTCGAGTCTCTTTGCTTGCACGTGATCTTGGAAAGAACAACATCACAAGGAAATTTCTCTACTTTCCGTTTTAATTTGCATGCTCCTTTGCTTTTGGAAAACTCGCACGTCACAGCTTCTATTTTGCATCTTTTGATTTCCTTTTTTCCGTTTTGGGAGCTGTGCATGCTCTCCTCTTGCATGTGGAAAGATTCGCCGCAGCTTTTGATTTTCCATCATAATTTTGTCATATTTGGAAGTTTTGTAACGGATTTTCTTTGAATTTCTACCGCAAATTTCTCTCAAATTTCGGTTCGTGGTCGTCGATTCTATAAAAGTAATTATGTCGCGGTGAAAGAGATCCACCTGTTATTCGCTGGTAATTGTGAAGTTAAGTCATTTATCTTTTTTTATATATAATGTCGGAACATTCATTTTCGTCATCCACCACAGAAACAAATTTTGCAACATAACTTTCTTCTATGTCCCTAAATGTCATATCTTAATTACCCGTCAAACTTAACAATGATAATTATATGCTTTGGAGGAAGCAATTTCTTTCACTACTCCGTGTTCATGATCTACTTGGAATTGTTGATGGTACTTCTCCTAAACCACAAGTAGCTGATGCAAACTATGCTATTTGGAGCAAGAAGGATAACTTATGATGGCATGGTTAATCTCAATGATCGATAAATCTATACTTCTTACAATTGAAGGGCTTGATAGCCCATGTTGATGATTTACTTAGAATTGTTGATGGTACTTCTTCTAAACCACAGGTAGCCGATGCAAACTATGCATGTAACGCCTGCCTTTTTCCCACCCCTTACGGTGTGGCGAGAGGCGGCGTTACGCTAACATACATAGGGGCATGTGAACATCGTAATACAGCGGAATAATTTAAAACTTCAACATACATGCACTTAACTATTGAATCATGAATACATATTTTAACTATCCTTCCTAAACATGGTGACATGGGATTTTAGCATATTAACATCATACTTAGCATCATGATATAAAATCACATGAGTCATTCATTAGGCAACATAAGTAGCAAGTGTATATTTTTTTCTTGACAAAACCATTCTAAGTATAGCATGAGACTTGCAAAATATAGAACATGTGACAAAGTATAATATTCAAACTTTTCCTTCTGCCATGTCACTACCACATGTTAGTAATATGAGAGAAGTGTCCTAAGGCAATCGCCTTATGATTGTAAACATTTATTTTAATAAATGAAAATTCACTATTTGAGTATACATATTTGTGTATTTGATTGGGATCTTAAACTCATCTACTGAATGTCCGCAATACAATTCACAGCATGAGAGAATTTGTGATGGAATCACAACTAGTGATTATCTCTACATGTGTAATTGTGAAGTATTGAAAATATCCCTAGTAGATGAATTGATAAATACGGACACTATCAATTCTATTGAGACTAACATGGGTTATTCTCTAATCAGCTGATTCTCACTGGCTGGTGACATTGGGATGTCCAGAGATAAACATGAATGCTAGTTAAGGGAACTAGTTCATTGGAGTGACTGGCTGTAAAACTTCACATGGTAGTCTATATATAGACATGTCAGTGAAGTTCTTACCGCAGCTTAAGTGCGATGTTCCTTTGACTTGCGGTGTTCAAGTCATCTTGGTCATGGAGACTTATACTTTAACATCTTAAGCAAGCATCTCCAAGGAGGTGTGGACCCAGGATAGTTGGGTATAAGCCGAAGTGCCCGAAGATGTTTGAACAACCTACAAAGGATTCACCACTCCTTGCGAGGAGATGTATACCCAGGCCTATCGTCGGATTGTTACTCAAAGCCTCTGGCCAGAGCATGACATGTTTAGAGTATGAGTCTCTTAAATACATGAGAGTAATTAGAAATCCAAAGGACGAGAGAAAGTTACTTGGGCTAGGTGTGACGTAGTCAGCCTAGTGGGGACTGACACACACAGACCATGTCCTGAACCAAGTGGGTATAAGATGGTGAAGGGAATGAGGCACGATTCATTAGAGCTGCTGAAGGGTTTCAGAATCATTTCTGAGGTCAACCGTTGATCTTTCGATTAATTGGGGGTCATGATGTACTACTAGGTGCCACTCATGATCGTTCTATAATTGGTTGATTATAGACGGCCAACATAAATCGAAAGCCTATTTAGTCACACGCACTACGAGTAATCCGAGGGATTTAAAACGAGTTGAAAATTAGATTTTCCGATCAAGAGAAATAAGTCGAATCTGAATTTATCAGAGGCGCACGGGAAGCTTAAAATGGCTAAGTCTTTTGAAAGCTTATTGGACGAATTAAATGAGTTTAATTCGCGATGGGTTTGGCTTGGTGTGGCCGGCCAAAGAGGGTGCCCACCCTCTTTGGTTTGGCCGGCCACTACAAGGAGAGAAAACCAATTTATTTGGTTTATTTTATAAAATAAATTAAGCGCGATTTGTTTTATAAAATTATGGATAAATAAATCTATATATAAAGAAATTTATATAAAGAGATTTATATAAAGAAATTTATAGAAAGAAATTTATAGAAATTTATTCTTTTTATGGAAATTAAAATGAACCATGGATCGGTTTATTTTAATTTTATAAAATCAATTACGAATTGATTTTTCCATGATAAGAAAAATTTATAAATTTCTTGTAAATTTTATTCCATAATAAAAGGAGATATGTATTTGTTTTATTATAAAGTTAGTTATAATAAAACTTGGCATAAACGGAATAATTCATAAGAAAATTTATAGGATAAATTTCTTATGAAAAATTCTGTTAAAGGGGAGACTTGGCAAGGGAGAGGCTACTATATAAAGGAACCAAGGCTAGGCTTGAATTCCTTAATAGAGTTGTCAAGAGATCTAGTAGCTCTCTCCCTCTCTTATTCTCCCCTCTCCTTCTCTCCTCCTCCTAGGGCCGGCGCCCCCCCCCCCCCTTCCTCATCCTAGGGCCGGCGCACACCCCTCCTAGGGCCGGCGCACCCTAGGGTTGCCGTGAGCTACCTCCACCAAGAAGGTGCCAAAGAAGAAGAAGAAGAAGCGGGTCGCAACTCCTTCCTTCCCGGAATTTTGATTCCGTTACTTGGTGGTTAGTTTCCATCTTTCTCTCTTGATATTCTAGTTGTGCCTTTGGAGAATCTAGTAGTTCTTGTCGGCACAAAACTCGTGGCTTTGCGAAGTCATCCCGAAGAGAACTCGGCGTGGACGCGAATAGAGGCGAAGCTTCCAAGGGACGCTACGGTTGGATCTCGTCCTTATCTTCGAGTTACGCGAGGTATAAAGTAAATTAGTTTACTTTTCTGCAAAATTTTAATTTATGATCATGTCTCCACAACTTAAGGTTGCATGCTAGATACGTGGTTAAAATAATTTAAGAAATTATTTATGCTCATTCTTCTGCTGCACGTAAATATTTTAAAATTTACGAACCCGTATCCTCGTCAACATGCACCCGGTCCCAACAGTGGTATCAGAGCCGATTAGTGTTCGACATAATCATATAATTGTTTTGCGGAAAACTTTGTCATGATCTCAATTTTAGAAAATTTTCCAATTATGAAAACTTTCCAATTATGATAAATTTTAGATTTAGGAATTTCAAAGTTTGGAAATCCTCATGAAATTTCACAAATTTTTGAAATATCCTAGTTTCTGAAATTTTATGATAATTGTGAAAACTTCTCATCTTTGGAAACTTTCCAATTTTGGAAATTTTCTATTTTGTAAATTTTCCAATTTTGGAAATATGTAAGTTTTCTTTGTACCAGAAACTTACAATTATTCTGAAAACCTATTATGAAATTTCGCAATTTTGGGCACTTTCTTTCAAGAAAGTCTAGACAAATTTATGGATCATTAATTGACAATTAAATTCGAATTGGTTTTAAATTATTAACAAAATTTTTTATTTTGGATTGAGCCTCGGGGAGCTGTCCAATTTAAAGTTAGTTGTTGTAATTTAATTTCCCATTTTGAATAAAATTGTCATGTTTAATTTGGTTACGCCTCGGGGAGCGGACCAAATTGGATTTACGACAAATTTCTTTTCTTTGGGTATCTGAGCCTCGGGGAGCCACCCTTAGAAAATAATTTGTTGTAATTAATTAATCCATGAATAAAATATGTGATCAAATCTTGGAAATTTGATTTAAGAGGTGATGCTCTTACATATTGTTGTCTCCAAAATTAATTAGGAAAATGGTTTCCTATAGAGTTTTCTTAAATGAGATTTTCATGAAAATAATATGTGGTTGAATTAAGGGAATCTATCTCTTAATTTAATAAGATTTGATTTAGAGAAATCAAAGTCTTAAACATATTATTTCCGAAATTGATTATGACAATTTAGGAAATTGTTTCCCAAAACAATTCCTTGAATAAAGTATGAAATTAGAATTAGGAAATCCGGTTCCTAATTCAATTAATGAGACTTGATAAATTAAGTCACATACATACTTTATTAAGGAAATCGTTAGTCATGACATAATTAGATGTCATGAATGTGCTTAGAAAAGAAAGGATGAGACCCAAAACCCCTTACAAAATATTAAGGCTAACACCTTCCATTAATATGGTTAGAACCGGAGTTTTGTTTCTCGTTAGGGTTGATGGACACATCCATGCCCGGCTTGAACCTCAACATGTTCAAACCATGGAATTAGTTTATGAATAATATAGTTGGAGTCAGAGGTCAATCCTTAGTTTTGGTTGTTGGACACATCCAAGCCTGACTAAACGGTTGAATGAGCTCCAACCATATTAAAACTATTTCTTGATTAATGGGTCAGCCTTAAGCTTGGAGCATCAATTTGTTGTGCCACAGCCAAGGTCGATGTAAAGAGAGGTGCAGTTGGGTGCTATGTATATTGTTGCATACTTGTTAATGAGTTAACAACCCAATGATTTATGCAAACATTCAATTAGTTGATAGCATAAAGTGATAGTTACATATATATGATATGTAATCGGTATAATAACCTACCTTCATAGCTAAGAATAACTTGATGGCCACAGCCATGGTTGTTCTTATCTATGGTTGGATATCAACCTATTTGGAGGTGTTCCTACGCTCTCCCGAATTGATAAAAAGGGTTATTCAATTCGAAAAATTAAGTAGGATTTATTAATGTATGTTGATGCATTCTTTATCATTCTTCTCACATAAGCTCAATTTGTATTTCTAGGATAATCACTCGATCATGTCTTCTCTGAATTTGCGTTCCATTTTGGACACCAATAAACTGACTGGGCCAAACTTCATGGACTGGCTTCGAAACCTGAGGATAGTCCTCAAGGCAGAGAAGCTTGCTTATGTCCTTGAAGATCAACTTCCCAACCGTCCTCCAGAAAATGCAACTCCAAACCAATTGTTGACCTATCAGAAACATGTGACCGATTCTGAACTTGCAAGTTGCATCATGCTAGCCTCTATGGTACCTGAGCTACAAAAGCAGCATGAGCATATGGATGCTTATACCATCATCTTCCATCTTCTTGAGTTATTTGAAGAGCAGGCGAGATTCGAAAGGTTCGAAGTCTCCAGACTCCTCTTCACCTCTAGGATGCAGGAAGGCACTTCTGCCTCACAGTTTGTGTTAAAGATGTTGGGGTACATTGAGCGACTGAGCACACTCGGTTTTGCAATGGATCATGAACTAAGTATTGACTTAATTCTGCATTGTTTGCCCAAAAGCTATTCACAATTTGTGATGAACTATCGGATGAACAAGCTGGAGACTACCATTCCTGAGTTGCTCAACCTGCTGAAGACTATAGAGCCTTCTGTAAAGCAGGATCAGAAGACGGTACTGTTAGTTGGTTCCTCGAAGAAAGGTTCTAAGAGGAAGGCCAAAGAACAGAATAAAGGAAAGAAGAAAAAGGCCAAAATGACTGAAAAGACACCAAAAGGCACTTGCCATCATTGTGGCAAGGAGGGTCACTGGCGAAGAAACTGCAAGGTTTATCTTGAGTCTTTGAAGAAGAAGGCATCCGATGCCCCATCCTCTTCAGGTATCTTCGTTATTGAATGTCACTCTATTTCCTCAGATACCTGGGTACTTGATACTGGGTGTAGCTCACATATATGTAATGACATACAGGGGCTAAGGAATAGAAGAAGACTCGTCAAGGGAGAAACGAATCTACGAGTTGGAAATGGAGCAAAGATTGCTGCTGTTGCCATCGGAACATATTTGCTAAAGCTCCCTACTGGACGTGTCTTAGAATTGGATAATTGTTATTTTGTTCTTTCGTTAATAAAGAACATTGTATCTATTTCATGCTTGAATGAAAAGGGTTATCATTTAACTTTTAGTAACAATTGTTGTTACATAACTTTGAATGGTGTTCTTTATGCGACCGAAACTTTGTGCAATGGTATCTACACGTTAGATTTATACGGTGACGTTTTCAATATCGAAGTAAACAACAAACGTGCTCGAATAGATAATCGAATAGACTCCTACACATGGCATTGTCATCTTGGCCATGTAAGTAAGAAACGCATGACCGAATTACACCGATGTGGAATTCTGGAATCATTTGAACCCGGTTCATTTAATACATGCGAATCATGCTTAAAAGGCAAGATGACCAAATTACCCTTTTCCGGAAAAGGTAATCCAGTGGGAGAATTGCTTGGTCTAATACATACTGATGTATGTGGATCAATGTCAACTCTTGCACAAGGAGGCTATAGCTACTTCATCACCTTTATCGATGATCACTCACGATTCGGGTATGTGTTCTTGATGAAATACAAATCTGAAGCTTTTGAGAAATTCAAAGAGTTCAGAAATGAAGTAGAGAAACAGCTTGGCAAAAGTATTAAGATACTTTGATCCGATCGGGGTGGTGAATACTTGAGTCAAGAGTTTCAAGATTATCTTAGGGACAATGGGATATTGTCTCAATGGACTCCGCCGTATACACCACAACATAATGGTGTATCTGAGAGGCGTAACCGAACCTTGATGGACATGGTTAGATCCATGATGAATCATGCAACTCTTCCAAAATCCTTTTGGGGCTATGCACTTAAGACAGCTGTTTACTTGCTAAACAGAGACCCGACCAAGGTAGTCTCTACTACTCCATATGAGATATGGAATAGCAAGAAACCTCACTTAACTCACCTTAAGATATGGGGTTGTCCTGCTTATGTGAAGCGGACTGTATAAGACAAATTGGATGCTAAGTCTGATAAATGTCTATTTATTGGATACCCTAAGGAAACGAAGGGTTACCAATTCTATCATCCCTTGGAACAAAAGGTGTTTGTTTCAAGACATGCTGTATTTCTGGAAAAAAGAATTTCTTTTACAAGAAAACAGTGGGAGTGACATTGAACTTGATGAAGTTCAAGAAACTCCAATAGACATTACAGAGACACCTAGTCTAGACCCACAACCAATAACTCATAATGATGAGCTATCAGTTGAACCTAAAACAACACCACCTCTTTGTAGGTCTGATAGGACACGCAATATTCCAGAGAGATACAGATTTCTCATAAGTGAATTGAACGACGACGAACCTATCAGTTATGAAGATGTTCTGAAAAATTCAGAAAGGAACAAATGGCTTGAAGCCATGAAATCGGAAATGGATTCCATGTACGAAAATCAAGTATGGGACTTGGTTAACCCACCTGAAGGGATTAAGCCCATAGGGTGCAAGTGGGTTTTCAAGAAGAAAACCAACATGGAAGATAATGTTGTTAACTTTAAGGCTAGATTAGTGGCAAAAGGATATCATCAGAAACAAGGAATTGATTATGACGAAACCTATTCGCCAGTAGCTATGCTTAAATCCATTCGGATGCTCCTAGTCATAGCAGCTCATTATGATTATGAGATATGGCAAATGGATGTGAAAACATCTTTCCTTAATGGAAACCTGCTTGAGGATGTGTACATGATACAACCTGAAGGTTTCACATCGGTTGATAAAACCAAAATATGCAAGCTTCGACGATCCATATATGGACTGAAGCAAGCATCCAGGAGCTGGAACATCCGTTTTGATGAGACAATCAAAGAGTTTGATTTCTCACAAAATCCTGACGAACCTTGTGTGTACAAGAAGGTTAGTGGGAGTGCAGTCGTATTCCTAGTGCTATATGTCGATGACATATTGCTTATAGGAAACGATATATCAGTCTTACAATCAGTTAAAATTTGGTTGTCCAAAACTTTCTCCATGAAAGACCTGGGAGAAGCAACCTATATCCTTGGAATTAGAATCTATAGAGATAGATCAAAACGGTTGCTTGGTCTTTCGCAGTCTACATATATAGACCGAGTGCTAAAAGGTTTAGCATGTTGGAATCCAAGAAAGGTTACCTTCCCATCAGGCATGGGATCAACCTTTCAAAGTCTATGTGTCCGCCCACAGAAGACGAGAGGATTTGCATGAATAAGATTCCTTATGCATCCGCGATAGGATCTATCATGTATGCTATGTTATGTACTAGGCCCGATGTATCGTATGCTCTGAGCGTCAAAAGCAGATACCAGTCTGATCCAGGAATGGATCATTGGGCGGCTGTCAAGACAATCCTTAAGTACTTAAGAAGGACTAAGGATGTGTTCCTAATATATGGAGAAGGAGATATGATAATACGTGGGTATACAGATGCCAGTTTCTATACAGACAAGGATGACTCGAAATCTCAGTCTGGATACGTATTTATTTTAAATGGAGCCGCAATAAGTTGGAAGAGTTCCAACCAAGACACCGTAGCGGATTCTACCACGGAAGCGGAATATATTGCAGCTTCGGAAGCAGCAAAGGAAGCAGTTTGGATCAAGAAGTTTGTCTCAGAACTTGGTGTGGTTCCAACCATTGATGAAGCAATACTGGTTTATTGCGACAACAATGGAGCTATTGCACAAGCAAAGGAACCAAGGTCTCATCAGCGATCCAAACATGTGTTTCGTCGCTATCATCTGATCAGAGAGATTATAAGTAGGAATGATATACAAATTGAGATAATTCCCACTGAAAGGAATTTAGCGGATCCTTTAACTAAGGCCTTGCCTCAAAGCAAGTTTGAGGGTCATGTTAGAACCTGTGGTATTGGATACCGTAGCGATTGGCATTAGGCCAAGTGGGAGTTTGTTAGTGATATGAGAGAAGTGTCCTAAGGCAATCGCCTTATGATTGTAATCATTTATTTTAATAAATGAATATTCACTAATTGAGTATACATGTTTATGTATTTGATTGAGATCTTAAACTCATTTACTGAATGTCCGCAATACAATTCACAGCATGAGAGAATTTGTGATGAATTCACAACTAGTGATTATCTCTACATGTGCAATTGTGAAGTATTGAAATTGTCCCTAGTCGATGAATTGATAAATATGGACACTATCAATTCTGTTGAGACTAGCATGGGTTATTCTCTAATCAGCTGATTCTCACTGGCTGGAGACATTGGGATGTCCGGAGATAAACATGGATGCTAGTTAAGGGAACTAGTTCATTGGAGTGACTGGCTGTAAAACTTCATATGGTAATCTACATATAGATATGTCAATGAAGTTCTTACTGCAACTTAAGTGCGATGTTCCTTTGACTTGCGGTGTTCAAGTCATCTTGGTCATGAAGACTTATACTTTGACATCTTAAGCAAGCATCTCCAAGGAGGTGTGGACCCAGGATGATTGGGTATAAGCCGAAGTGCCCGAAGATGTTTGAATAGCCTACAAAGGATTCACCACTTCTTTCGAGGAGATGTATAGCCGAGGCCTATCGTCGGATTGTTACTTGAAGCCTCTGGCCAGAGCATGACATGTTCAGAGTATGAATCTCTTAGACACATGAGAGTAATTAAAATCCGTAGGACGAGAAAACGTTACTTGGGATAGGTGTGACGTAGTCAGCCTAGTGGGGACTGACACAAATAGACCATGTCCTGAACCAAGTGGGTATAAGATGGTGAAGGGAATGAGGCACGATTCATTAAAGCTGCTGAAGGGTTTCAGAATTGTTTCTGAGGTCAACCGTTGATCTTTCGATTAATTGGGGATCATGATGTACTACTAGGTGCCACTCATGATCATTCTATAATTGGTTAATTATAGACGGCCAACATAAATCGAAAGCCTATTTAGTCACACGCACTACGAGTAATCCGAGGGATTTAAAACGAGTTGAAAATTGGATTTTCCAATCAAGAGAAATGAAGTTTGGTTGAGCCAAACGATAAGTCGAATCTGAATTTTTTCAGAGACGCATCGAAAGCGTAAAATGGCTAAATCTTTTGAAGACTTAATAGATGAATTAAATGAGTTTAATTCATTGGTGCGTGGCTTGGATTGGCCGACCAAAGAGGGTCTCCACCCTCTTTGCTTGGCCGACCACAACAAGGGGAGAAAACCAAATTGTTTGGTTCAATTTATAAAATAAACCAAGTGTGGTTTGTTTTATAAAATTATGGATGATATAAATTTATTTTTCATGGAAATTAAAATGAACCATGGATTGGTTTATTTTATTTTATAAAATCAATAATGGATTGATTTACCATGATAAAGAAATTTATATATAGAAATTTATTTTTCATGGAAATTAAAATGAACCATGGATTGATTTATTTTATTTTATAAAATCAATAATGGATTGATTTACCATGATAAAGAAATTTATATAAAGAAATTTCTTTCCATAAGAAAAAGGAGACTTGGTTGATTTTTATCATGAATTAAAATATGATTTTAACCATGATATAAAACAAGACTTGGCATGGTGGAATAAATCATAGAAAATTTATATGATAAATTGCTTATAAAAATTTATTCCATAAGAAAAAGGAGACTTGGCGGTTGAGAGGCCACTATATAAAGGACCCAAGGCAAGGCTTGGAAATTTATTCGATTAGATCGAAGTATGCTTGCCTAGGCTCTCTCCCTCTCCTCCCTTCTTCCTCTTGGTCGGCCCTCTCTCTCTCCTTCTCCCTTCTTCTTGCCGTGAGCACAAGGAGAAGCTCCGAGGCGACGAAGTTCTTCCGTTGGGACGATCTTCCTCTCCGGCCATCATCACCTTGGGATTGGGCGCAAGTCATCTTCCTCCTCCTCGCCGGAATTGTGATTCCGGGCAACTTTGGTGGTGAGTTTTTCCGATGTGATTATTTCTCTCTTGGTTTTCTTGTCACGTTCTCGGAGAATCTAGTAGTTCTCGAGAACACGAAACTCATGGCTTTGTGAAGTCATCCCGAAGATACTCGGCGTGGACGCGAATAGAGGCGGAGCTTCCACGGAACGCTTACGGTTGGATCTCGTCCCTTTCTTCGAATTACGCGAGGTAACAAGTAAATTAGTTTACGTTTCTACAAAATTTTAAATATATGATCATGTCTACACAACATAAGGTTGCATGCTTAGATGTGTGGTTAAATAATTTGAGAAATTATTTATGCTAAACCTTCCGCTGCACGTAATTAATTTTAAAATTACGAACCCGCATCCATGTCAACATGCACCCGGTCCCAACACCCTTTTGTCATCCTCATCTTATTCTTGTGATGCATGTCTAAAAGCGAAGAGTCATAAATTACCTTTTATTTCTTCTTCTCATATGACTAATTTCCTTTAGAAATAATCCACTCTGATGTTTGGGGTCCTATTCCTGTTTTGTCAAATCAAGGTTTTCTTTATTATGTTATTTTTATTGATGATTTTAGTAGGTTTACCTAGGTTTTTCTCATGAAATGAAAGTCTGGTCTTTTTGATATCTTTTGTCAATTTCAAAGGCACGTGGAACGTTACTTTCTAAGGGTGATCGAAGGTCGACAAGAGGGGGATGAATTGCCCCTAAAAAAGAAAATTCAATTCTTTTGTCTATCTTTAACAAAGATATTTGTTAGTTCAAACTGAAATAAATAACATAAATAAATTTAGCAAATAGTAAAGAAAAAGGCAACTGGATTTTGTTGGTGCAAAATGCATCAGTGATGAACAGTCATCCTCTAGGGTTTCGATGTTTGACAATATACTAAAGTTAGTAACAATTTATGTTTGACAATATATTAAGGGTGGTCAAAGTGATCAAGGGTTAAACCAAACAGGACCTTATGTTTAGTAGGGTAAACCCAAGTTTGATCAGTTTGACAAAGGGTTAGCCAAACAGGATCTGATGTTTGGCAGAGTGAATAGAACCCAGGGTTGGTCAGTTTGACCAAGGGATTAAACCAAACCAGACTTGAGATTTGGGATTATATTTACCTGAAGATTGGAGGAAGTCTAGTCAGGATTATGATGACTAGAAAAGTAGAGACGGGTCGAAGTTGAATGTCTCGAGATCCGAGTTCTCGGAGGCCAAGCAAAAGTCCAGCCGGAGGTCCCGGTTGGCAAAAGCTTTAGTCGAGCGGGAATCACAAACAGAGGTAGAGACGGGTCGAGGTCAGACGTCTTGAGATTCGGGTTCTCGGAGGCTGAGCGAAAGTCCAACTGGAGGTTCCAGTTGGCAAAAGTAACTTCTCCAGGGTGGAGTAGGTGAGGACGTGTTCCCCGAAAAAGGGAACATTAGGTGTCAGTTCGACCTAGGGTTTCGGGTGAAATCCAAAGTCAGAACCAATAAGCTAAGGCTAAGATTATGTGTGTTTTTGTCTTGTGTTTGTTGTCTTGCAGGTACCTTGAATTGGAGGCAAGATAGGAAAGCAAACGCAGGAGAAATGGGATGGGAAACCCTTCCTGGGCGCCTGACTTGAATCAGGTGCCCAAGAAGAGTTGGGCGCCCCAGATTGGGGCAGCGCATCCCAGGCGCCTGGGAAGGTCCTAGGAGCCTAGGAATGGCTAGTCTTATCCCTGCTGCGATTTCGGTGGTTCGGATGAAATTTGACTGCGACGTGGCAAGCGCCCAAGACGTCACAGGCACCTGAGAAGCTTATATATAAAGGGGTTCAACCCCTCATCTTAGGACGTGAATTTTCACATCAGTCTAAGGATTCTCTGCAAAGCAAAAGCGCTCAAGTCGAAGTTCTACGTCCAAGGAGGCTCCAGGAAGAAGCGTGCGACGCTTCGGACTTCTAGAGTTGGCCGAGTTTTTTGGTTTGCTTTTTATTTACAAGTTGTGTTTCAATTTACTTATTCTTTGATTGTAATTCGAACTGTAAGACAGGTATTCTCTGCCTCCGGATATTCCAGAAAGGAGACCATTAGTGGACTCACGCCGCGTACATAGGCCTTGGACGTACTGTCCCTGGGGGGTCGGAAACCAAATAAATAAATCTCGCGTGCATAATTGTTTTGTCTTTCTTCTATTCTATTTTCCGCGTACTAACCCTGATAGAAAGATGTTTTTCGACGAAATTCCGGATAAAATTTCAAGTCAATATTCACCCTCCTTCTATCGACCGCACCGATCCTACAAATTTTACTTGGTTTGCAACCGGGGAGGTTGCTAATCCAAGGTTGAATATGGCTCGATTCTCCTGAATAAAACTCCTTCGGGCGGAGAAGCCTCTACACCTGGAAAGCTCATAAAAAGAAAGAAAGATTACACCAAACTCGTTTGCTGATGCTTGGAATGAATGAAATTAATGAAACTGAGCTTTAGGGGGGTTTTTTTAATTAAAGGAGCATCTTATTACTGAAAGACGATCCATATTAGAAGGGGGGCCAAACCTGACCTTTTAATATGGATTTACAAGGACTCAAACTGATTTACAAGTATTACAATTCAATATAATCCGACTCTATGGAAATGTATCTGTACCAATGCCAGTCGCTTCATATCAAAACCAAAACATTTATTAAGACCATCACCCTTCTGCACGTTGAGCAGCTTATATACATTTGATTTCGCTCTCCAACATACATTATTTCCCCATCCAGTTAGCTACCGCGTCCATTCTTCGCTTCAAAAACCTTCTAGGCATAAGAAACAAAATGATAACCATGAACCCGATGTTCACTTTGGGCAAGTGACCAGCCATAAACAGATTTGATACGTCTTTACCGTAGCCGTTACTACGGACTAGATAGATCTATGGTGGATCTATTCACCCCTTACAGGCTTTTTGGCAAAGCCTCAGCCATCAACAGATTTCACGTGTCTTTACCATAGCCGTTTGCTATGGACTAGATAGATCAGATTCGATGGATCTATGCACCATCCTTATCTACTCCCTCCACCACCATATCAACCATCCTCGTAGTGTAAACCATCAGCCAATCTACAAAAATAGTGAGACAGTTTCCATCCTTCGTGTCATGTTCAAAGAATCAGCCTCGCAAAACCAGCCTTGCAATCAAATCTGGTCAGCAAGTTCCAATCCACATCATTTCAGTTTTCCAGAACAAACAATGCAATGTGTTGAGAGCAAATTTTCAGACAACAGGCGCGTGTGGCACGTTTGGCACACAACAAGAAAAGCTGCCCGCTAACAGTCCCTTCTCAATCCCAACTGCAATCTCAATAACAATTCCCCTGTTCCACTCTGACACACACGCAGATCAAACCCATTCACACTCTGATTTCTGCAAGTTTCCAGTTCTGGAGCAAACCATAACGACAGGGGAACCTCCAAAACTGACCAACTCTCCATAGCTCATAAGCATCATAGAGATAGTAGTGTCTGCAGTCTCTGGAAATGGTTCAGCAAATAGCATCTCTCTCTCAGCCAACCTCAAACCCCTGTAAAGCACACTGATACCATTTGCAGTTAACCCCAAAATTCAGCAGCTACCCCTTCTGCACATGCTATCCATCAGCCCTTGCCAAACTATGCAGATGCCAGCCACAACAAATTCCAAGCTTCGATACCAGCTGTAATCATATTCTTGTCACCATTGGCACGCAGAAACCAAAAACCACAGTCCCAAGAATAGGGATTAAATTCCACAAAAACCAGCAACTTGTCAGATTTAAACCAAGCTGATCAAATCCTCTCAAAGCCTTTAGTCGCAAACTGCAATATTTTCTATTATTCAGGCATTTATTGGCACGCACCCAAACCAGCCAGTATCCAAAAGTCTCCCCAAAGACTGCATAGATTTCAGAATTACTGGCATGTCACAAACCAACTTGATACTCTTTCCACACCAAGAATCTGAAGGATCGTCTAGGCGTGCTAGAGGGGGGGGGTGAATAACACTTTATCGTCGTTTGATCTCTACATAATTGTTAGCGCAGCGGAAATAATATGCAAAGGAAATCAAGACAATGCTAACAACAATATTTTTACTTGGTATCCACCCAGATGGGTGACTAGTCCAAGGATCCACGCCGCGAGCACCACTTTCACTATCGAAAACTCTCCTTGAGGTGGAGAAACCTTTACAGTCGATCATCCTCTTTACAGGATGAAGAAATATGAGAGAGGAAGTATGAAACAATCTTCAGACGAGCAGCACTTCGACACTGTACGGAACCGTGCCGTGTTCGTGCAAAAAGGTGCTCCTTTTATAGGTGAACAGGACAAACTCGTGGTCTGTCCAGCCCCGCACCAGTCGACTGCCCCAAGAGCTGTCGACTAGTCTAGCATTAATTACTAGCTAATGGCTAGTTTTCGGGGTATACAAGTCGATTGCCCCATGGGCAGTCGACTGGTCCGAGGCCGAAAACTTTCTGTGGATTTTGGCAGTCGACTGCCCCATGGCCAGTCGACTACCCTGCCTCTCAGCTTAGCTCCAGCCACTTCGGACCTTCTCCTTCACGTATGCCTTCAGGTCTGCTCCCTTGGTTTGCCTCTTGAAGTCCTCTTCCTTTGGCTATCGTCCCTCGGATGCGCACGCAAGCCTTCCCTTGGCTTGCCTCCATGCCACCCTTCACGTGTGCCCTTGAGGTCCACTTCCCGGCTTGCCCTTGGAGCTCTTCTCCCTCGGCTCTCGTCCCTCGGATATGTCCAACATGTGTGATTCTCCAAGTCCTGCAAACTCAATCACACACATCAAATACAACATAACACTCTAACCTTAAACATATTCAACCACACACATCAAAACCATGATCTTCCAATCATTTAAGGGCCGATTGCCTCAACAATCTCCCCCTTTTTGATGTGTGACAATATGTTTAAGTTAGAGATAAATAACAGCCACAATATCAATAACAAAAGATAGTAATTGAATAAGCATAAGACATAGTAATCCTAAGAGGTAGCCTCCCCCTTAACCTATGTCTTCTCCCCATTTTCAATTCTAATCATAATCCAAGTTAAGTTTCCACTTAACACTCAATCTTAAAAATGTAAGACATATCAGAACCTAAGAGGTGACCTCCCCCTTAATCCATGTCTTCTCCCCATTTTTAATCATTCAAGGTTTAAGTGAGAAGGTAACCATCCATTTCAAGTTAAAATTCTAACTTAAACCACCCATTCTCCCCCTTTGACACCATCAAAATGATTACCTCAAGCAACCCAACCCTAGGGCATCAAAAGTGATAATAATGGATTTCTGAAATTTCTCACAGTAGCTGAAAAACACACGTGCCAGTCGACTGCCCATGGGGCAGTCGACTGATATGCTATCAGTTTCATTTTTCAGGTTTTCTGCAGAATTTCAGAAACCTCCAGAAAAATCAAAAAAATTCCAAAAATTATAAAATTTTGCAGACATGTTTGAAATGATATACTCTATCAGGAAAAAATATTAGTCCATATAAAATTTCAAACATGCATGACTTTTGATGAAAATTCAAAAATCTTGAAAACCACTACATTTTGTATCAAAGTTACAATCTAGTTTTGCAACCATATGACTTTTATAAAGCATGTTAAAGCATGTGAAACATAAAATGGTTTTCAATGGTTTAAAATGTCTAACTATGATCTTTGGGCAAAATGTCCATTGATTAAATATTTGTCTTCCCCATAGTTGGTCTAGTTTTCATATTTTGATACTTCTAATGGTTCAACAATGTGCCACAAGCACACGTGAGCCAAATGTATCACCCTAATGGATCAAGCACCCTTTTTCAAAGCTAATATCTCCAAGTTCATCCTAAACTTCCATAAAACACATTCCAAGGCCTCTTCTTAAGGATGTAAACTCCGATTCGGGAAGAGGCTTGGTAAAGATGTCGGCTAGGTTCGACTTTGATTCAACATAGTGTACTTCTATGTCTCCCCTTGCCACATGGTCTCTAATGAAGTGATGTTTCACTTCAATGTGTTTTGTCCTAGAATGGTGAATCGGATTTTTGGTCAAATTGATTGTACTTACATTATCACACAAGACTTTGACCTTTGTGTAATGTAACTCATAATCTTCCAAGGTGTGCATGATCCAAAGGAGTTGGGAAACACACCCACCCATTGCCACATATTCTGCTTCCGTTGTTGATAGGGCAACACATGGTTGTTTCCTACTACTCCAACTAACTAAGGAAGACCCAAGGAATTGACACCCTCCACTAGTGCTCTTCCTATCTAGCTTACAACTCGCATAATCAGAGTCGGTGTATCCAATTAGATCAACACTAGGGGTTCTAGGATACCAAAGTCCGACATTGAGGGTATCTTTGACATACCTTAGGATCCTCTTAACTACAACCAAATGGAACTCTTTGGCACAAGATTGGTACCTTGCACACATACCTACCGCAAAGAGTATGTCGGGTCTACTAGCGGTTTGGTATAGGAGGCTACCAATCATGCTCCTATATTGTTTAGAGTCTACCATTTTCCCTTCAAGGTCACTATCCACTTTTACATTGGTTCCTATGGGTGTAGATGCTACCTTAGCATTTTCTAAACCAAATTTCTTTAACATTTCCTTAGCATATTTGGTTTGAAAAACATGTGTACCTTCATTAGTTTGCTTAACTTGAAGGCCTAAAAAGAAGGTTAACTCTCCTACAAGACTCATTTCAAATTCATCTTCCATACACTTGATGAATTCTTGTAGGAAGTCATTGTTTGTTAACCCAAAAATGATATCGTCTACATAGACTTGGGCAACAAATATGTCCTTGTCCTTAGATTTTAGGAACAAAGTAGGGTCAATTGTTTCTCTCCTAAACCCCTTAGACACCAAAAATGAAGAAAGCCTTTCATACCAAGCCCGGGGAGCTTGTTTCAATCCATATAAGACTTTTCTTAATTTGAACACGTGTCTTGGACAGTTAGGGTCCTCAAACCCGGGGGGTTGCTCTACATAGACCTCTTCCTTAATGATCCCATTAAGAAATGCCGACTTCACATCCATTTGGTGGAGTGTGAAACCCATGTGAGCGGCATAGGCTAGTAGAATTCTAATAGATTCTAACCTAGCTACGGGGGCATAAGTCTCATCATAATCTAGTCCCTCAACTTGGTTAAACCCTCTAGCTACCAATCTAGCCTTGTTCCTAGTGATTTTACCTTGGTCATCTAGTTTGTTCCTAAAGACCCATCTTGTGGTTACAATGGTGCAATCATTGGGCCTAGGAACTAACTCCCAAACTTCACTTCTCTCAAATTGATTTAGCTCTTCTTGCATGGCTAAAACCCAATCAGCATCTCCCAATGCTTCATCAATGGTCTTGGGTTCTAATTGGGAGATTAGAGCTATTTGACTAGTTTGATCCCTAAAATAGGACCTAGTCCTTACTCCTTGAGTTACATCACCAACTATTTGGTCAATAGGGTGATCATGGTGATGTCTCAAGGACCTAGAGGTTGTGGGTTCATTTACTCCTTCTTTCTCATCCTCTAGGGTACTTCTTACTCCCCCTTGATTATTTCCCTCCAAATGTAGGTCTTGGATTCTTTGGCCAAAGGGTTGGACCCCTTCTATATTCTTATCAATTGAGGCTTTTCTAGGGTAGGTACTAGTTGTTTCATCAAATTTAACATTCGAGGACTCTTCAATCACTTTTGTCCTCTTGTTGTAAACTCTATAACCCCTACTAGTCAATGAGTACCCTACTAGAATTCCTTCATCGACTTTTGACTCAAATTTTCTTACGTCATCTTTGGTATTTAAGATGTAGACTTTGCATCCAAAGACCCTAAAATAGTGGACTTGAGGTACCCTTCCATTCCACAATTCAAAAAGTATTTTCCCTAGAAACCTATGTACCGACACCCGATTTTGAATATAGCAAGCGGTGCTAACCGCTTCAGCCCAAAAGTAGCTAGGAAGGGAATATACATTAAGCATAGTCCTAGTAGCTTCTTGTAGGGCTCGGTTCCTTCTCTCAACTACCCCATTTTGTTGAGGAGTCCTTGGGCATGAAAATTCATGCTTGTATCCATTTTCAACACAAAATTGTGTGAAACTTACGTTTTGGAACTCCCCACCGTGGTCACTCCTAATTCGGTTTATTTTGGTATGTTTTTCGTTTTCAACCCTTTTACTAAATCCTATAAAGATCTCTAGGGTATCATCCTTATGTTTCAAAAAAAACCCAATATAAACCTAGAAAAATCATCTACTATGACTAAACAATATTTACTCCCCACAAGTGAGGGAGTACTATGACAATCAAAAAGATCTATATGCAAAAGCTCTAAAGGTAAAGAAGTAGTGGTTAGGGTTTTACCTTTGTGTGATGATTTTGATTGCTTACCCTCTTGGAATGCATCACACAATTTGGTCTTCTCATACTTGATCATTGGTAGCCCCTTCACCAACTCTTCCTTGGCCACTCTTGCAATGCTTCTCATGTTGACATGCCCAAGTCTCTGGTGCCACAACCATTCTTCTTCTTCTTTGGACATGAAACACTTAGCAATATTGTTAGTAGCATAAGTAAGATCAAGATAATATAAATTTGCCTCTCTAAACCCTTCTAATATGATAGTATTTGATTCATTATGCCTTATTATACATTTCCTAGCATTAAATTCAACTCTAAAGCCGACATTACATAATTGACTAACAATTAATAAATAGAACTTCATATCTTTGATTAGAAGTACCTTATGTATAGAAATAGTGGAATATGTTGGTGCAGACAACACCCAAGTCGAACCTGTGTTTTTGATAATGGCAAAAGGGTTCAAAAGTTAAGATATTATGTTGATCTAACATGTTCACTAAGTATACAGGAAAAGAAGTCCTAGGTACACTGGGCACGAAGTCCTGGTCAAGGACTGGGCACGAAGCCCTGGCAAGGAGCTGGGCACCGAAGACCTGCTCGGAAGGCGGGCACGAAGACCTGCTCGGAAGGTGGGAACGAAGACCTGGTCAGGTGCATCGGGCAAAAGTCCAACCGGAGGAGCCGGTTGGCAAAAGGTAAACTCTCCTGAGAGGAGTAGGTGAGGACGCGTTCCCCGTCGAGGGAACAGTAGGCGTCGGTTCGACCTAGGGTTCCATTTTGGAGACCCAAAGTTAGAACCAAGACAGCTACGACTGTAAAATTCACTAACGCTCTTGCTTTATTATGTTTGGTACTAACCTTGGATGCAGGACCAAAAGAACGAGTCTCTGCAGCTCAGAACGCCTCAAAGGAGTGAGGCAGTAGCTGGGTTGGGCGCCCGGGAGGTCCAGGGCGCCCTAAGTACAAGCCAAACATGAGTTCAGCAAAAGTACGCTTCGGAAGCTAACTGGGCGGGTGCCCCCATGCTCCCGGGCGCCCCCGTGCTCCCGGGCGCCCCGGATGCTCAGGGCGCCTCGGGCTCAAGCTAACGAAGTGGATAAAACTTATCCATCTGAGAAGCCAGCGGATCGAGTCAACCCGGGCGCCCCCACAATCAACCCTCAGCCCTATTCGAGTGGGATAAGGGCTGACCGAGAGTTGCTCGGATCGGGTGACACGTGGGGGGGGGGGGGCGCCCCCAACGTTCAGGGCGCCCCGAGAGGCTATAAAAATCCCCTCGACCCCAAGGCTTCAAGACACACTTCTTCCAAAGCCAATACGCCCTTCTACTCAAGCGCTTTGCTCCAGAAAACATTCATCTCGAGATTCTAGCGCCGACGACGACCCTACGCACCGAAGAACGATCCACACTGGGCGTCGGTAAAAGAAGAGTTAATTTTTTAATTGTACTTTCTCTGCACTACTACTGTACATCTTCTTGTAATTATTTGCGCGACTATAGTATTGCCCGCAGTAAACGGTCAACGACCGTGGGCCTTGGAGTAGGAGCCGACCGCGACTCCGAACCAAGTAAATCGTGGTGTTTGCGTTTTGGTTTTCGTGTTAATTTTTCGCTATGCATACTCTCTCTAAATCCGAAACGTTTACGATATTCACCCCCCCTCTATCGTTACTCTCGATCCAACAAGTGGTATCAGAGCGGGGAAGCTCAAAATTGGTGCAACCACCAGTTTGAGAATTTTTTGGATTTTTATAAAATCTTTTTTTTTCGTTCGAAATTTTTTCATCGTTAATCGAGGTTGGTGCAACACCCCTCGATAAATATTTTTTTTTCTTCCCACACTACTAATCCAAGACCAAGTCATGGGACAGAGTTTTCCTTTCTTTTCTATCTTTTTCAGATAAAATCCTTAATAGCCAGGGAAGAAGGCTTCAGCACCGCATGGCCACCGCTCTTCAGTGGGGAGAACTTCTCCTACTGGAAGAGCAGAATGGAGGTCCACCTGAAAACTCAGGTGGACATGTGGATAATCATCCAGTCCGGACTGGAAATACCAAGGAATGTTGACGGAGTACAACAATCTTACACTGAATGGGACGTTGCACTCAAAAAGAAAATAGAAGCTGATGCCAAAGCAACCCAAACACTCCAATGCGGCCTAACCAAAGAGGAGCTGAACCGGGTGGGTCCATTCAACAACGCTAAAGAACTCTGGGGTAAGCTGATCGAGCTGCATGAAGGAACTTCAGATACTCGAATCAGCAAGAGAGATCTCCTCCTGAACAAGCTGTACACGATCAAGATGAACGATAACGAAACAGCAGCTCAACTCCACGCCAGAATCCAGGAGTTAATGAACGGACTACACACCATTGGTCACAAGGTAGAAAACCGTGACCTGATAAGGTACGCTCTTAATGCTTTCCCAAGAAACACCTTGTGGGCATCTATGGTAGATGCATACAAGGTTTCAAGGGACCTTTCAAAAATCAAATTAGATGAACTGTTTTCAGAACTTGAGTTACATGAGCAGACTAACTGCACCCTGGCCGTGAAAGGCATTGCCTTTATTGCAGGTAAAGCTGGAAAGATATCCAAGAAGAAACCTCAACCTGCACCCGAGTCTGATTCAGACTCAGACTCAGAAGACGACGAAGGAGATCGACCTAAGCTGGTCCGACTGGCCCGGAACTACTACAAGGAATTGAAGAATCAATCCAACAAAAGAAAAGCCAGCCGAAAAAAGGAAGATCAAGCTGAATCAACTACGAACAAATCAAGTGTGACTTGCTTCGAGTGCAACAAAAAGGGACATTTCAAATCCGAATGCCCTAACCTAAAAGAAGCCAAGAAAGCAAGAAGAAAGAAGGCACTTCAGGCAACATGGGACAAGTCCTCCTCCGAGGAAGAAGAAGAGGCCCCACAGTCTAACCTGCTCGCACTAACCGCCTCAGAAGAAATCGAGATCGAGACAGAATCGGAGCCAGATGACGGCAAACTCACTTTTTCAGAAAATGGTGAAATAACTGTAAGTGGTTTTTCTAGAATGCAATTATGCGAATTAATTTCTTATCTTTCTTGAGATTTGACAAAAGCCAAAATCCGAGTCGAGTCTCTCAGACAGGAAGTAAAACTCCTGAATGAGAAAGCAGACTCTGAACCCTTAACTGAGAAGGTTCAAGAAGGAACCTCTGCTCAAATTGAAAAACTTGAATCAGAGAACTCTTTCTTGATAACTCAAGTTAAGGATCTTAGAGCTGCCTTAGAACGATTCACTTCTGATTCCAAGGGTCTTGACATGATTCTTGGAAAACAGAAGTCGGTTCTAAATCGATCCGGGTTGGGCTATAGAACCAACAAAGATCCTACTACGCTATACTGAACCAGTCCAGAGCTAAAGTTCAGGCATGGGTACCTAAACTGTGCCTGAACAAACAAACTGGATCAAATCAGTATTGGATCCCCAAGGACAAGATTCACATCTTGCCGAACCATTACCGCGGCTTTAGTCCAGGGGGAGCCAAATTAAAAATAATATTTATAATTAGATAAATCTCTATTCTTGTTTTCAAATTGCATGATTGCTTGTTTATTTAATTTCTGCAATTTACCATGTTTAGATTTAGGAATGGTTAGTTTAAGGACTGAACCAACTTAACTGAAATTTAAACAACATAGTATTGGGTGGAGATGAGATGATAGTACGTTAGGGAAGCTAATTCTAATAAGGTCAAGTATACTCTACTTGGTCTCTTTAGACTAGTGAAACTAGCTAAAGCTACCGATCCAAGACCCAAACTAGTTAGACCAGAATTTTTCAAAAAATAATTTTGAAAATGAAATTTCATTAAAAGGCTTTGTCAAAGAAAGGGTTGATGATCCAATAAGGCTACGGCTAAAGAAGGCTTAGTGCCTCGCTAAGACCTGGAAGCCAATTTTTGAAATTCAAATTCAAATTAGTCTTTGTCAAATTCGAATCTAACACAAATTTTCAGTTAAGTGTAGATTCAAACATTTTTTTTAAACACAAAATCAACTGTTTTCAAAATTAATTTAATTTTTTAAAAATAAATCATAATTTTTCAAAATAATTCTATCGACCAAAACCTGTCTCACAAAACTCATAAGGTAAACATGATTGATAACTCTAGATTGGGTGAGACAGTAAAATTTAACTTAATTGAAATTTCTTTAATACCTGTATTGTGGCTTAAATACAAACATCAAATCCTATAGTTTAGAACGGAATTGACCTAATACTAGTCAAATCATGGTCAAACTAGTCAAACCATGGTCAAAGTAGTCAAATCATGGTCAAAGAAGTCAAATCATGTCATATCACGGTCAAATGGTCAATAAAACATCTAAGTTGTCACTTCCTACTTAATCCGGGCGCCCGTGACTCCTAGGGCGCCCCCCTCATGACTTTCTCTTCGTTCAAGGCAGATAAACTGCCAAGTCTACTTAATCGGGGCGCCCCGGCCCTTGCGGGCGCCCCCAGGACTGGTCAAAGCAGCAAAGCTGCCAACTCCTTCTGATCGGGGCACCCAGGCCATCGCGGGCGCCCCCGAACGGCTTAGGACACTGCCAATGGCAGAAGCCCTGTCCCGGGTGCCTGGGAGCTCCCGGGCGCCCTAGCCAAATCGCCTATAAAAGACCACCCGAATCTCCTCATCTTGCCACACCCAAAATCATTCTCCAACACCCTTCCTTCCAAGTGACCTTGCAACCTTCTCAAGCTCTCATCCTCGACAATGCCTCCCCAAGCGGCCACTCGGTATAATTTTCATTTTCTTTTTCTTATGCATTTACATTTATTTTTCTTAAATTCTCTCTTCTAAATGCATGCTTCATAACTTAGAAAACGCCGAGCAAACCAAGCGAACCCCGGTACCGAACCGAGTCCCGATCCTAGGTTCCCAACTTTAGAACTTTGTAATAAGTTTGCTCGAACGACATACAAGCCCATAAAAATGAGTTACTTAAATAGACAATCTTCACCCAATCTTGTCCCTTGGCAATGAATGTTATAAACTTTTACCAACTCGATAACCTCGTATTCTGCACTCATCCTATTAATACAACATTATGTGCAGAATTCTATAATAATATAGTCAGACAAGATCAACTCAGCTTTGTCACCATAGTCCAAGGGTTGCCTCTAACCATCACACCCTCCTTACTTAACCAATTTCTTGGACTACGATTCTCTCAGCCCACCTTTTGTTGCTATCCTCCTAGAGATCCTCCATTTGATGCTCCCTACTCTCACATTACCCTAGACACTCTCCACTCCTACTTCTATAGGGAAGCTAGAAATCTCGTAGTTAGACGATTTCAGTCCGTTGACCTTCAGGTCTAGGACTACGCCCTGTATAGAGTTCTGGTCCGCTGCATCCTACCTTTATCCACCAGGGGCGTCGCAACCATGCGACCTTTTCACACGTTCTTATTATATGCATTGATCCACCACCTAGACATTGACATTGGCCTTCACATGTTCCACGCCATCCTACATGCCTCCAGTGTCACCACTCAGGGTCGGGTACGCACCCGCTTCTGCCACATCATCACCTCCATCCTTCATCACCACGGTCGTAACATTACCGTAGGTGAAATGACCGCGATGACCGATTTCAACGAGATAGGATTTAGGAACTTTTCCCTGGCTGGTATAGAGGTCTCGGCTACCGGGGTTTTGTCGTGGAGACGCCAGCGAGCCGGACCACCGATCGACTCTGACGAGGATGTTGAGGTAGACGTCGGAGATCTGGCAGCCGAGGTTCATGAGCACATAGACGAGCCACCACCGCTGACCATCGACCAGCGCTTCACTCAGATGCAGACGGAGCTCCACAGCCTCCGAGAGGAGGTCGAGGCTTACCACTTCGAGCAGATGGACGCTTGAAGAGCCGATCGAGAAGTAGATGACGCTCGATACACTGAGATGATGTCACTACTCAAAGCGTGGCAGCCCAGCTCTTCTGATCATCCTGGTCCCTCCTCCTAGATTTAATTAGCATTGTACTAGTGACTGTTGACTGCCCCTACTCAGTAGGGTTGACTCATGTTTGACTTGTAGACTGTGCTGGTTCTCCCTCATACCAGCTGACTTATGGAGTTAACTATTTGCTTTTTCATGATTATCTAATCTTTATTAGGATTATGCTTAGTAGAATAGGTTTACTCTACGTTTGATTTTCTTACTGCTTTACTTGATTTAAAATCAGTTTTTAAAAATAATTTTAAAACTGCTTTACTTAATTTCAAAATCAACTGTTACTTAGTTTGAAAAATCATTTTCGACTTAGTTTTTTTAAAAAAAACTACCCCCTTCAAAACTAGGGTTTTTTCATAAATGGACTTATCTTAAGCCCTAACCCTAGAACTGCATGCACCTATAGATTTAGAAGCCAGCATCTCACAAGCACCTCAGGGCACTTTTGATTAATAACCTAGAAAGGGTTGAAATGCTTAAGTCTTTGCCTTAATTCAAGATGTAGATCAGTGCATCTGCAGTAATTGGGGCACTAAATACAACTTATACAGTAATCAAGTCAAGTGTCAAGTTTAGAAAATCTAACTTGAACAGAACACTTAACTTGACTAACCCTAGCAAAAACTACTGTTTATAACAGTTAGAAAGTAGCTAATTGGGTTAGACAGGACCCTAAAGAGATAATTGAAACTGGTTTGGTTCAGTCTATCTTGCATTGGTTCAGTACAGCACGTTAATTCTTTTTGCAATTTAATTATGCAATTTATTTAATTTTTTTGATATATTACTTTGTTTTTGATATATGGCAAAGGGGGAGAGATAGGAAAAGGAGAGAAATTTTACATTTTTTTTCAAAATTCAAAATTTTCATCAAAACTTTATCCTTTCTTCAAAAAGTACTTAAACTTAAACTGTTTTCAAAAGTTTTGTAAAGTACTTAAGCGGTTTTCAAAAGTTTTGTAAAGTACTTAAACTTAATCTGTTTTCAAAAGTTTTTCAAAGTACTTAAACCTAAGCTGTTGTTCAAATTTATCTAAGTACTTATCTTAAATTGCTTTACCCAAGCTAGGTTCAAATTTTTCTAAGTACTTATCTTAAATAGAAAAGTTTCAAAAGTGCTAAAGAGATTCAAATCTTTCTTAACCTTAGAAAATTTTTTTACCAAGTTATTGACCTGGAAATTTCTCTAAATATCACCAAAACTTTTTTTGGAAAATATCTTTTCTAACAACCACCCTTGAAAAATGTTCTAAGTATTTGAAAAATTAGTTCCATCTTTAAAACATAGAAACTTTTCAAAACCCCACGAACCGTTAGAAAACCTAGGGGGAGATTCCTTCCAGGGGGAGGAAACTAAACTGTTATATCATCTGTTCTTGATTAACTTAACTTTTTAACCGGGTTGCCATAAATCAAAAAGGGGGAGATTGTTGGTGTAGACAGCAACCAAGTCGAACCTGTGTTTTGATAATGGCAAAAGGGTTCAAAAGTTAAGATATTATGTTGATCTAACATGTTCACTAAGTATACAGGAAAAGAAGTCCTAGGTACACTGGGCACGAAGTCCTGGTCAAGGACTGGGCACGAAGCCCTGGCAAGGAGCTGGGCACCGAAGACCTGCTCGGAAGGTGGGCACGAAGTCCTGGTCGAAGACTGGGCACGAAGCCCTGGCAAGGAGCTGGGCACCGAAGACCTGCTCGGAAGGTGTGCACGAAGACCTGCTCGGAAGGTGGGCACGAAGACCTGGTCAGGTGCATCGGGCAAAAGTCCAACCGGAGGAGCCGGTTGGCAAAAGGTAAACTCTCCTGAGAGGAGTAGGTGAGGGCGCGTTCCCCGTCGAGTGAACAGTAGGCGTCGGTTCGACCTAGGGTTCCATTTTGGAGACCCAAAGTCAGAACCAAGACAGCTACGGCTGTAAAATTCACTAACGCTCTTGCTTTATTATGTTTGGTACTAACCCTGGATGCAGGACCAAAAGAACGAGTCTCTGCAGCTCAGAACGCCTCAAAAGAGTGAGGCAGTAGCTGGGTTGGGCGCCCGGGAGGTCCAGGGCGCCCTAAGTACAAGCCAAACATGAGTTCAGAAAAAGTACGCTTCGGAAGCTAACTGGGCGGGGCGCCCCCATGCTCCCGGGCGCCCCGAATGCTCAGGGCGCCCCGGGCTCAAGCTAACGAAGTGGATAAAACTTATCCAGCCGAGAAGCCAGCGGATCGAGTCAACTCGAGCGCCCCCAGCGTCCTGGGCGCCCCCACAGTCAACCCTCAGCCCTATTCGAGTGGGATAAGGGCTGACCAAGAGTTGCTCGGATCGGGTGACATGTGGGGGGGCGCTCCCAACGTTCAGGGCGCCCCGAGAGGCTATAAAAAGCCCCTCGACCCCAAGGCTTCAAGACTCACTACTTCCAAAGTCAATACGCTCTTCTACTCAAGCGCTCTGCTCCAGAAAACTTTCATCTCGAGATTCTAGCACCGACGACGACCCTACGCACCGAAGAACGATCCACACCGGGCGTCGGTAAAAGAAGAGTTAATTTTTTGAATTGTACTTTCTCTGCACTACTACTGTACATCTTCTTGTAATTATTTGCGCGACTATAGTATTACCCGCAGTAAACGGTCAACGACCGTGGGCCTTGGAGTAGGAGCCGACCGCGACTCCGAACCAAGTAAATCGTGGTGTGTGCATTTTGGTTTTCGTGTTAATTTTCCTCTGTGCATACTCTCTCTAAATCCGAAACGTTTACGATATTCACCCCCCCCCTCTATCGTTACTCTCGATCCAACAACCTGCACACTTACTAGCTCATCGTATCATTAAAAATTCAAGGTGGACCAACATTGAGGCAAGCGTTTTTTGAACCGAGGCGATTCGTGGGCGATTCGTGGACGATTTCCACTCGGGCGCTTTTGCGCCTCCTGCCTTTGCCGGCGCCTCTGGCAACCGGCGATGGTTCTTCCTTCCTCTTCTATCTCCCCGATCCCTTCATCTATCATAAATTCTTCCCCGGTGGTTGTCAAACCATCATATGCAGCAGTAGTTAAACCGGTTTCGCCTCGAGCTATAAAGAAGAACTTTGAAGATATTGGAGATGGAATCAAGTCGATCATGATCTACAATGATAAACCAGGAATTTTCTTCTCTGAAGAAGAGATAGCCAAACTATCAGAGCCGTTCAAATATTGTTTGGTTGGAAAGTTTTCAGGTTTACGCCCAAGCTACGCTATTGTTCTACAAGCATTCAGAAATCTAGGGCTATCAAGTCTGTATAATGTTCGATTCTTAAGAGCGGGATATATTTTTATACATCTAAATTCCAATGAAGATATGGCAAGATTGTGGACAAGAGGAGTTTGGATGATTGCAGGGATTCCATTACGGATTTTTAAATGGTCCCCTTACTTTTTGTATGAGGCAGAATCCTCTCTTGTGCCGGTATGGATCCAATTGCCAGATTTGCCAATTCACCTTTTTAACAAGCAAAGTCTCTTTTCTATTGCTCGTATAGTAGGAAAACCAATCAAGCTAGATGAAGCCACTGCAGATGGATCAAGGCTCTCGATGGCAAGGGTTTGTGTAGAAATCGATCTTTTAAAGCCAAGGATTGAAGAATTTTTGATTGGGATAGGTGCAGAGAAGAGGACTCAGCATGTTGTGTTTGAAAAACTCCCTAAATACTGCCAACATTGCATGCATTTGGGTCACTCAATTGATGAATGTTATGTGTTAGGAAATAAACCAAAACCTGATTGGAAGGGTGATAAGAAAAAAGAAGCTGATACTATCATTAATCAGAGGGACTTAAATGAGGATCAAAGAATTGAAGATCAAGAATTGGAGCGTACTAAGTGGCAAAAAGATATGGCTCATGGAACTTTAACAGGTAACTGGAGAAAAGATGTTCCTAAGGGAGTAAGAGGTTTTGGTTTGCACATGGCTGATAAACAAATTTGGAGTAAAAAAGATTGATCTTAACAATCCCAAAATTGATGAAGTAAAAGTAAGGGAGAGGAATGGTAATCAATTTCAGATGCTAAATGCTTTAGAAGTGGACGATCAAGGTGACCTGAATGTAATAGAAGATGGATGGACACAGGAGGAAAATATTCTATTAGATGATAAAGAAAACAGATGCGATGATATGGTGGACATTCAAAGTATAAATGTACACAAGTCAGTTGGAACCTTGCTTGCAAAGGAGGCTATGGCAGCAGAAGTTCTTAAGAGAAATCGGAATAAAAGACAAAATGATGAGCAGGGAATTATTGAAGACCTCATACTACCAGTGCAGAAGGAGGTACGGAATGAAGATGTACAGGAATCTTTTGAAGTTTCATTGCTAGTGGAGGATACAGAGGGAGGTGTTAAATATAAATCCTTTATGGTGGAATCTGGTATTGATGAGGAAGGAGTAGGGCAGTTGCGCAGATCTTCTTCACTTCCTCTGGATAAAAACAAACTTTCTATTTTGAATTATGACTCAAAAAGTACAAATACTCAGCCAGGAGAATTTCAAAGAGTTACTAGAAGCAAAACCAAGGCATTGCAGGCTTCCCCCTCGACGATTCCTTAGATGGCAGGTATGATTTGGAATATTAGAGGTATAGGCAATTTAGCCTCTCTTAGAAGAATCTTGTTTTTTTTAAAACGCTTCAATTTGAACTTCCTTGGAATTTTGGAACCGTTTATAGCTCTGGATGTCAATATTATGTCATGAAGATTGGGTTTTGATTCTATTATTTCAAATTGCTCAGGGAAGATCTGGTTTGCTCATAACTTTAATATAGTTTGTAAGGTATTGGTAGATCATGAACAATTCCTCCACCTTCTTTTGAAATCTGCTCTATTTCCATCTGATATATGGCTTACGGTAGTATATGCAAAGTGTTCCAGGGTAAGCAGATATGAACTCTGGGAGAAGCTAGAAAATATCAAACCAACTGGTGAGGAGCTTTGGATGATTGGCGGGGATTTTAATGTTATTGCTAATGTGAATGAGCACTCTGCAGGGTGTATTAACAGGTCTGGAGAAACAGAAGACTTTAATAACTTTATAATGCTTACGGGGCTCCAAGATGCTGGATTTGTAGGGGATCCTTTCACATGGACAAATAATAAAGTGTGGAAGCGATTGGATAGAATTATGCTTTCTCCATCATGGCAAGATCATGGTTATTTAGTTAAGGTGGAGCATTTAAGTAGGGCGACTTCTGATCACTGCCCACTTTTGATCTCCTTCCCAAGTTTTGAGAAACCTACGACTTCCTTCAGATTTCAAAGGATGTGGACAAGGCATCAAGGTTTTTTGCAAATAGTAAGATTAAATTGGGATTTGCCTAGCTATGGATCTGGACTGCTTAAATTGCAACTCAAATTGAAAAGGCTTAAAAATCATCTGAAGTGGTGGAACAAAGAGATTTTTGGGAATATTCATGATAATATTCAGAAAGAAGAGGATCTTTTTTCAGAGGCAGAGAAGAAATTTGACTTGGAACCATCTGAAGAGAATAAGATTAACAGGAACAAATGTCAAGCTCATTTATTTAAAACTATGCAAATGGAAGAGGATTTTTGGAGGCAAAAAGCAGCAGTCAAATGGATGAAGGAAGGGGATAGAAATACAAAATTTTTTCATTCTTTGGTGCAAAAAAGAAAGATGGCTAACAGAATTCATAGGATATGGGATGAAGGAATTTGCTTAGATGAGCCTGAACAAATTAGAGATTCGAGTGTTAAATTTTTCGAAAATCTTTTAACAGGTGATAGTTTTGATGGTGATGCAGCAGATTTATCTCATATTCCTATGCTAATTAACAATATGGAGAATGCAGATTTGATAGCGACACCTACCATGGAGGAAATTAAACAAGTTATTGAAGAAATGGATCAAGACAGTGCAGCTGGTCCAGATGGCTTCTCAGCTTTCTTTTATGTTTTCTGTTGGGATATTGTCAAAGATGAAGTATGTCATGCAGTGATAGATTATTTCAAAGGAGAGTCTATACCAAAGGGGATGAACGCTACAACTATTATATTGATTCCAAAAGTGGAAAATGCTCAAAGTTGGCAAAATTTCAGACCTATCAGCCTTTGCAATGTTTCTTATAAGATTATTTCTAAATGCTTGGGGGAGGGGGGGGGGGAATCTAATCCTGAAACTAGACATGGCAAAAGCCTTTGATCGTGTTCAGTGGAGTTTATTATTCAGAATAATGTCAGCCTTTGGTTTTTCTACACCCTTTATCAATCTCATTAGGGGATGTGTAGCACATAGTTGGTTTTCAATTTGTATTAATGGTCATCTTTCAGGCTTTTTTCAGGCAAAAAGGGGGCTCAGACAAGGTGATCCCATCTCCCCTTTCTTATTCATTATAGCTGCGGAATTTTTTTCTAGAGGCTTGGAAGAATTTTTTTATTAAAAATCCCAGAATGTGTTTTGCCACGGGATGTGACATGAAAGTTTCTCACTTAGCCTTCGCAGATGATATTATGATTTTCATGAATGGTTCCATTGATTGTGTTAAAAAGATTAAGACCTTTCTTAGTTCCTATGAGGCTCAATCAGGTCAAGCCATAAATGCAGGGAAAAGTTTGGTATATCCATCAAGAAGCATCACAGATACACGTAGAAAATTAATTTCTGGGATTACAGGATTTGCAGAAGGATCTTGGCCGATAACCTACTTGGGTACCCCTATTTTCGGTGGCAAAAAAAAGACAACATATTATCTACCTTTGTTGGACAAAATAAGGAAAAAGCTTCTTGGTTGGAACTTATCAAAACTATCACATGGAGGTAGGCTTATATTGATTCAAAGTGTTCTATGTTCTATGCCTTCGTATTTACTACAAGTGCTCCTTCCTCCTTTGTCTATACTTCATAAGTTGGAGATGATATTGGCGAATTTCTTCTGGGGATCAGCGGCCTCAAATAGGAAAATACACTGGATAGCTTGGAAGGAGATATGTCATCCGAAAATGGAAGGAGGTTTAGGTGTAAGGAATTTGGCTGATTTTAGCACAGCAATGGCAATCAAATTATGGTATAGATTTAGAGAGCAATCAACTCCATGGGCAATATATCTTAAGAAAATGTACTGCAAGAAAAACCATCCAGTAGTTGTTCCTGCTAAAAGTAGTGCATCTTCATGTTGGAAAAGGATGTATAAAATTCGCAATTAGGCAGAGTCAAATGTTGGCTGGATTTTGGGAGAGGGTAAACTCAATCTTTGGTTTGATAATTGGTTGGATAGTGGGCCTCTATATCAGTCTATTTTGTTACCAGGGAAGACTGATACAATGATATCTGATCTCATGGATAACGGGGCTTGGAGATTGCATCCTTTCAAGTCTCTTCTACCAGAGAATGTAGTAGCAGAAATACATAAAATTCCTATACAGCAGGAGAAATCTAATCAGATTGTATGGAAACCTTCGATGGATGGTACTTTTTCACTAAAATCAGCATGGAACAGCTTACGGCAGATTCAGCCTATGGACTCCTTTAATTCTGTAATTTGGAGTGGTATTCTTTCTCCAAATATTTCTATCTTTGCATGGCGTTTTCAGAAACAAAGGTTTCCGATGGATAACATATTACAGCAAAGAGGAATTCACTTGGCTTCTCGATGTCAATGTTGTAATTCTTTGGAATCTTGGGATCACTTATTTTTTTCGGGTCCAATAGCTAAAGAGGTGTGGTCTTATTTCATTAATGCCTTTTCTTTAAACAGATTTCGTCCTTGGGAGGTTTGGAAATTTGGTCATAACTGGTCGAAATTTGGACACATCAAAGAAGCGCTGCCCTTTCTTATTCTATGGCATCTGTGGATCGCTAGGAATGACGCCAAGCATCGTGAAATCAAAATGGAAGGGGAAAAAAATCTGTAAAGATATTATACATTATCTCCATATGGGGAAAGCTGCTGGAACTATAAATTACAAGCATTGGAAAGGATATATGTCGGTAGCAATGGATTGGGGAATGGATTTCAAAATTCAAACTAGAAATATAATTTCAGTTGTGTATTGGAGAAAGCCAAGGATGGGAAGTTTTAAATTGAATACGGATGGATGTTCAAAGGGGAATCCAGGGATAGCATCGTATGGAGCAATTATTAGAGATCATGTAGGCCAACTCGTAATGGCTAAACATGGTTCTCTAGGACTTGGCAATAATATAATGGCAGAATTGATGGCAATTCTACATGGTTTAGAGATGTGTGAGGCTTACAACCTATGGCCAGTCTGGCTTGAATCTGATTCTATAGTTGCCTTGAAGATTATCAAATCTCCGAAGGTAGGATGGGAGTTTCGGAAGTTTGTGTTAAGAATAAAATATCTGATCAGGAAATATGAAGTTGTTTGCACGCATGTTTATAGAGAAGCAAATGTTGCGGCAGATTACCTCGCAAATAAAGGCTTTGCCTTTAACGGAGAAAGAACACTGAAGGATTGGAAAGAGGATAAGATTCTATATGGTATATGTAAGACTGATAAATTGGATTTGCCATAGATTAGATTGGCTTAAAAATTTATTGCATAAAATGTATTCTATGGCTGATTCTATTAGGTTGGTCCTTTGGTCTTCATATATAGATCCTATGTGAAGGGTGGTGATTCTTGTTTTTTGGAAATTAATGGCATAAGGAGCTTCTAATGAGTAATAAGATTATCACAATGGCTGTGGTTATGAAGTTAAAAGTATGCTACTTGTGCTGGAAAATTATTTGACTGGAGTAGGGTGTTCCAGCTCTTTTGGTTCTTTCTATGTTCTGTTGAATATGTTGAAGATCTTATCATTTGGTTTTCGAATAAAGTATGAAGGTATTTTATGCCTGGATTTCTTATAAGTGCACTTTTGCTTCTCTGATTCTTAAAAGTTTATATGGTTCTGAGGGTCTTCCGGATATATTTGCGGATTGTGTTTCCATAATTTTGAAAAATGCTGATAACCTGAAGGAGAATATCAATTGTAACCTGAGGGACTTTTGATGGTTTATTTCCTATTTGATGCTGAATCAAGATCAGTTATTATGAAGGTTTTTGAATCAAATTCTCTTCTGTTTAATTTTTGGAAACACGGCTTCGTGTCTCTGAAACAGTTCTAAAATAAAATCGTGGAGATCAAACATTTGAAGGCTTCTGAAGCGTGTTATTTGTTTGCTATCAGAGGTTTTCTTGCAAAAATTCTGATAATAGTTTGGTTGACTTATGTACGTCTTGTGGTCTTATGGTCTGCCATCAAAGGTTTATTTCTTGCAAAATTCTGATAATTGTTTGGCTGATTTCTGTATGCTTTGTCTTGTGGTCTTATGGAATGGCTGATGAATTCTTATTGTGAATGCAATGAAGAACCTATATAGAATATGTTCTGGAAAGACTGGCTGATTTCTTAATAGTTTGGCTGACTTCTGTATGCTTTACGTCTTGTGGTCTTATGGAATGGCTGATGATTTCTTATTGTGAATGCTATGAAGAACCTATATAGAATATATTCTGGAAAGACTGGCTGATTTCTGTAAGAATTGGAACTTGATTCTTGGTGGGAAAAGGTGGGCAATTTCTTAAGTAAGCAGAGTTTTTCGAATAGTGATGAAAGCAATGAAGATGATAACAATCAATCTTTTACTCTGATTCTTAAATTGTAAATCATTTTGTTTTTCTTCCATGTAACTCCATATTAGAAGGTCAGGTTTGGTCCCCCTTCTAAATATGGTTTTTCTCTTCTTGGAATAAGATCCTTTCTTTAGTTAAAAAAAAAATCAACAGAGAATTAAACACTCAAAAGTTAAGAGCAGAGAAAGCAGACGTGATCAGACGTGATCAGAGCGTCTGACAACGCGTTTGAATTAAAGTGATCGGTCACCGGACCGATCCAGGGATCATGGATCGGTCACCGGACCGATCCACAGCTTTGCTGGGATTCCCAGCTTTCGCAGCCACAAGGGCCTGATCGGTCACCAGACCGATCAGGCTGTGCCCTGATCGGTCAGGAGACCGATCAGGAAGCTCTCCGATCGATCAGGCTCCAACCTGATCGGTTATAAGGAGAACTCCGCGACAATTGACCGTTCACCAGAACGATCTGAACAGTATCTCTGATCAGTCACCAGACCGATCAGGAGCCAAGTAGTAAGGTTCCCAAACTCACTGTATGCTCCCTGATCGGTCACCAGACCGATCAGGAGCCAAGTAGTAAGTGAACTGTATGTTTCCTGATCGGTCACCAGACCAATCAGGAGCCGAGCAGTAAGGTTCCTAAACTTACTGTATGCTCCCTGATCGGTCACCAGACCGATCAGACATAGCTGGATCGGTCACCAGACCGATCCACGAGGGAACTCCGTGCCAAACTCCCTGATCGGTCACCAGACCGATCTAGGCAAAGCCAAATCCACTCCAAGTCACGAGAACAAGCCTCCAGCCCTTCTCTGACTCGTGCTTGGTCCCTCGGACCAAGACTCCATGCCCAGTCTCACTCACCGGGACTTCAACCTAGCCCTCCAAGCTAGGACCTGGCCCTCCAAGCCGGGATTTCATCCAACCTAACCCTCCAAGCTAGGACCTGACCCTCCAAGCCAGGGTTTCATCACCTAACCCTCCAAGTTAGGAATTTTCACACCTAGCCCTCCAAGCTAGGACTTTTCCACACCTAACTCTCCAAGTTAGGAATTTTCACACCTAGCCCTCCAAGCTAGGACTTTTCCACACCTAACCCTCCAGGTTAGGAATTTTCACACCTAGCCCTCCAAGCTAGGACTTTCTCACACCTAACCCTCCAAGTTAGGATTTCATCCACCTAGCTTCTCAAGCTAGAACCTGACCCTCCAAGCCAGGCTTTCATCAAACCTAGTCCCACTAGGTATGCCTAGTCCACGACCAGGACTTAATCCCAATCATCTCATCATCCTAAACTAAAATCGGTGTCAACACCAAAACAACAATTAGGGTCAGACTGCATCAACAGTTTCTGCTTCTCGGGAGGCAGAGAGGGGCTTCAAGGCGAAGTTCCTAGGCTCGGAAGAGTTTCGCACCATTGTAGCCGAACAAGTAATGGAGCGTTTACAGCAGGGCTTTCATGGGGCCCTCGGCGGGCTAAAGAAGGGAAAATTCTTACCTCCCAATGACGGCTCAAGAATGTAAATACCCTTTGACTTGTAGACAGGACTCTGCTTGAGGCCTCGAGTGGCCTGATTACAGACAAAATGTTGTTTATCCTTTTCTTTTGTGTGCGAATGACGTGCTTTTTGTTTTTGCGGGTGGGCTCCATTAATTGACTGTCTTCGAGGCGAATACTAGGAGTCATATCCCTGCCCGCGGCATTCTAGGCGAAGTCTCGTTGCTGGCCCAAGCTCACTAAGGTGCAGGGGTGGTTTCCAAACCGTCTCCTCCGTATTATTCACAATCTCCTCGATTGGACCCATTAAGAGTTGCGAGTTCCTAGGCGCGGTAAGGGTGCGTCAGCCGAAAAGATGCTTGGAGTTATGGCACTTGCCACGCTTTAATTGCTTTGGGTGAATCCCCTCATTATAAATAGGGGGTGGGGGAGCCAGCTTTTCCCATCCCTCTGGTTTTCGCTATCTCCTCGTGTCATTACTTGCATCTTCCATGTCCCTGGTGGGAACCCTAGCGTTGCGCTTGGTTGAAGGACTAGACAGAGGTAGAAGCCTTGGGATCGTTCCCTTTGCTGGGGAGCATGGTGGAGATGACGCTCGGGGTCTCTCTGAAGATTCTCGGGGAGGTGGAACTCCCTTCTTGTCCGTGGAGTTCGGAAAGGACCTTACGTGGCCCTCCAGGGGGCATGGGGGAGATGACCCATCCTGCTGATCCCCAAACCCCTGGTCGGCCGGCGGCGGTATACCCCATGCACCATCGGCTTCTCGGGAAGACGAGGGTATCACTGGGGTATGTCGTTACCGGGGGGTGCCGCAGGTTTGAGAATATTTCCATCTGTTTTGCCACCCCACCCACTTGGTATTTTTTCTCGACCTGTACTTGGGTGGCGGCCTGGAGTTACGTCTTCTCGTGCTCCGGAGAGAAATTGCGGCGGCTCCCCCCTCCTGACCCTGTTAAGGCAATTCTTCTTTGCTCCAGGAAGAAGTTGCAGCAGTCCATACCCCCTCCTCTTTTTTCTGCCCGTTTACAGTGAAGATCGGGGGTGTCCTGATGGGTCTGGCCTGTGCTACCTCAGGCATCAATCTTCATTCTGGGTCACCCAGAAGGAATACTTGAGCTACTCATGCGTCGTTCCAGGCAGCTCGGCGGGGATGTCCAAGCTACTCACATGTTACCTCAGGCATCTGCTTTCGTCTCATGCTGTAATGATGTATATATTCCTGTATTTCATTGTGTAAATGAGTAATTACTTATGTTTGTTAGTCCTGTATGTATGCTTGTCTCCTATTTCAATGCATTGTAGGTTCTTTGGTAAGTGTTTTGCTTCTTATTCCGAAATCAGTTAAGTTCCCCGTTGGGTTTCGGTTACTCGGCCGGGAGTGTAGTCCCTTGGCCAGGTCTGCTTGCCCCTGACCCGTGGGATATTGGTGTTGTGAAGTACTTGGACGAGCACGTAAGTCTTGAACTCGGCTTAAGTACCCCGAGCGTCAACTAGACCGAAGTATCCTGGGCGTCGGCTAGGCCTCGGGGCATTAGAGTTTTGTAGTACTTGGACGGGCGCGTAGGTCCCGAACCAAGCCTAAGTATTTGAGTTACTTGGACAAGCGCGTAGGTCCCGAACCAAGCCTCAGTACCCCGGGCGTCGGCTATGTTGGTGCAGAAAGCACCCAAGTCGAACCTGAGTTTTGATAATGGCAACAGGGCTCAAAAGTTAAGTCTTACTTGTTATCTAATAAGTTACTCTAGTGTGCAGGTTAAAAAGTCCTAGCGAAGGACTGCTAGGCACTGGCAAAGGAATGCCAGGGTACAAAGCCCTAGTGAAAGACTGCTAGGCACTGGCGAAGGAATGCCAGGGTACAAAGCCCTAGCGAAGGACTGCTAGGCACTGGCGAAGGAATGCCAGGGTACAAAGCCCTAGCGAAGGACTGCTAGGCACCAGGCGAAGGACAGCTTGGGACTGAAGCCCTAGCGAAGGACTGCTAGGCATCGGGCGAAGGACAGCTCGGTATCCAAGACCTGGCAAAGGACCGCTAGGCAAAAGTCCAACCAAAGGAGCGGTTGGCATCAGGTACATTCTCCCGAGAGGAGTAGGTGAGGACGCGTTCCCCGTCGAGAGGGAATAGTAGGCGTCGGTTCGACCTAGGGCTCCATTTTGGAGACCCAAAGTCAGAACCAAGACAGCTAAGGCTGTATAAACTAACATCTTATTGCTTTATGGTGTTTTGGACTAACCCTGGATGCAGGACCGAAGGAACGAGTGTCTGCAGCTCAGAGAGCCTCAAAGGAGTGAGGCAACAGCTGACCAGGGCGCCCGGAGTGTCCCGGGCGCCCCCAAGGTGAACACAAAACACACATAACCAAAGCAGGCTTCGACAGCTCATCTCCCGGGCGCCCCCGTGCTCCCGGGCGCCCCCGTGCTCCCGGGCGCCCCCAGCGTCCCGGGCGCCCCCAACGCCAACTACCGAAGCAGCTCCCCTCGAAGCCAGCGGATAAGAGAGCTGACCCGGTCAACCCGGGCTCCCCCAGCGATCAGGGCGCCCCCGTCAAAGCTTGATCCCGATTTTTGAGGGATCAGAGCTAACCGAGACCGAGGCGGATCGGCTGACACGTGGGGGGGCGCCCCTGACGTTCTGGGCGCCCCCAGGGCCTATAAAAGGTCCCTCGAACCAAGGCTTCAGGACATCCAAGTTTTCCAACGCATTCACGCTCTTCCGTTCCCGCGCTCTGCTCCAGAAACCTCCTGACTCGAGATACAAGCGCCGACAACGTCCAACTGCTCCAAAAATACCATCTACTCCGGACGTCGGTAAAGAAGAGTTGATTTTTAATTTACTGCACTTATTCTGTAATCAATCTTTGTAAACTGCTTTTGCGCCTCATATAGAATTGCCCAAAGTAAACGATCAACGATCGTGGGCCTTGGAGTAGGAGTCGACCTAGGCTCCGAACCAAGTAAAATTACCTGTGTTCGTGTGTTGGTTTTAATTTCTGCTGTGCAATTTCTCTCATATTAAATCAGAACATTTTCCGATATTCACCCCCCCCTCTATCGGTTCTCTTGATCCAACAAGTGGTATCAGAGCGGGGAAGTTCAAATTTGGTGCAACCACCAGTTTGAAAATTTTTCGGATTTTATTTAATTTTTCTTTTAATATTTTTTTCGAATTCCGCTTATTATTTTCTTCATTCGAATTTCGTTTGATATTTTTTTTCTTCGTTCGAACTTCGTTTAATATTCTTTCTCTCGTTCGAATTTTTTTTAATTTCTTCTCGTTGATCGAGGTTGGTGCAACACCACTCGACGAATATTTTTTATTTATCCCGCACTACTAATCCAAGACCAAGTCTTGGCATATTCTTTTTGTTTAGTTTAAGTTTTAGATAAATGGCCATGCAAGAAGGATTCAGCACCGCCAGACCTCCACTGTTCAGTGGAGAAGACTTTTCTTACTGGAAAAGTCGAATGGAGGTCCACCTGAAAACTCAGGTGGACATGTGGATAATCATCCAGTCCGGACTGGAGATTCCGAAAAACGCCGAAGGAGTACCTCAAAGCTACTCAGAATGGGACACCGCTCTGAAGCGCAAAATAGAAGCCGATGCAAAGGCAACACAGACCCTACAATGCGGTTTAACAAAAGAGGAACTGAACCGGGTGGGCCCTTTCAACAGTGCCAAGGAGCTCTGGGGAAAACTGATCGAGCTGCACGAAGGAACATCAGACACTCGGATCAGCAAAAGAGACCTGCTTCTGAACAAGCTGTACACCATCAAAATGGCCGACAACGAAACAGCTACTCAGCTTCACGCCCGGATTCAAGAAATATGAACGGTCTTCACACTATTGGTCACAAGATAGAAAACCGTGACCTAATAAGGTATGCTCTAAATGCTTTCCCGAGAAACACCTTGTGGGCATCTATGGTAGATGCATACAAGGTTTCAAGGGACATTTCAAAAATAAAGTTAGATGAATTATTCTCTGAATTAGAACTGCATGAACAGACTAACTGCAATTTGGCCGAGAAAGGTATTGCCTTCATTGCAGGTAAAACTGGAAGAACAACCAAGAAGAAGCCTTAACCTGAACCCGAGTCTAACTCAGACTCAGACTCAGAAGATGAAGAAGGAGATCGACCTAAGCTGGTCCGACTGGCCCGAAGCTACTATAAAGAATTGAAGAACCAAACCAACAGACGGAAAACAAGCCGAAGAAAGGACGAACCAGCTGAACCCGCAAATGACAAAAACAAGCCCAACGTGACCTGCTACGAGTGCAAGAAGAAGGGTCACTACAAGACGGAGTGTCCAAACCTAAAGGAGACCAAGAAGACAAGAAGAAAGAAAGCACTCCAAGCAACCTGGGACGAATCTTCCTCAGAAGAAGAAGAAGAAGCACCCCAGTCAATCCTACTAGCCCTGACCGCCTCAGAAGAAGTCGAGACCGAGTCAGAATCAGAACAGGACGACGGCAGACTAACCTTTTCAGAAGACGGCGAAATCAAGGTAAGTGGTTTCAATAGAAGTCAATTAAATGAACTTATATCTTATCTTTCTCGAGATTTGGCGAAAGCTAAACTCCGAATCGAATCCCTCCGACAGGAAGTAAAACTCCTGAAAGAGGGAGCTGACTCTAAACCCTTAACCGAGAAGGATCAAGAAGGAACTCCTACTCAAGTTGAAAAACTTGAGAAGGAGAACTCCTCCCTGAAAACTCAGGTTAAGGATCTTAGATCAGCTTTAGAACGATTCACATCTGGCTCCAAGGGTCTTGACATGATTCTTGGAAAGTAAAAATCAGTTCTAAATCGATCCGGACTTGGCTATAGAACCAAATCTAGACAAAGATCTTACTTTGCTGTACTGAATCAGTCCAGAAGTAAAGTTCAGGCATGGGTACCCAAACTGTGCCTGAACAAACCAACTGGATCAAATCAGTATTGGATCCCCAAGGACAAGATTCACATCTTGCCTAACCATCATCGTGGCTTTAGTCCAGGGGGAGCCAAACTGAAAACTATATTTATTGTTAGATAAAATTTAATTCTTGATTGCAAATTGCATGTTTGATTGTTTATTTAAATTTCTGCAATTTACCATGCTTAAACTTAGAAATAGTTAGTATAAGGACTGAACAAACTTAATTGAAATTTGACAACATAGTATTGGGTGGAGGTGAGATGATTGTACGTTAGGGAAACCAATTCTAATAAGATCAAGTATACTTGGTCTCTTTAGACTGGTGAAACTAGCCGAAGCTACCGATCCAAAACTCAAACTAGTTAGACCAGAAATTTTCAAAGATTAATTTTGAAAATGAAATTTCATTAAAAGGCTTTGTCAAGGAAAGGGTTGATGATCCAATAAGGCTACGGCCAAAGAAGGCCTAGTGCCTCGCCAAGACTTGGAAGCCAATTTTTGAAATTCAAATTCAAATTATTTTTTTGTTAAAATTCGAATCTAACATAAATTTTCAGTGAGTCTAGATTCAAACATGCTTTGTCAAAATAAATTTAATTGTTTTCAAAATTAATTAAGTTTTCAAAATCTAATTGTTTTCAAAATTAAGTCTTCAAAATAAATCATGTTTCTCAAAACTCTATCTACCAAAACCTGTCTCACAAAACCTATAAGGCTAACGTGATTGAAAACCCTAGATTTGGGTGAGACAGACTAGGCAGTGAAACTCAATTTAAGCTATTCCTGACTCTAATTGGATCCAAATCAATAAAACTCTTTATGTGTAGGAACATAAAGATTTGGACCAATGGATGTTGGATAGCGGTTGCTCCAGACACATGACTGGAGATAAATTGAAGTTCACCAAACTCAAGTTCAAGAACCTAGGCTCAGTGGCATTTGGCAACAATGCTACACTCAAGGTAATTGGGTCAGGTAATATTGAGCTTAAATCTGACTTTGTTATTAAGAAAGTTCTTTTGGTTGAAAACTTCAATTTTAACTTGCTTAGCATAAGTCAGTTATGTGATTCTGGTTATATAGTCACCTTCAACAATTCTAACTGCCTGATTAGAAATGTACAAGACTCAGAAATCTTGCTTAAGGGCACTAGGAAAAATAATGTATACACTATAAATCTTCCCCTAGTACCCAAATGTATGTTAACTCAGTTAGAACAATCAAACCTCTGGCATAGGAGACTATGTCACACTAATCTAAGAACCATCTCAAAAGTCACCCAACTTGGCTTAATCAAAGGTATCCCCAAAATTAAAAACAATGAAAACCTAATATGTGAATCATGTAATCAAGGTAAACAAACCAAATCTAATCACAAACTAATCCAATCTGACCTAACTCAAACCACACTTGAGCTCCTGCACCTTGACCTATTTGATTCACATGGAGCCAAGTCACTAAGCGGGAACTGATACTGCTTAGTAATAGTTGATGATTACTCTAGGTTCACCTGGGTTAGGTTTCTAAAAACCAAAGATGAAACCCTAAACCTATTTAATGAATTCTGTAAATTAATTGAAAATCAAAACGATACTAAAATTAAAAACTTAGGAGTGACCACGGGGGAGAATTTGAAAATCAACGGTTCGAGAAATTCTGTAAGGTAAATGGGTATTTACATGAATTTTCATGTCCTAGAACCCCCCAACAAAATGGGATAGTCGAAAGAAGAAATAGAACTTTACAGGAAGCCGCTAGGGCTATGCTCAACGAATTTAACTTAGCAAATCAATATTGGGCAGAAGCGATTAGTACGGCTTGTTACATCCAAAATAGGGTTCTGATTAACAAGCGACACAACAAAACACCCTATGAACTGTACTACCATAGACTCCCAAATCTACACTACCTAAGGGTCTTTGGATGCAAAGTCCATACCCTAAACACCAAAGACTATTTAGGGAAATTTCAGTCCAAGTCAACCCCAGGTATCTTCCTAGGATACTCAATCACAAGTAGAGCCTATAGAGTTTACAACAAACAAACTAAGAAAATTGAAGAAACAACAAACTTAATATTTGATGAAGAAATCAACTCAACATCTGAAAATCCAGACCTAACTTCATCAAATTCTGATCAAGAACAAATTGTTGAACCCTTAAACGAACTAACTATTGAACCAATTAATAAGTCAACTGAACTAATTATCGAACCAACAAATGAACCAGCTCAAAGAGTCGAATCAAATAGTGAACCAAACTGACCAGCCGGACCTGAGGCTGAACCAAGTTCTAGAAGAACCAAGAAACCCAGACTTAGTCACCCAACCGATCAAATTGTGGGTGATCTAACTCTAGGAGTCAGGACTAGATCATCCTATAGAAACCTTAGTCAAATAGCTATGATATCAAAAATTGAACCCAAAACTATAGAGGAAGCCCTACCTGATCCTGATTGGATCATAGCTATGTAAGAAGAGCTAGCTCAATTTGAGAGAAACCAAGTCTGGGAATTAGTACCTAAACCTAAGGGCAAATCCGTCATTGACACTAAGTGGGTTTTTAGAAATAAGTTGAATGATCAAGGAGAAATAGTTAGAAATAAAGCCCGCTTAGTAGCAAAGGGTTTTAGCCAAGTAGAAGGATTAGATTACGACGAAACATATGCCCCAGTAGCTAGACTTGAGTCCATTAGGATGTTACTGGCCTTTGCATCCCATAAAGGATTTAAGCTATACCAAATGGATGTAAAGTCAGCCTTTTTAAATGGATTCATTAAAGAAGAAGTTTATGTAGGACAACCCCCTGGGTTTGAGGACTTAGAAAGACCTGACCATGTTTACAAACTTACTAAAGCACTATATGGACTAAAACAAGCACCTAGGGCCTGGTATGAACGCTTATCAACTTACTTAATTTCTAAAGAATTTAAACAAGGACAAATTGACTCAACCTTATTTATCAAACCCTAGGAAAAGATATATTCATTGCCCAAATCTACGTAGATGACATAATCTTTGGGTCCACCAACTCAAACTTTCTAAAAGAATTTGTTAAGATAATAGAAAACGAATTTGAAATGAGCCTAGTTGGTGAACTTAAGTTTTTCCTAGGCTTACAAATTAAACAAACTAGAGATGGAAACTATGTCCATCAATCCAAATATGCTAAAGAGTTAATAAAGAAATTTAAAATGGATAACTCTAAAAGCATAAGTACTCCCATGGCCACAAATGTAAAAATAGATAGTGACCCTGATGGTAAACCAGTGGACCTTAAACTCTATAGAAGTATGATAGGTAGTCTACTGTACCTTACAGCCAGCAGACCTGACATTCTTTTTGCTGTAGGGATGTGTGCCAGATACCAAACCTGTGCTAAGGAAACGCACTTAGCAGCCCTAAAAAGAATACTAAGATATGTTAAGGGCACCCTAAATGTAGGGATTTGGTATCCTAGGACCTCAACCTTCAATTTGTCAGGATACTCGGATTCTGACTATGCTGGTTGCAAATTAGATAGAAAGAGCACGAGTGGAAGCTGCCAACTGTTAGGAAATAGTCTAGTAAGTTGGTGCAACAGAAAATAACATTGTGTGGCTCTATCCACAACTGAAGCTGAATATGTAGTCTTAGGAGAGAGTGTAGCACAACTTTTGTGGATGATGCACACTCTTAAGGACTTCCAGCTTAACTACACCCAAACTCAAGTATTTATTAACAATATAAGTTCAATTAATCTAACTAAGAACCCAATCCAACATTCCAGAACCAAACACATAGAAATCAAACATCACTTTGTAAGAGACCATGTAGCCAGGGGTGAAATAGTACTTAAGCATATAGACTCTAAATCCAACTTAGCTGATATATTCACAAAACCCTTACCTGAGTCTAAGTTCAGCTCACTAAGAAGGCAGTTAGGATTGTGCTCTGTAGAATAGGTTAACTCTACTTTTGATTTTCTTACTGCTTTAAAAATCAGTTTCTAAAAGAATTTTTAAAACTGTTTTACTTAATTTCAAAATCAATTTTTTTTAAAATTTATTTTTAAAAAAAATTTCTTTCTTAGTTTTATTTCAAAACTACCCCCTTTCAAAACTAGGATTTTTTTTACAAATGGACTTAGCCTAGGCCCTAACCCTAGAACTGCATGCACCTATAGAGTTAGAAGCCAGCATCTCACAAGCACCTTAGGGTACTTTTGATTGATAACCTAAAATGGGTTGAGATGCTTAGGTCTTTGCCTTAATTCAAGATGCTTTAAGTCAGTGCATCTGCACTAATTGGGGCACTAAATACAACTTATACAGTAATCAAGTTAAGTATCAAGTTTAGAAAATCTAACTTGAACAGAAACACTTAACTTGACTAACCCTAGCAAAAACTACTGTTTATAACAGTTAGTAAGTAGCTAATTGGGTTAGACAGGTCTCTACAAGAAAAAAATTAACTGATTTGGTTTAAGTCTTATCATGAATTGGTTCAGTACAGCAAAATCATGCAAATATTTTCCTTTATGAAAGTTATTTCCTTTATGCAATTTAATTTCTGCTATATTTATCTATTTTTGATATATGGCAAAGGGGGAGAGATAGGAAAGAAGAGAATTTAAAATTTTCTAGCTCAAAACTCAAATTTTTTCTCTATCCTTTATTCAAAAAGTACCTAGTTTCTCAAAGTACTTAAAGTTTTCAAAAGGTTACTAAAGTACTTAAGTTCTCAAGCTTTTCAAAACTACTTAAGCTTTTCAAAACTTTACTAAGTACTTAAGTTCTCAAATTTTCAAAATTTTACTAAGTACTTAAGTTCTCAAATTTTTCAAAACTTTACTAAGTACTTAAGCTTTTCAAAACTTTACTAAGTACTTAAGTTCTCAAATTTTCAAAATTTTCCTAAGTACTTAAAACTGAAGTTTTTCAAACTCTAAGTACTTAAAATTAAAATGTTCAAATTTTACCAAGTACTTTAAAACTTAAAGTTTTCAAAACTCTTCTTAAAGTTTTTGACTTAAAATCTATTCTCAAAAACCCCACGAATTTTTGAAAAATCTAGGGGGAGACTCCTTCCAGGGGGAGGGAACAAACGGTAATTTTTATGCTTTGATTAAACTTAACTTTTTGAACCAGGGTTGCCATAAATCAAAAAGGGGGAGATTGTTGGTGCAGAAAGCACCCAAGTCGAACCTGAGTTTTGATAATGACAACAGGGCTCAAAAGTTAAGTCTTACTTGTTATCTAACAAGTTACTCTAGTGTGCAGGTTAAAAAGTCCTAGCGAAGGACTGCTAGGCACTGGCAAAGGAATGCCAGGGTACAAAGCCCTAGCGAAGGACTGCTAGGCACTGGCGAAGGAATGCCAGGGTACAAAGCCCTAGCGAAGGCGAAGGAATGCCAGGGTACAAAGCCCTAGCGAAGGACTGCTAGGCACTGGCAAAGGAATGCCAGGGTACAAAGCCCTAGCGGAGGACTGCTAGGCACCAGGCGAAGGACAGCTTGGGACTGAAGCCCTAGCGAAGGACTGCTAGGCATCAGGCAAAGGACGGCTCGGTATCCAAGACCTAGCAAAGGACCGCTAGGCAAAAGTCCAACCAAAGGAGCGGTTGGCATCAGGTACATTCTCCCGAGAGGAGTAGGTGAGGACGCGTTCCCCGTCGAGAGGGAACAGTAGGTGTCAGTTCGACCTAGGGCTCCATTTTGGAGACCCAAAGTCAGAACCAAGACAGTGAAGGCTGTATAAACTAACATCTTATTTCTTTATGGTGTTTTAGACTAACCCTGGATGCAGGACCGAAGGAACGAGTGTCTGCAGCTCAGAGAGCCTCAAAGGAGTGAGGCAACAGCTGACCAGGGCGCCCGGAGTGTCCCGGGCGCCCCCAAGGTGAACACAAAACACACATAACCAAAGCAGGCTTCGACAGCTCATCTCCCGAGCGCCCCCGTGCTCCCGGGCGCCCCCGTGCTCCCGGGCGCCCCCGCAGCTCCCGGGCGCCCCCAGCGCCAACTACCGAAGCAGCTCCCCTCGAAGCCAGCGGATAAGAGAGCTGACCCGGTCAACCCGGGCGCCCCCAGCGCTCAGGGCGCCCCCAGCGCTCAGGGCGCCCTCGTCAAAGCTTGATCCCGATTTTTGAGGGATCAGAGCTGACCGAGACTGAGGCGGATCGGCTGACACGTGGGGGGGGCGCCCCCGACGTTCCGGGCGCCCCCAGGGCCTATAAAAGGGCCCTCGAACCAAGGCTTCAGGACATCCAAGTTTTCCAACGCATTCACGCTCTTTCGTTCCCGCGCTCTGCTCCAGAAACCTCCTGACTCGAGATACAAGCGCCGACGACGTCCAACTGCTCCAAAAATACCATCTACTCCGGACGTCAGTAAAGAAGAGTTGATTTTTAATTTACTGCACTTATTCTGTAATCAATCTTTGTAAACTGCTTTTGCGCCTCATATAGAATTGCCCAAAGTAAACGATCAACGATCGTGGGCCTTGGAGTAGGAGTCGACCTAGGCTCCGAACCAAGTAAAACTACCTGTGTTCGTGTGTTGGTTTTAATTTCCGCTGTGCAATTTCTCTCATATTAAATCCGAACGTTTTCCGATATTCACCCCCCCCCCCCTCTATCGGTTCTCTCGATCCAACAGGCTAGGCCTCGGGGCATTAGGGTTTTGTAGTACTTGGACGGGCGCGTAGGTCCCGAACCAAGCCTAAGTACCCCGGGCGTCGGCTAGGCCTCGGGGCATTAGGGTTTTGTAGTACTTGGGCAGGCGCATAGGTCCCGAACCAAGCCTAAGTATTTGAGTTACTTGGATGGGCGCGTAGGTCCCGAACCAAGCCTAAGTACCCCGGGCATCGGCTAGGCCTCGGGGCATTAGGGTTTTGTAGTACTTGGACGAGCGCGTAGGTCTCGAACCAAGCCTAAGTATTTGAGTTACTTGGACGGGCGCATAGGTCCCGAACCAAGCCTAAGTACCCCGGGCGTCGGCTGGACCGCGAGGCATTAGGGTTTGGAGTAGTTGGACGGGCGCGTAGGTCCCGAGCCAAGCCTAAGTATTTGAGTTACTTGGACGAGTGCGTAGGTCCTGAACCAAGCCTAAGTACCCCGGGTGTCGGCTGGACCGCGGGGCATTAGGGTTTGGAGTACTTGGACGGGCGCGTAGGTCCCGAACCAAGCCTAAGGATTTGAGTTACTTGGGTGGGCACGTAGGTCCCGAACCAAGCCTAAGTACCCCGGGCGTTGGCTAGGCCTCGGGACATTAGGGTTTTGTAGTACTTGGATGGGCGCGTAGGTCCCGAACCAAGCCTAAGTATCCCGGGCATCGGCTAGGCCTCGGGGCATTAGGGTTTTGTAGTACTTGGACGGACGCGTAGGTCCCGAACCAAGCCTAAGTATTTGAGTTACTTGGACGGGCGCGTAGGTCCCGAACCAAGCCTATGTACCCCAGGCGTCGACTAGGCCTCGGGGCATTAGGGTTTTGTAGTACTTGGACGGGCACGTAGGTCCCAAACCAAGCCTAAGCATTTGAGTTACTTGGACGGGCGCGTAGGTCCCGAACCAAGCCTAAGTACCCCGGGCGTCGACTGGACCACGGGGCATTAGGGTTTTGTAGTACTTGGACGGGCGCGTAGGCCCCGAACCAAGCCTAAGTATTTGAGTTACTTGGATGGGCGCGTAGGTCCCGAACCAAGCATAAGTACCCCGGGCGTCGGCTGGACCGCGGGGCATTAAGGTTTGGAGTACTTGGACGGGCGCGTAGGTCCCGAACCAAGCCTATGTATTTGAGTTACTTGGACGGGCGCGTAGGTCCCGAACCAAGCCTAAGTACCCCGGGCGTCGGCTAGGTCTCGGGGCATTAGGGTTTTGTAGTACTTGGACGGGCGCATAGGTCGCGAACCAAGCCTAAGCATTTGAGTTACTTGGACGGGCACATAGGTCCCGAACCAAGCCTAAGCATTTGAGTTACTTGGACGAGCGCGTAAGTCCCGAACCAAGCCTAAGTACCCTGGGCGTCGGCTAGACCGCGGGACATTAGGGTTTGCCATTGCTAGGACGCACGTTTGTTAGTTCGAAAATAAGCATTCCATTTTATTACTTGATGCAGCTGTGAACTCACAGCAAGACATAAACAATTGTGCTACGCAAATTCCAGATCTTACCAGGACATTAAAGACCAAGGTCCATAACCCAACTAAGGTCCCTTCAGGAGCTATTCCTCTAATCCGCGAGGGTTCTTCCTCGACTCGGCCCTGACCTCGCCACTATAGCATCTTCGCGAAACGAGCTGATCCCCTCGAACTTCCACCACTCGATCGCCCACCGGGAACATGATCTTCTGGTGATATACAGAGACCACCGCCTGGAAGACACTAAGCGTTGGTCGACCCAAGATGGCATTATAGGAGGAAGGCGCGTCAACGATTAGGAAAGGAGTCCTCCGGGTTCGCTCGAGCCTATCATTGCCCAGCGAGAGCGATAAGGTAATCTGTCCTAATGGTTGTACACGATATCCCGTGAAGCCAAACAAGGGGGTCGAGACAGGGATCAATTCATCCTCGTCTATCTGCATTTGCTCCCAAGCCGCCCTGTATAGGATATTTACGGAACTTCCAGTGTCTACGAAGATGTGTTTTACCTCATAATTGGCGATGCGGGCCACAATAACTATGGCATCCTCATGTGGAGCTTCCACTTCTTCGAGGTCGGATGGCCCGAACGAGATGGCGGGGCCCACCCCCGGACTTCGGCTTGTCCCGATGGAGTAATTTTCCAACCGTCGGGTGTACGACTTCCTGGCTCGATTAGAGTCGCCCTCGGTAGGACCTCCGGAGATGCCCCCTGCATGGCCCGAGGGGGGCCTCGCATAGGAGCTTTGCCCTTCTGAGGATCTTTCTCGAAGGAGGGGGATCTTCGGGGCGCAGGTCCTCGGCTTCTGCCTCTGGTTCGTGATCGGGACCGCGATCGGATTTCGTTTTCCCTGCCGGGCCTTCGCAGAGGGGAAGGGCTCCGTCGTGGCGACCTTCGATGGTACCCCGACTTGTTCCATTTTCTACGCGGCTTGACATCCGCTCCCTCAGAGACCTTCTTTTTTAGGGCGTGGCATTCTTCTGTGGAATGAGTTGAACTGCTATGGTAACTGCAGTAATTGGGCGATATCTCCGGCGGCTCAATGTCTACTGTTTCCACCACCATACGTTTTCCCGTCCAGTGATCCCTTCCCGGCGGCAGGTCTTTTCCCCTCACCGGGGCTGGGGGCTCCTTCCTATCCGACCGGGGAGCCACAAGAAGAGGGGTTCCGGCTGGATCCTTGCGCCGGGCGTACTGTACTTCCTCTACGTTGACATGCTTGACCGAGCGTCCTAGCAAGTCATCAAAACTAGCGAGGGACTTCTTCACCAAGGATCAGAAGAAGTCTCCTTCCGCGAGCCCTTGAGTGCAGGCGCTGACGAGTATCTCCGATGTGGCGCTAGGTACATCTTGTGCCACCCGGTTGAACCTCTGTATGTACTCCTTAAGCGGTTCCTTAGGCTTTTACTTAAGAGCAAACAGGTTGAGTGTTGTTTTCTGGTAACGCCGGCTACTCGCAAAGTGGTGAAGAAAGGTTGTCTTGAACTCCGCGAATGAGTTGATGGAACCTTGGGGCAACATCTGAAACCACCGTTGTGCTGCGCCAGACAAGGTGTTCAAAAACACCCGGCATTTTACTCCATCCATATATTGGTGCAGAAGCGCCGCATTTTCGAACTTGCAGATGTGATCTTCGGGATCTGTCTTCCCATCATACTCAGGGATCCCCGGCCCACGAAACTGCTTAGGCATGGGGTCTTCCACAATCTCTGATGAGAAAGGGGCGGATGGGGTCTTCTGCAAGATCTTGAATCCATCCCTCCTTCCCGGTCCGTCATCATGCTTCTGAGCACTAGAGGCTACTGAGTGAGCTTTTTCCCCCTCTACAGGGGATTCCTTTCGGGGGCCCTGTTCTGCGCATCATGTTCCCCTACTGGGGTCACGGACCTTCTGGGGGACGAGACAGAGGTTCTGGGGATCTCCTCCCTCGCCGGACCCGCTGGTTGCAGGGTCGCCTATTCAATTTGATGTTGTTCAAGGCTTCCTTGACGGCGTTAGCTACCCGGCGGTTAAATTCTTCTTGCGTGAGGATGAGGGGTTGTTCCTCCGGTCCTGCCATCGGCGCTCGTTCAGGTGCTTTGTTGATTTCTCACAGACGGCGCCAAATTTGTTCCAGAAGGAGTCGTCGGCAACGGCCAGTCACAGAGGCTCAGCCCCTATGAAGGATATTATGTCGCCAAGGAACCAGGGAAGCCTGCAAGGGTAACACGAGCGTTAGGGGACACGCCGGCCAGGGTCCGATGGAGTCCACTCCGACGCTCAAGTTAATAGGATGTACGATAGATGGTGAGAAAGAAAAATAATGCGTAAAGATGAGAGATTCTAACCCCCTTACCGGAGGGGTTGAACTTCCTTTTATATCCCCCCTCGGCAGACTGATCGTGTCTCCTTTATTGTAGCCACGTTTTCTATCTTCAGGTCTCGCCCGCCGCTTTCGGTGATAAAGGGATATCCTTGGACATGGTCTGCGTCATTATCACTTTTCCTTTAATTGCGACACTCGGGGTTCCCGAGGTCGGCAATTGTGGGGACTCTGCCTCCCGAGGCGGGCTCGGGAGTCTTCGGATGTGATATCTTCTGCAATACTCTCGGGGCCCTGCCTCGCGGAGAAGCCTGACCTTCCCGAGCACGAACTCCAAAAAGGGAGGCCTAGGTCCCGGGGCGAGAGGTTATACCAGTCCTCGGCTTCTTCATCCCCGGAGCTGAGCACGGGCTTCCCAACCCTATCACATTCCCCTTTCGCTACTTACAACTCAAGCGGAAGAAGACAGCGTTACGAGCCTCAAGGAATGTCTTAAATCCTTACTCGAGGACGAGAAGACGACGTTGTGAGCCACAAGGAATGTCTCAAATCCTTACACGGGATGACAGATTCTAAATAAATCGAACGTATGAACAAGTTTGATGTTCAATTTAATAAAAGCTTTGTTGATTTCCCACAGACGACGCCAAATTTGTTCCAGAAGGAGTCGTCGGCAACGGCCAGTCACAGAGGCTCAGCCCCTATGGAGGATATTATGTCGCCAAGGAACCAGGGGAGCCTGTAAGGGTAACACGAGCGTTAGGGGACACGCCGGCCAGGGTCCGGCGGAGTCCACTCCGACGCTCAAGTTAGTAGGATGTCCGATAGATGGTGAGAAAGAAAAATAATGCGTAAAGATGAGAGATTCTAACCCCCTTACCGGAGGGGTTGAACTTCCTTTTATATCCCCCCTCGGCAGACTGATCGTGTCTCCTTTATTGTAGCCACGTTTTCGATCTTCAGGTCGCGCCCGCCGCTTTCGGTGATAAAGGGATATCCTTGGACATGGTCTGCGTCATTATCACTTTTTCTTTAATTGCGACACTCATGGTTCCCGAGGTCGACAATTGTGGGGACTCCGCCTCCCGAGGCGGGCTCGGGAGTCTTCGGATGTGATATCTTCTGCAATACTCTCGGGGCCCTGCCTCGCGGAGAAGCCTGACCTTCCCGAGCGCGAACTCCAAAAAGGGGGGCCTAGGTCCCGGGGCGAGAGTTTATACCCAGTCCTCGGCTTCTTCATCCCCGGAGCTGAGCACGGGCTTCCCAACCCTATCACATTCCCCTTTCGCTACTTACAACTCAAGCGGAAGAAGACAGCGTTATGAGCCTCAAGGAATGTCTTAAATCCTTACTCGGGGACGAGAAGACGACGTTATGAGCCACAAGGAATGTCTCAAATCCTTACACGGGATTACAGATTCTAAATAAATCGAACGTATGAACAAGTTTGATGTTCAATTTAATAAAAGCTTTGTTGATTTCCCACAGACGGCGCCAAATTTGTTCCAGAAGGAGTCGTCGGCAACGGCCAGTCACAGAGGCTCAGCCCCTATGGAGGATATTATGTCGCCAAGGAACCAGGGGAGCCTGCAAGGGTAACACGAGCGTTAGGGGACATGCCGGCCAGGGTCCGGCGGAGTCCACTCCGACGCTCAAGTTAGTAGGATGTCCGATAGATGGTGAGAAAGAAAAATAATGCGTAAATATGAGAGATTCTAACCCCCTTACCGGAGGGGTTGAACTTCCTTTTATATCCCCCCTCGGCAGACTGATCGTGTCTCCTTTATTGTAGCCACGTTTTCAATCTTCAGGTCACGCCCGCCGCTTTCGGTGATAAAGGGATATCGTTGGACATGGTCTGCGTCATTATCACTTTTTCTTTAATTGCAACACTCGGGGTTCCCGAGGTCGGCAATTGTGGGGACTCCGCCTCCCGAGGCGGGCTCGGGAGTCTTCGGATGTGATATCTTCTGCAATACTCTCGGGGCCCTGCCTCGCAGAGAAGCCTGACCTTCCCGAGCACGAACTCCAAAAAGGGAGGCCTAGGTCCCGGGGCGAGAGGTTATACCAGTCCTCGGCTTCTTCATCCCCGGAGCTGAGCACGGGCTTCCCAACCCTATCACATTCCCCTTTCGCTACTTACAACTCAAGCGGAAGAAGACAGCGTTACGAGCCTCAAGGAATGTCTTAAATCCTTACTCGGGGACGAGAAGACGACGTTATGAGCCACAAGGAATGTCTCAAATCCTTACACGGGATGACAGATTCTAAATAAATCGAACGTATGAACAAGTTTGATGTTCAATTTAATAAAAGCTTATTTATAAATTTTAATACATACAATTAATCAAATAAATAAATTTAAATAACACATTAAATTAAATGAACCAGTTTGAATATCTATATATATATATATTCAATTTGTTAATGTTTCAAATAATATTTATGAATAATATTTGTAAATAATATTAATCAATAAAATTCTTATCAACGTATTAAATAAATAAATAATATTTTAAAATGAATAAATAAGTTTGTATTTTTAAATTTAATAATCAAATAAGTTTAAAATATATAAAAGTTTTAAATTATCCTATAAATTTGAATTAAGAATTCGATAATATCTAAATAAATCAATCCCAAATAAATTTGAATCAAACTCAAGCTCATTAAAAAGAAACTAAGCTCATTTTGAAAAATCATTTAAACTATTTGGTTCATTTTAGATTCGATTAGACTAGATTACATTATCAAAATTAAACATCATAAAATTTAGCTTGACTTTCGTTTATTACCCTCAATGTCACCATCTCGCTGTTAGGCCTCCCTGCTGTGAGTCAGTCAGCATGGAATGGTAAATTAAACTCTTAAAAAACTCAATATATCAAACCATGATTCAATATAAGTTACTTTCTGCCCGGTACATGGAGCTAAGCAAAAGAAGTTAAACGACCTCCACTTCAAGGTTCTGGTTGAACCTTTTTAAGACCCCCACGGGTTAGCTCGATTGGTAAGGCGTCTGATCGTTTGTTCCGGAAATCTCAGGTTCGAGAGTCGTCAGTCGCACAAGGGGTAAAAACCTAATCTGCTGGCTTAAATTCTTTCGGCCCCAGACACCTTACCTGATCAGTAAAATCATGATTTACCTCCCTCTGGATACTCATGAGTCAAGGATCAGAAGCCACTAAAGTGACGGTTCCACTTTTTGTTCCGGTTGAACCTTTTCAAGAATCAACGGACAACTCGCCAACAGAAACAAAACGAAGACAAAAGACCAGCACGGAAGTCGGAAGGCTCTTCATGGCGCATATCTAACTTTTATTACTCTCGTGGCCAACGCCCGCGTTGCCGGCTGGAAGCACATGCAGGTTAATCCGCATGGACCGGGACTTCATCACCCAAGTATTGCTCGGCCAGCTCGCCGCCACGTGCGCTGCTCCTGGCGATCTGTCGCTACATAGCTGACGCATGCTCCGCGCGGCAACCTGCAGGTGGAGGCTTGGGCACGGAGGAGCGGCGAGCGGCTCGGAGACGGCGGCGCAAATCATGCTTCCCCCGGCGTGGCGCTACGGGAAGGAGGAGGAGGAGAAGGTAGTGATGGCGGAGCGCACCACTTGCCCGGTGTGCCTGTGCTGGTTCGAGGACGGGGAGGCCATCCGAGTGCTGCCCCACTGCAGCCACTGCTACCACACGGCGTGCCTGGACCCGGGGCTGCATTTCCATTTGCATTCCAGCTGCCCGGTTTGCCGGCATCAGGTGGTTCTCCTCCACCGGTTGCTGGCGGAGGTCGATCGAGTGCAGAGCCTCGTTTGAGCTTCGCGAGATCACTGGAGGGGCAGAGTCCCTGCATGGGTGGCGCGCGAGTCGCAGTCTGGACGATGCCACGGAACGGGAGGGCTGTCCTGGGTTATAGCCCAGCCCTCACGTGGCAAGATGTTAAATATACTACTAATAATAATAATTTAAAATTATTATTAACAATGACAGATTTTTATAATAATAATAATAATAGCAATCTCTCATCGATTAAAAATTTAAATTAATATAATTATAATTAAATAATAGATTGAATTGTATTAAAATTAATTTTTTAATTTTTTCATAATTATTTATTTTTAACTATTAATCAAATTCCATATTTAATAAATAAATAAATAAAATCATCGAATATGAAATGAAAATGTTGATTTAAATCGAATTATAGTCAAATAAAATTTATCAAATAGGTGTGAAAATAAAGAGTAAGTTAATCTAAATTAAAATTGATTTAGATTTAATTTGATAAAATTATGATCAAAATAAATTTAATTGAATTAAATCGTTCTATCGATTCAATAGGTGTTAATGAAATTTTTTTAAAATATATAATCTCTCTTCTTAATTTTCTTAATATGCATGTTCTTCCGAGTAAGCAGTCTTTCTCCACTGTCTCAAGTGTAAGTTTTTATGCGCACCTTCATATTCTCCTTCCTCCACGTAGATAGATACACATGTATGGCTATCCAGAATTATAATCCAACTTTTTTATTATTATATATAAATTTTGATAAGTATAAATGGGGCACGAAGTGTAAATGTTGAATTAAAATTGGAATGAACAAAATCTATCGGGTAAACGCCGAGATAAAAAAAATGTTCATCTAACTTTAAATTAATTTGAATTTTATTTAACTAAGTTATGACTTAAATAAATTTAATTAGATTCAATCGATTTAAAATGAGTTGAAATTTTTATAAGAAAACTTATTCTCTCTGTTTTCTTTTTATCCTTTTCCACTTATACAATCTTGTTCCCTTCAATTCACGTGTAAGCCTCACTTCACGTCTATTCCCTTCGTGACTAGGCCTTCTCCCTCTAGGCATAGTCGTTGACATGATCACCATCGATTGAATATTAGCCCAGCCCACCTGTCATTCCTGGATCTGTCCCACGTGCAACGTCGGGCAATTCTGCTGCATTCAGCAGCCATGAAACCCCAACGTTGGCTTGATTTGTTCTTAATGTTTTATTTGATAAATGTTTATATGTATATGTAAATTTTTATGTGAGCAGTTAAGGGGCAATATTATTTTAAAGTGATAGTGTCAAACATTAATATCGACAATATCATATCAATTTACATCCTCCTAATATTTAATCTGTTGGCTTAAATTCTTTCGGCTTCAGGTGTCTTTCACTACCAGTAAAATCATGATTTACCTCTTCTGGACATATATGGGGCTGAGACTAGGGGACCGTTAAAGTGACGGTTCTACCTTTTGCACCAAATCGACCTATGATTATGTCATTTAAGATGTTATTTTAGAAGTTAGATTATAGTGTTAAAGTAAAAAAAAAACAATTTAAATCGAAACATTATTTGAGTTTACGTACACAAAAATTTTCAAACAGATAATTTAATGAATAATATTTATAAATAAATTTATTTATTAATTTATATAAAATTTAATTTAAAAGAATCATTATATATCCTTTTACATTATTTATTATAAAATAATAGACAAATGATCAATTATTAGAAATTTTTGCAGGACTAAAATCGAATGAAAAGTGATTTCCAATAAAATAAAAAAATATCTTTTCAATGACATATTTAATTTCTTAATTTATTTCATTATCAATACCATATTTGATAGGGTTGAATAGTCCATGCCCAACACGAAAAAAATCACGAGGCACGACATGACCGAACCGACTTCCCTTCTTAGGCCCCGGGGCCCCCCTCAAGAAACGCGCCCGGGAAAGGTAGTTCGAAGACCTCTCCCGGGAGCACCCTGAAAGGTTAGGCCCCGAGAGCACCTCAGGAGCTATAGCACCGAAGGCCCCCGAGCTCACCTCGGGAGGTGGAGTCCCCGCAATAACCAACCTCATGTACTGACCCCCCCCTCTCGGTACGGATAAGCATCCCCGCAAGAAGGGGTCCCCACGACCCTTAAATGTCGCAACAGGTGGACGCGTGATAACGGCGCAGACCGTTTCAAAGGATATCCCGCTACCGCCGAAATAGGGGGCATGGCTTACGTATCGGAGACGTGGCACCAATCGAGGGGCACGTCTAGTCTGTCGACATCAGTATAAAAGATAATCCAACCCTTCCGGTAAGGGGGTTACGCTCTCTCAACTCTAGACATCTTCTTTACTTTTCACAACCTTTTCTTCTCGACGGACACTGACTTGAGCGTCGGAGTGGACTCCGCTGGACCCCTGCCGGCGTATCCCCTAACGCTCGTGTTAACTTCGTAGGACCCTAAGTTCCTCCCCGCCTCAGCAACTACCACAGGGGCAAAGCTCCGGTGCCTGGCCATCGTCGTCAACTCTTTCCGGAACAAATTTGGCGCCGTCTGTGGGAAACTAGCAAAGCACCTGAAGGAGCACCGATGGCAGGATCGGAGGAACAACCCCTTGCCCTCACCAGAGAGGAACTTGACCGTCTGGTGGCTAACGCCATCAAGGAAGCGCTGGAGCAACACCAGGTCGAACAGGCTGTCCTGCGACAAGGGGATCCGGCGAGGGAGAAGATCCCCAGGGTCTCTGTCTCACATTCACGAAGATCCATTACCCCTGTAGGGCGTCAGGATGGAGCATCCCCGGGTTTCCAGAGAGAATCTCCTAGAGACATTGAGAAAACCCACTCGGTGGCCTCCAGCGCCCAAAGGCACGAAGAATGACAGGGGAAGAGGAATGAACCCAAGACCTCTTATAAGGTCCCCTCTACTACCCCTTTCTCATCCAAGATTGTGGAAGACCCCATGCCCAAACAGTTTCACGGGCCGAGGATCCCTGATTATGATGGGAAGACGGATCCAGAGGATCACGTCTGTAAATTCGAGAATGCGGCACTCCTGCACCAGTATACTGATGGGGTGAAGTGCCGGGTGTTCTTGAGCACCCTGTCCGGAGCAGCTTAGCGGTGGTTCCAGAGGCTGCCACAAGGTTCCATCAACTCCTTCACGGAGTTCAAGACAGCCTTTCTCCATCATTTCGCAAGCAGCCGTCACTACCAGAAGACGACACTTAACCTGTTCGCCCTCAAGCAGAAGCCTAAGGAACCGCTCAAGGAGTACATCCAGAGGTTCAACCGGGTGGCGCAGAACGTGCCTAGTGCAACGTCAGAGATACTCGTCAGTGCTTGTACCCAAGGGCTCGCTGAAGGGGACTTCTTCCGATCCCTGGTGAGGAAGCCCCCCGCCAGCTTCGATGATTTGCTAGGTCGCTCCGTCAAGCATGTTAATGTGGAAGAAGTATAGTACGCCCGTCTCAAGGATCCAGTCGGAGCCCCTCCTCCGGCGGTTCCTCGATCAGACAGGAGAGAGCCCCCGGCCCCGGCCCCGGCTCGGGGAAAGGAACTTCACCCCGGGAAGGACCAATGGGCTGGTAAGGGCCGGATGGTGGAGACGGTAGACACCGAGCAGCCAGAGCCATCACCAAGGTACTGCAGTTACCATGGCAGCTCGACACATTCCACTGAAGAGCGTCACGCCTTGAAGAAGAAGTTCGGCGAGGAGACAGACACCAAACCTCGAAGGAAGTGGAATAAGTCAGGGTACCGCAGAAGGTCCGCAAGGCGAAGTTTCTCTCCCCGGCGACAGCATGTTGGGGAAAATGAGGCCCGACCTCGGTGTCGATCACGATTGCGAGGTAGGAGTCGGGGGCCTGCACCCCAAAGATCTCTATCCCTAGAGAGAGACCCCCAGAAGGGCAAGGCCCCCATGCGGGGCCCGCCCTCGGGTCATGTGGAAGTCATCTCTGGAGGGCCTACTAGAGGGGACTCCAACCGAGCCAGGAAGTCTTATACCCGGTGATCGGAAAACTACTCCATCGGGACGAGCCGGAGTCAGGAGTCGGGTCCTACAATATCTTTTGGGTCATCTAACCTTGAAGAAGTAGAAGCTCCCCATGAAGACGCCATAGTGATCGTAGCCTGTATTGCTAACTATGAGGTCAAGCACATCTTTGTGGACACAGGGAGTTCCCGGTCAAGCGGCATGGGATCAGATGCAGATAGACAAGGAGGAGCATCTCCCGGTCTCGACTCCGCTATTTGGTTTCATAGGGAATCTAGTACAGCCGGTGAGGCAAATCACCTTGTCACTCTCATTGGGCAGTGATAGGCTTGAAAGAACCCGGAGGACTCCTTTCTTGATCGTGGATGCACCCTCCTCCTACAATGTCATCCTGGGCCGCCCTGCGCTCAGTACATTCCAAGCGGTGGTCTCCGTTTACTACCAGAAGATAAAGCTCTCGGTAGGCGACCGGGTGGTTGAAGTCCGAGGAGACCAGCTGGTGTCCCGACGGTGCTACAGCGGAGAGGGCAGAACAGAGTCTCGGAAGAACCCGAAGGGCCTGGAAGACTAGTTGGAGAAGAAGGGAAAAAACTCAGGAGGTCCTAGCCCGATTGCAGTCTCGGACCCTTCTGGTCTCGATAAGATTTGCGCTTTACGTAGAACATCTATCTGTGTCTCTCTGTGCTCTTGCAGCAAGATCAAGTAATAAAAGGAGATGTTTTTTTTTTCAAAATGGCATTGCATCACCAAGGAATTAAAAAACCCTAATGCCTCGCGGTACAGCCAATGCCTGGGGTACTTAGGCTTGGTCTGGGACATACGCGCCCAACTAAGTATCCAAAACCCTAATGCCTCGCGGTGCAGCCGATGCCCGGGGTACTTAGGCTTGGTCTGGGACATACGCGCCCGATCAAGTATCTAAAATCCTAATGCCTCGCGGTGCAGCCGATGCCCGGGGTACTTAGGCTTGGTCTGGGACATACGCCCGACCAAGTATCCAAAACCCTAATGCCTCGCGGGGCAGCCGATGCCTGGGGTACTTAGGCTCGGGGTACTTAGGCTTGGTCTGGGACATACGCACCCAACCAAGTATCCAAAACCCTAATGCCTCGCGGTGCAGCCGATGCCCGGGGTACTTAGGCTTGGTCTGGGACATACGCGCCCGACCAAGTATCCAAAACCCTAAGCCTCGCGGTGCAGCCGATGCCCGGGGTACTTAGGCTTTGTCTGGGACATACGTGCCCGACCAAGTATCCAAAACCCTAATGCCTCGCGGGGCAGCCAATGCCCGGGGTACTTAGGCTCGGGGTACTTAGGCTTGGTCTGGGATATACGCGCCCGACCAAGTATCCAAAACCCTAATGCCTCACGGTGCAGCCGATGCCTGAGGTACTTAGACTTGGTCTGGGACATACGCGCCCGACCAAGTATCCAAAACCCTAATGCCTCGCGGTGCAGCCGTTGTCCGGGGTACTTAGGCTTGGTCTAGGGCATACGCGCCCGACTAAGTATCCAAAACCCTAATACCTCGCGGTGCCGCCGAGGCCCGGGGTACTTAGGCTTGGTCTGGGACCTACGCGCCCGACCAAGTATCCAAAACCCTAATACCGAGTGGGTCAGCTGATGCCCAGGGTACTTAGGCTTGGTCTGGGACCTACACGCCCAACCGAGTATCGGCCAGGTTGTTTCAGACCCCCTACTGAGGATGCAAACCCGAGTGCCTCATAATATACCTAATGCCCGAGACAGGTGGGCGTTACGGAAGCAATGGTATAGTGGCACGCCCGACCCAGGGAACATGAGCAAAGCGCTTTAGAAATATAATCCAAACGTACTATACACAGGGTAACAAAAATATTGTCTTATTTATGTGAAAAATACAAGGAGAACAACATCTCAGAGAATCATCAAGATACAATTGGATGGGAGAAAGCGCTTTTTTACTTGGGCCTCTTTCCTCTGCGGCTTCATTCCTGTAAAGTCGTTAGGCTCGGAACCACCTTCTGAGTATGCAAAGCGGGGAAGCTTGTTGACAGGGCTCTTGAATCTTTTTCACCTTCTGGGTACTCCATCCGAGTAGTCGGCGACGGATGAGGACACCTAAGGTAACACATGAGCGGCTCGACCCTCTCCGAAGACCCCCTCCTCGCAAAGATACGACCTAGTACATCATTCAAAAGGCAAAAAAAGAGGAGGGGGAACAACGACTGCAATTTCTCTCTGGAGCGTGTAAAGACGCAAAGAAGATTTGCTTTAACAGGAGAAGAGGAACAGCAACCGCAATTTCTCAACGAAAAGAAGAAAGAGAAAAAGAAAAGCCAGCGACTGTGACCCCTCCCCTCTTGGTGACGACGTATCCCATAAAACGCCATCCTCCGCCCAAAACATGGGGAAAACAAGGATCCAGAAGAGGATGGCGTCTGCTGGCGCAGGAGAAGGCAACCATCAGGATACATCATCTCCTCCATGCCCCCTGGAGAGCTATGTAAGGACTTTTCTGAACTCCTCAGATAATCCGGGAGTCCCACATCCTCCAGGATCTTCAGCGAGACCCCGTACCTTATCTCCACCATGCTCCCCGGTGAGGCTAACACCACGAAAGTTTCTACCTCTAAGGGGTCCCTCAGCCAAAAACAATCCTGCATCCTCGGCGTTGAGCAGCTTAGGCTCCGACGAGCATGAAGGAAAGAGAGGTGACATCCAGCCAAAAAGAAGCAAGCAGACAGAAGGGATGAGGGAGACGACACTCCCCTCTCCCCCTATTTATAGTGAGGGTTGCCTCTCCTTGCAGTTAATGCGAAGAGAGCGCCAAAGCAGGAACAGACGCCGAAGCGTCATTTCGACCAACGTGCCCACGCCGCACCTTGGAACCCACGACTCTTTATGAGTACATTCAACAGGATTGCGTATAAGGCGGAAGTGACGGTCCGGGAGCCACTCGCATACTTCAGAAGGAAGCATCGGCGGGGACCCGTCATGGACTTAAATGCAGGCATGTAGTTTGGACTTGGAGAATTTTTCAAGAGGGATCTGCCCTCAGGATCAACCTCGAGGTAAACAGGTGCCTTTTCCATTCATTATTCCCGTAAAAGTAAAGACATGAGACACGCTGGGCAAAGGCACATACACCAAGAATAGTAAAAGTGATTGCATTAATTCAAAACTTCTACAATGAGGCCCGAGGAGCGAGGGACTCCGCCAACACGGGTCTTCGGGAAAAGACCCCTCTCTAGCGCAGAAGGCACCTATAATCGCGGGTTGGCATCGGGAGGGTGGAGCTGGTCCTTCTTCAATTTATCGGTAGCCCCGTGGAAGCCCTGCTGTACGCGCTGCATTACCTGGTCGGCTTCAATGGCACGGAACTCATTCGACTCCAGAAATTTCACCTTGAAGCCTGCCTCAGTTTCCTTGAAACTAGAAGCTTGGGTAACTCGAAGAGTAAGGAGTTCGGCCTCGGCAGTCTCGTAGGAACGTCTCAACCATTCCAGCTCAACAAACATCTCCGCCTGCTCGGCCAAGGCCTCTTTGAGTCTCTCCGACGTGGCACGCTCATCCGACCGAGCCTGGACCAAGTCATCCTCCAGGACGGACGCGCAGTCGGTGGCCATCAGGAGATCAGACTCCTTCTGACTAAGTTGTTGCGCCTGATTCTGATTGCGCGAGTTCAGTCTCTCGGCCGAGGCTACCATGAACCGGATGTCACCCGACAACTCCCTCTCCCTCGCCTGGAGCTGGTCTCTCTCTTACGACACCTGAAGCAGGTCCTTGGTGACAATCATAGCCTTCTCAGACGCTAGACGTTCTCTGTGCCAGGAATTTTGAAGAGTCTGCTCCTTGTCTTGCAAGAGGTTCATCAGGTGATCGACCTTCGCCCGGAGAGCCCTGCTGACCCCCGCCTACATCAATCCAGCCCGACGCTCATGGTCAGCTGTAGCCTCCGCCGTCATTGCCCGGCGGAGCATGGCTTTAACCCGGGGCCAGGAATACAGACATCGGTCGACAGTCACGTAATCCTCAGCGGCTTTCCATGTCGCCAAGGAGTCAGGTAATGGACAAGAGAACATCCAATGCAATAGTGATATGCACCTTTAGGAGAGTCTCCCAAAGAGTGGTGAGTGGGCCTGCCGAAACATGTACGACCGCCCCTCCAGAGGCACTCCCGTGCCCCTCAAGCCGCGGCGAACTCGGACGGGGAGGAAGTCGCTCGATGGTGGGGGGCTTCAGGTGGCAGACTAGAGGGGCCGGAATCGTTTTCCTCGGAGCTAGAAGTTTCCTCGGACACGACCCCCTCGGTCAGAACCTCCTTGAACTACACTGGGGTGAAGGATTGCATGGAGGCCTCCAATGTTGCCTCCAACTACTTCTTTAGGCGGTCTAGTCACATCCGGTATTGGGTACGTAACACCTCCTTATCCTTGGAAGACGTAGATGGGTCAATGGAGCAGGCCGGAGGCGCTACGATAACCACCTTCGGAGCAGGGACCGGTGGAGCAGGTACAGAGGCTACTACCTCGGTGGGTAGAGCCGTTTTCTCGGGCACCAAGGGAAGAGGGGAGGAACGTGCAGAGCGCATCTTTTTCCATGAAGGGCCCAAGACCTTGGGGAGCCGCCTCTTCTGCCGCCCAGCAGATCGGACTACTGAAGAAATAATAGGAGGGGAGACCCCCTCGCTAATTCCCTCTGAACGGGCAGCCTTCGCCGAAGATCCACCCCCAGAGGAAAGATCCGCCTCAGGGTCGAGCTACTGATCGGAAGGCCCCCGGCTCACAACTGGCGGAGATGTAACAGTAGCCTTGACCCTCTCGGGTGAGGCAAACCCACGGGGCGAGACGGTAGGCCCCTCAGGGAATTCGGTGGAAGCAGGTGGAGCGTCAGGAGCGGTTGGAGGAGGGTTCAATGCCCCCTTGTTGGCCTCCTCCCATCTGATGAGTCTGCCCATCACCTTGGCGAACATGACTTCTTCTACAAAAACCAGACAGGGAGAATATCAATCAGAACCAAGAGGCATTAAAGGAAAAAGATGAACGTACCAGGGAAGAGCTGATTCGCGTCACTTTTGGACTGAGACATGCCCGGTGCATAAGCTCTTCGCTCTGCACCAGCCCCCGCCGCTAAACTCCATACCAGCGAGCACCTCCTTAGCACGCTGGTACACCGGACTGTGGAGAAACCTCCCTAGAATAGGAGTTGGCAAATCCTCTATCCAACACAAGGGACTGAAGGGTAATGACGACAGCTTAATGAAGAAGAATTTCTCCTTCCACCCTTTATGCGAGGAAGGAAACCCCCCTAAAAACCTATGACCCGGTCGGGCTGCGAAACTAAAGACCCCTCTGGACCCTATCGGGACAAAGAAAGAATAAAAGAGATGAGGGGTCAGAGGAAGATCAAAAAGCTTGAAGATGATATACGCCCCTCCCATCTGGGCGAAGGCATTGGGAGCCATCTGGTGAAGGGGGATATCAAAATAGGAGGCTATGTTCATGAAAAGAGGGGGATAGGGAAGCGGAGCCCTAACTCCATCTGCCTTAAGAAGAAGGTCAACATGCCTGCAGGGGGCTCCACAGGCGTCTGACCCACTTTGGGGATAACTATTGCCATCTCGACCAGAATGTCATAGGCCTCAGTGGCCACCTGTAAGGTTTCCGATCTCACTCTCAAGGAGGTGGACTCATACCATTCTGCGCGGTAGCTTTCCATGATCTCTAAGAAAGAAGACAGGAAGGAGACAAACTACTCACACGCATAAGAGGCTTTACGAGAGAGGAAGACAAAGTGCACCCAGCCGCCGAGTCGGAAGTAGGCATAACATCTGCACCTTCCCATCTTATACTCAGGTAGCCGCCTGCCTGGACGCAAGGGAGAGGAGACACGTGGAAAGCAAGAAATCGCCGCACACAGGCAGTCGCTTGTCGCGAGCCGGTCAAGGCGGCACACGCCCGTAAAAGCTCGTGGAGATGGCCGTTGGGTCACGTGGCAATAAAGTATTCGCTAGGGCGCCCCATCGCCCTCATAAAAGAACCATGCGCCTTTATGACGAAGAGGCAGACGTCATCATAGTCCCTCCAGAGTCGAAGTAGCCGTTTGTGAAAAAGGACAAGACCATTAAGGGGAATTTCTCGGAACTCGGGATAAAAAGTTACAATCCAGAGGCCCCTATAACTACAGGGGTAGTAGGGAGGGTGAAGGCCCGCGACTTCATCTCTGCGCTAGTCCGATCAGCCAGTCACACTTCCTTCGATCAGACTTGAAGGGAGGGACTTGTGATAGGGTTGAATAGTCCGTGCCCGGCACGAAGAAAGTCGCAGGGCACGACATGACCGAAGTGACTTCCCTTCCTAGGCCCCGGGGCCCCCCTCAGGAAATGCGCCCGGGAAAGGTAGTCCAAAGACCCCTCCCGGGAGCACCCCGGGAGGTTAGGCCCCGAGAGCACCTCGGGAGCTACAGCACCGAAGGCCCTCGAGCTCACCTCGGGAAGTGGAGTCCCCGCAATAACCAACCTCAGGTACTGACCCCCGCTCTCGGTACGGGTAAGCATCCCCGCTAGAAGGGGTCCCCACGACCCTTAAATGTTGCAACAAGTGGACGCGTGATAACGACGCAGACCGTTTCAAAGATATCCCGCTACCGCCGAAATAGTGGGGCGTGACTTACGTATCGGAAACGTGACACCGATTGAGGGGCACGTCTAGTCTGTCGACATCAGTATAAAAGGTAGTCCAACTCCTTCGGTAAGGGGGTTACGCTCTCTCAACTCTAGACATATTTTTTACTTTTCGCAACATTTTCTTCTCGACGGACACTGACTTGAGCGTCGGAATGGACTCCACCGGACCCCTGCCGGCGTATCCCTTAACGCTCGTGTTAATTTCGCAGGACCCTAAGTTCCTTCCCGCCTCAGCAAGTACCACAGGAGCAAAGCTTTGATGCCTGACTATCATCGTCGACTCTTTCCGGAACAATATTTAATTTCTTAACTATTCTCTTTATTTTTTATTTATTTCTTTATAAATACTTATAAAATCGACAAGGTGAGATTTGAAATTCGTGTATGAATTTTTATAAAAAATATATTTTTTATAAAAATCGACCACTATGTGAGATTTGAAATTCATATATGATTTTTTTAGGGAGACTTATTAAAAACTCCCTAATCAGAAAATCATCTTTGTGTCAGCTCCCTTGGCAAGGGAACAATAGTTTTGACTCCCTAAACTTTTTTTTTAACTCCCTAATACATAAATTTACCAATCTACCCTTATTAAATGTTATCTCTCTCTCCAATACCTTCTCCCCCATTTGTTCACGATGCATCCAAAACAAAAACCCTAACCAGCGCGTTCCCACCATTTTCGTCTTCCTCATTTCCCTCTTCTCCATTTCTTCCCTACAGATTCTCCATCCTAAAGAAACCCAAACCAAGGAAATCGATGGCTCGACTATTTCCCTCTTCTCCATTTCTTCCCGTTACAATGTCCATCCTAAACAAACCCTAACCAGTGAAATCCATCGCTCTACCTATCCACGCCGAGGAGGAGAATGAAGCAAGATCATACCCATCGAGATCCATCGATCGGGAGTAGCGAGATATCAACCGAGAGCAAACGACCGATGAGGAAAGTGAAGTAAGCGTCGCCGTCGAAGACAGAGTCGAAGATACACAATCACCTTAAAAAATAGTAAATTTTTTAATTTTTATAGTCTTTTTTAATCTATTAGTCGTATTTTGTTTGCTTGAATTTTCACATATCTCATTATTTATATATTATTGGTTTTTGGTCGGATTTTTTGAGATGGAGGTGAAATCTTGAGATAGCGCGTGTAGGCTTGATCGCTTACGCTTGCTCCTCCAACTCCAACTACTATAGGAAAGAATCCACCTCCATCTCAAAAATTCATTTTATTAATCGTATCTTCCTCTTTTGGAAGTTGGAATTCCTGAGAAATTATATTGTGTTTCACTCCCTGAAGATAATTTTCTAATATTTGAATATAAATAAAGGCCAATAATATTTGAATGAGTATATTATTCCTCATTTATGTTGTGTTATGAAATTAAATATAATTTGTCAAATTTATTTAAATTGATATCGTGTTATGATTGATTATGAAATTGTATAGTCTTTTCCGATATAATTTCTCAATCACTCAGGTGACACAGATTTTGATCAGTTTCTTAGAGAAATAGAATCTGGATCTGGATCTTCAAAATTTTCATTTCTGGGTAGTTGCAAGTATAAAGAAGACCTCTATATGATTTCAATTTTTAATAGCTTCAGTCTAATGGAGCTGTTTGTTAATCTTGGAAGAAAATGTGAGGAGATTGTTCCACAAAATGTGCTTTTGCAATATCTTGCACCACATCAAAATATGTATGTGACATTGCATGAAGATGATGATGTCCGGATTATGACACATCTTTACACGTCTATGAGATTGACAATAATTAATATGAGAGCAGTGGAAAAAGATCACATGAGTGCCCACAGTCTCGAGAGGTAAAAAATTTCTACCTTGATTTTTTTCCGCATGTAGATATTAATGATGATAAAATTTATTTTTTTGATTTGCTTGATATGTCGTTGTAGAGTACAATTATTGATGATTGTTTAGTTATTTATCATGGAAATATATTGTGGGTGTGGTTTCTTCTTGTGAATCTTGAACATATGTAAATTTTAGTTAGGAAGACATTGGATGATTTAAACTTTTAAATTAGAACATGTTTATATTCCATTTGTGTTGTATTAATAATGTATTAAAAGGTTAAAAATGGTATATCAACAACATATTCACTATTTAAAATAGTTGTGTATATATACATAAAGTACTCTTCCAAAGGTTAAATCATTCCAAGCTAGAAAATGATGCCATATTATTTAGATTTCTTACGCATCCACAATTTTATATTATATATATTTTAGTTTTGTTGATAAGTCTTTGATAATTATATAGGAAAAGTACTCTCCCAAAGGTTAAGTCTTTAATTTTAGTTTAGGTTTGTTAATATATTACATAAAGTACTCTCCCAAATATTAAGTCTTTAATTTTGGTGTATGGATAGTAGGTTAATTATAATTATTTTATGCTTACAATGATATTATACTCATTGTTAAATTGATAAGGTTTGAAACTGAAGAAGAGACACAGACTAATAATGATGGCTATCTTGAAGTGGGTTTGGTAAGAAATTCCATAGATGCTTGGAGTCATTGCATCCGTGGAGAGGGCCAGATATTCAAGGATGCTACAGAATTTCGAAAATGTGCTAAAAATTATGCAGTTGCTATGAGACGATCGTTTTTGTATAAAAAGAATGATAATAAGAAGGTTATTCTTGTCTGTAGCGAAAACAACTGTTCTTGGAGAATATATGCTTCAAGACATAAAGCTGACAAACTTTTTAGCATTAGAAAATGCAATCTAATACATACTTGTGGAGATGACAATCTTCGTAGTAGAGGACATCCTAAAGCTGATACTGCCTGGGTTTCCAATGTTGTGATGGATAGATTGAGGGGAGAGCCCTCGTATCGACCATGCACAATGTTGAAAGATATTCATAGAGATTATGGGGTCGAGCTTAATTACAACAGAGTTTGAAAAGGGAAGGAATTGGCAATGCATGACATTCATGGTGCAGAGGAGGGGTCTTATGAGAGATTACGATGGTATTGTAGTGCTATCAAAAAAACTAATCCTGGAAGTTTTGTTGAGTGTGAAATTGATCATTGTGGTAATAAATTTAAACGGTTATTCATCTGCTTCAATGCATGTGCAATTGGTTTTATCAATGGATGTAGATCCTTGGTTTTCTTAGATGTCACTCACATAAAGAATAAATACAAAGGATGCATTTTGGTTGCTGTGGAAAAGGATGCTAATGATGATCTTTTCACATTAGCATATTCAGTTGTAGATGCTGAAAATGATAATAATTGGGGATGGTTCTGTTTCCAACTTAAAAGTGCCCTGCTTTCGCATTCCTATATTGGGTTCCATGAGTTCACCTTTTTTCTGATAGACATCCTGGGATAATCAAGGCTATTCAGATAATATTCCTAGATAGTCATCATGCCTACTGTTTGAGGCATTTGGTAGACAATTTCGTGAAACAGGTTTGGCTAATGGCATATTTGTGTTAGGAAACATTGTTTTTTGAATAATACTAGTTTATGTACTATTTTTTTGTTATTTGAATGTAGGTCATGCGAAGGTACCCACTTCATAACAAAAAATATTAGTCATCTATTTTCAAAAAAGCTGCATATGCCCTATCGACACAAGAATTTCAAGAATATGTTAACATGATAGTAGGGTCAATGCCACTTGCCAAAGACTTTATAGTATCTTCGTGTCCATAAAGTTGGGCAAATGCATATTTTCTAGAAAATCGGTGGGGTGTCATGAATAATAACATAGCTGAGTCTTGGAATAATTGGGTTAAAGCAGCACGATTTCTTCCTATCGTGGCCATGGTCGATCACATACGGATTCAAATTATGGATATGATGCACAAACGACGTGAAGCAATAATAGAGATGGTTAAAAGATTGAGTTCATCAAAGAGAATGCTCTTGCAAAAACATATGCTGAATCTCGTAGTTTGATAGTGCGCAAGGCATGTGGTTGGAGTTTTGAAGTTGTGGATGGGAATAAATCATTTGCTATTGATTTGTCTGCTCGGACTTGTTCGTGCAAAGCATTGCAGATTAATAGGTTTCTATGCAAACATGCATGTTCAGCAATAGAGTCAAAGTCATTATCAATATATGATTTCTGTGACAAGTACTTTAAAATAGAGTTGTATCGTGAAAGCTACAAAGGAATCCTAAATCCGATCCCTACATGTCACATGTCTGAGTACAATCTCGAGCAACAATTTGTAATCAATGCTCCCGTTGTTTGAAGCCAACCAGGCAGAAGAAGAACTCAAAGGATACCTTCGCAAGTCGAAAAACGTGTGACAAAGTGTGGTCGGTGTCATGGGCGAGGTCATAACCGACGCAGTTGCAAAGAAGTCATTAACTAACTCTACTTTTATTTTGTGAAAATAGTATGGAACTGTTTGATTTACAAGTAAAACATTATATTCTGAAATTTCTTTTAATGAGCATGTACTCATATATTTGATCTCTAATACATTTTCCAATTTACAGGAAAAAGAGGATGATAGAACAAGCAAGAAGCAAGGATGTACCTAAGAGAAGGAGTACTCGAACCAGTGCAATTATTCAGGGCGTGCTCTTGGTGTAATGATCCTTTAATATTATGTTAAGTTAGTGATGTTTAAGTACCGGGAACTGTTTATGTAATATGGGCTTGATACTAGTTGATGTTTAAGCTTGGTGTGATATCTGTATTTCATAGTTTTGGTAAATGACTCGTATTTGTTGTTGTTGTTGTGTTAGTTCAGTTGTGAACATGAATGTTAGTTCAGTTATGAAACTGAATGCTTTTGATATATATTCTTTACTTGCTGTATTCGAGCAGAGTGTGTTTCATAGAAGACAGTTCCTGTAAATCTTGAGTATTTGTTGTTGTTATTGTGTGAGTTCAGTTATGAAACTGAATGTTTGTTCAGTTATGAAAATGAATGTTTGTTCAGTTATGAAACTCAATGTTATGATTTGTGTACTCTTTATGTGCATGTCATTTGTGGGATATACAAAGGAGATACTGTCAGAATTATACAAAGGAGATGGCAAGTTGGAGATGCTGTCAGAATTTCAGTACACATTGCCAAGTTGGAGATGCTGTAAGAATTTCAGTACTATCCAAGAGTTGGCAAGGCCATAGAGATTTTGAGTACAAAACAATATAATTTCAGTACACATTGGCTGAAATTGAGTACAAATCAGCCGAAATTGAGTACAAATTAATGAAATTCGAGTACAAGGTTAGGAAAGTGATACCTCTCTCATGATCTTGATGCAAAGTCCATTGTAGTTAGAGTCTAAGGTTAGAAAAACAAGATAAGAGAGGGGAATATGCCCTATTATTTAACTATCCAAGAGTTGACAAGACCATGGGGATTTTGAGTAGAAAACTATACAATTTCAGTACACATTGGCTGAAATCGAGTACAAATCAGTCGAAATTGAGTACAAATTAATGAAAATCGAGTACAAGGTTAGGAAACCTATACCTCTTTCATGATCTTGATGCAAAGTCCATTGTAGTTGAGTCCAAGGTTAGGAAAAGAAGATAGGATCATGATATATGCCCTATTATATGACTATCCAAGAGTTGGCAAGGCCATGGGGATTTTGAGTATAAATTGATACAATTTCAGTACACATTGGCTGAAATCGAGTACAAATCAGCCGAAATTAAGTACACATTTATGAAAATCAAGTACAAGATTAGGAAACCTATACCTCTCTCATGATCTTGATGCAAAGTCCATTGTAGTTAGAGTCCAAGGTTAGGAAACCAAGATAGGAGAGGGGTATATGCCCTATTATTTGACCCCTCTCCTATCTTGGTTTCCTAACCTTGGACTCTAACTACAATGGACTTTGCATCAAGATCATGAGAGATGTATAGGTTTCCTAACCTTGTACTCGATTTTCATAAATGTGTATTCAATTTCGGCTGATTTGTACTCGATTTCAGCCAATGTGTACTGAAATTGAATCAATTTGTACTCAAAATCCCCATGGCCTTGCCAACTCTTGGATAGTCAAATAATAGGGCATATATCATGATCCTATCTTCTTTTCCTAACCTTGGACTCAACTACAATGGACTTTGCATCAAGATCATGTGAGAGGTATAGGTTTCATAACCTTGTACTCGATTTTCATAAATGTGTACTCAATTTCGGCTGATTTGTACTCGATTTCAGCCAATGTGTACTGAAATTGAATCAATTTGTACACAAAATCCCCATGGCCTTGCCAACCCTTGGATAGTCAAATAATAGGGCATATATCATGATCCTATCTTGTTTTCCTAACCTTGGACTCAACTACAATGGATTTTACATCAAGATCATGAGAGAGGTAAGTGATACCTCTCTCATGATCCTATCTTGGTTTCTTAACCTTGGACTCTAACTACAATGGACTTTGCATCAAGATCATGAGAGAGGTATAGGTTTCCTAACCTTGTACTCGATTTTCATAAATGTGTACTCAATTTCGGCTGATTTGTACTCGATTTCAGCCAATGTGTACTGAAATTGTATCAATTTGTACTCAAAATCCACATGACCTTGCCAACTCTTGGATAGTCAAATAATAGGACATATATCATGATCCTATCTTGTTTTCCTAACCTTGGACTCAACTACAATAGATTTTACTTCAAGATCATGAGAGAGGTAAGTGATACCTCTCTCATGATCCTATCTTGGTTTCCTAACCTTGGACTCTAACTACAATGGACTTTACATCAAGATCATGAGGGAGGTATAGGTTTCCTAACCTTGTACTCGATTTTCATAAATGTGTACTCAATTTCGGCTGATTTGTACTCGATTTCAGCCAATGTGTACTGAAATTGTATCAATTTGTACTCAAAATCCCCATGGCCTTGCCAACCCTTGGATAGTCAAATAATAGGGCATATATCATGATTCTATCTTATTTTCCTAACCTTGGACTCAACTACAATGGACTTTGCATCAAGATCATGAGAGAGGTATAGGTTTCCTAACTTTGAACTCGATTTTCATCAATTTGTACTCAATTTCGGCTGATTTGTACTCGATTTCAGCCAATGTGTACCGAAATTGTATCAATTTGTACTCAAAATCCCCATGGTTTTGTCAACTCTTGGATAGTCAAATAATAGGGCATATATCATGATCCTATCTTGTTTTCCTAACCTTGGACTCAACTACAATGGACTTTGCATCAAGATCATGAGACAGGTATAGGTTTCCTAACTTTGTACTTGATTTTCATCAATTTGTACTCAATTTCGGCTGATTTGTACTCGATTTCAGCCAATGTGTACTGAAATTGTATCAATTTGTACTCAAAATCCCCATGGCCTTGTCAACTCTTGGATAGTCAAATAATAGGGCATATATCATGATCCTATCTTCTTTTCCTAACCTTGGACTCAACTACAATGGACTTTGCATTATGATTTGAGAGAGGTATAGGTTTCCTAACCTTGTACTCGATTTTCATAAATGTGTACTCAATTTCGGCTGATTTGTACTCGATTTCAGCCAATGTGTACTGAAATTGTATCAATTTGTACTCAAAATCCCCATGGCCTTGCCAACTCTTAGATAGTCAAATAATAGGGCATATATCATGATCCTATCTTCTTTTCCTAACCTTGGACTCAACTACAATTGACTTTGCATCAAGATCATGAGACAGATATAGGTTTCCTAACCTTGTACTCGATTTTCATCAATTTGTACACAATTTAGGCTAATTTGTACTCGATTCCAGCCAATTTGTACTGAAATTGCATCAATTTGTACTCAAAATCCCCATGGCCTTGCCAACTCTTGGATAGTACTGTAATTCTTACAGCATCTCCAAATTGGCAATGTGTACTAAAATTCTGACAACATCTCCAACTTGGCAATGTGTACTGAAATTCTGACAGCATCTCCTTTGTGTATCTCACAAATGACATGCACATAAAGAGTACACAAATCATAACAATGAGTTTCATAACTGAACAAACATTCATTTTCATAACTGAACAATCATTCAGTTTAATAACTGAACTAACACAACAACAACAACAAATACTCAAGATTTACAGGAATTGTCTTCTATGAAACAAACTCTGCTCGAACAAAACAAGTGAAGAATATATATCAAAAAGCAAGTAAGAATACATACTCTACCTGAACACTTTGAATCTCAGATCATATCAAAAACAAGTGAAGAGCAATCAAAAACATCAACTAAGAAATGAAACAGAATGCCGAATGCACCAGAAAAAGAAATGCCCAATAAGATCACATTGACATCACTTAGCACATAATCATGCATAAATTTTTCCACAACAAAACATCTATAATCAGCAACAAAACATCCATAATCATCCATAATCACATATTTTCCATATTTCAACAACAAAACATCCACTTTCCATAACATTCAGCAACTCACAACCATAATCACATAGGCTAAAGGTGATGAAGATGAGAATATCTGCAGATACACCAACATACAACAAATATACGTTTTCCACCAAAAATCATAATCACATGGGATTAGTAAAGTCTACTTCTTCATAATTCCATTTTCATCTGACAGAATAATCGCTGTCATGTGTGCCCGATACGTATCCATCTTTACCTCTTTTTCATAATTCCATATTTCATCATCATCAAGCGCCAAACACTCAATCCACAAACAAGTAAAAACACCACAATCGAGTGTCTCGCCTTGGTGACGACACTTTGTTTTCGTTACTATTATTTTCCCAATGTCAAAGCCTGAGAAATTTTTCATGTATCCAGCCAAAAATTCTGCCTGCAAATATTGATTCAGCTGTGAAATTTAAGTTTTAAGAGTTACTGAAATACAAATGATTAAACTTACATAAACTTTGGCTGTCCCGAAAGCAGCTGGATGAGGCTTGGAGTTCATGGTCTTGAATTTGCCTTCTCTTGTTGAATAGAATAACAGATACCAATGTCATCCATAGTTCAAGGGAAAAATAATATATCTGCATCTTGTAAATAAATTTTCATTGAGATGTTTTAATTGATTTCTTGTCACTGAAGTAAGTTTTCCAACAAATTCTTCATACTCTCCCTTCCGCAACAATCGATTATTCCTATGTCCTTCCAATTTATCAAGGACTTCTCTCTACATGTAGAAATAGAGTCATATTTCTAATTGTAAACAAAAATTAAAGAATACAATTGTAAGGTCAAAGAACACCACAAACCTGAACACCCATGTCCATGCCAAAAATTTTAAACCCTTTCTTGACACTTTGCTTTCTCATTATTCTCATGTAACAATCAATAATTTCGGATCCAACTGGATTACGAAATAAGAATTCACAGAATTGGAGGCCATCAAGTACCACATTATCTTCCTCCCACACAACAACACTGCAAATTTGAAAATTTATATAATATTTCACTATAAAGGAATAATATTCTAGAAAAGGAAACATGTATAAGATTAACATACTCCAACTTATCTCGAGAAAGATATTCTGTTACCATCTCTCGCTCTTCATCTGTTGCTTCTTCATATCCACAAAAATTTCTCTTTTCTCTAAATTTATTCATCACATCCGCAACAGCATTCCTTCCAATTGTAGCAACATCTATAGTCGTGTCTCCCTATGTAGATAGATTTAAGAACATAAGAATAAAATAGAAACACGGTTAACAACAAATAAATAAAATTAACTCTATTTTACCGATTCCAGCACTATTGTGTCTACAACTGATGCTAACACCTCTTTGCCCGCCTTCCTCCTACGTTTAGGGGTTGTACTCGGCGGCGTAACATATATTTCAGCCTTTTTTTCTTCATTCTGTCTGCCCTTGTCCTCACCGTCATTGCAATAGAGGACACAAATTGCTCTACTGATGCAATATTCTTTTCAACCGGCACTTCAACAAACCCAGCAATTTCACCTTCAATGGAGTCTATAACTTCATCTCTCTTGTTCTCTTCTGACCCACTGATATCATCAATCTGTGGTTGTGGCTCACCACCAAACTCTTTTGCCATTGGTTCAGTATTGGCCCAACTTGTACCAGCAATCATTCCACCACATTTAACACATTCTGAGCCCTGAAAAAATTACAAGATTCTTGTAGCAAATAAATATTTTCTCAACTTCATTTAACAAAATACTTATTTATTGATAATATTACCAAAAAAACTTGCTCGCCTTTGATGAAACAGTTTATCTTCATCCGAAAATGGTACAATGGACAACACCTTTTCACAATTAAAATTAAAAGGTCACTACAATTCATCATATTTGAGTATGTCTACTATAAAATATGAACTTACTTTACTATAGTCAATGACATTCAATAACCTCTCCGCTAAATCAAGTTTGGTAGGTATCTTACTTTCCCCCCAGCGGAACAACCTGGGAAAAGTATGTAGCGAACGTACAACTCCAAGAGAAGGTATTCTTTCATATAACCATGCTTAAATAAATAAATTTATTAGTATAACAGAACAAAACATAATAAAAGCATACTAAAAAAACTCACCATTAATCCAATAGTTGAACCATCTAAATACTTCTTTCTTCTAACATTTCCTTCACCCTTTTCAATATATTTCAAAATTTGGTTGTTCAAAAATCTATAAGCCGCATCTCCCCATGAATAATCAAAGAAGGTGGTCAGGTCATCAATATATGGCATAATGAATCGAGGTGTTGAGTAGTTGGCCACAGGAAAAATGATACAATTAAACACTAAACAAATGAACATCCTAATAAAATCATCCACATCTGAGTTACTCTCTGATCTAGCTAAAGAGGATAGTCTATCATAGATTACACTTCTGGTCACGTTGCCAACTTTCCCAGAGAAATACTGGGCAACAAATTTAGACTCCAAATTCACATCTAAATCAACTGGTTGCCCTGCATAACGCAAGCCAAGAACAATGGAAAACTCTGGTGATGTAAAGGGAACAACAATATTTTCACCAAACACAAATGAACGAGATTGCAACTTAAATCTTTTTAAAATTATATCAACTCTGGAGCTGCTGATCGCCAATTTGGGCATCTTAAGCCATATACCAAATGGAGTGTTTTGAATACTCTCCTTTTACTTATCAGTCATTTTCGGTCCCACTTCATCCATTACAGCTCTAAAAAAAGTAGGTGAACACCGAAACTGAGCTTTTTTCCCACTGTTAACCTCTTTAGCATCTTTGTTAATCTTTGCTTCTTTCCTAGTCTTCACCATCTTTGATTCTGTTCAACCCTTACTCAAAATATCCAACACAATTTTAATATTTAGACCATAAAATAAACTGAAAATTAATCAAGTAATCATTTGCCTACTTACAAACAATAAACATTCAATTTAATAATAATAGAAAAAATTTAATATCATCATTAAACATGAACAATTGCCTATTTATCTATAGAAATGGCAATTGCTGGCAATTGCCTATTTACCTCCCTCTCACCACTTATCTATAATCAAGGAATTCTTAAATTTTTAAAGAATGATGCAAATAGTATTGATAAATTGAAATCTCATAGGAATAGTAACAATATACTCATAATAGGGTGAAGTTGTACTTAATCAATCACTAATCTTTTTTTAAACGAATAGGGAAATAAGAAAGATGATAATTAGAGAGTTCCGACTAATAGATAAAAAATCTACAACAAATGTCTGGCTTCAACTCTATCTCCGGCGACAAAGCTTGATTCAGTCTCCTCGTCGGTGGGTTGATGGATCTACACGGCTACAATCTTGCTTCACATTGTGTCGGGAAGAAATGGGGGAGAGGAAAATGGTCGACTTGCCTTGATTTCGCTGGTTAGGGTTTACGAGATTAAGTCGTCAAGAAATCTGGGAAGAAGGAAATTGAGGAGAGGAAGCTGGCTTGATTTCGCCGGTGAAGGACGCCGAGAATGTGTCGTCAAGAAATCACGGGAGAAGGAAATTGAGGAGAGGAAGCTGGCTTGATTTCGCCGGTGAAGGACGCCGAGAATGTGTCGGGAAAAAAACAGGGGAAAACGAAGCTGCGGGAGAAGAAATGCGGGAAAACCAAATGCGGGAAAAGTAAGAAGGGTATATTAGTAATTTTATGTATTGGGGAGTTAAAACTAAAAAGTAGGGACTTAAAACATTTGTTTCCTTACCTGGGGAGCGGACACAAAGACAACTTTTAGATTAGGGATTTATCTCTAATTTCCCGATATTTATAAAAATAGGATAGAAAGCCATTTTCCCTCTTCTATCACATCACCCTCAACTGCGATCAGACAAAGGGACATTGCACAATCACTCACGCTGAAATTCATATATCATTTTTTTATAAAAATCGGTTAGAAAGCCATTTTCCCTCTTCTATCACATCACCCTCAACTGCCATCAGACAAAGGGGCATTGCACAATCACTCACGCGTAGGAGTGTAAACAAGTCAAATCACTCGTGAATTATTCAAGTCTCGATTCAAAATAAAAAAAAATAGTTCGATTAAGTTAACGAACTAAGCTCAAACTTAAAAATATGATTAAACTGAGCTTGACAATATTTGATTCATGAATTCATGAATATATTTATTTAGAGGCTCATAAACGTATTCATTGAGAGATTTATAAATATATTTATTAACAAATATATATATATATATATATATATATATTAAAGTGCCGAATTCGAATTAAGTTTGTTTAACATTTTAAACGAATCATTTTCGAATCGAATTTGAACTAAACTCATTTAATTTTTAAATGAATCATTTTCAAGTTGAGTTCGAACTATTCGCTAATGATTTAATTTTATTACGAGTCGAGCTTAAGAATTAAAATTCAAATTGAACTCGAGATGAACTCAAGCTTCAATAAAACGAAATAAGCTCAAACTCAAACCTTTTACTATTCTACTTAACTCGGTTTCAATTACACCCCTAATCATGCAACCCACCCAATACAGATGCAAACTACAAATGCATTCGCAAACAAAACCAAATTAACATGCGACTGCTAACCTCACAGCTTTCCCTGTGAAAAAGTCTCTGCCCCTCCTCAACCTCTTACCTTTTCAGTCACCGTGATTTATCTTCTCCGTGTTGATCCTGAGGCGGACTGACGAGGGCGCTGAGGGTGAACGTTTCGCCTTTTGCCACGCTAACCTCACGACTTTTTTTTCTCTCTCCTTTATCATTCTTTTTTGTTGGATATCATGGATATCATGTGAATGGAAAGGGAGGTGGTGGGACTTTCTAGTGAGTAGAAAGTGAGGTGGAAAATAAAGAGACTCCCTTGTAAGTGGGACTTTAGTCCCACATTGGGAGTTTTATGGCAAAATAGTTGATTTATATTGTTTCACAAGCATGTTAGTTGTGAATAAATGCTAGGGGAGAGGCACTCTCTCACGCGTGGGTGCGCAGGGGGGGTGCAAATCCAGGGCCCGGATTTGTACTGAACCAAGTGAACTCGTGTGCGTGCACGACCTGCGCGCGTCGAATGTCCGACCGGTTGGGGCAAAATTTGTCCAAGCAGATGATCCAACGTTTTGCTCAAATATAACTGATGCATTAACTTTTGATTAATGCAAAATCAGTAACCCCCAGGCGTTCGGATCTGGCCGGTTAATTGCCAGTAATTGACGATTAATTCGTCATTGAATACTGCATAGGTCTGAGCATATATAGAGGTTGTGACCGAGAGCAAAAGGGACACAGACGTGCAAAGAAATTCTCTTCCGCTCCACCTCCTTCCCGACCTCCAGTTTTAGCATTCGGGTACTTCCTCAGTTCGCCACGAGCAACGAGTGCTCCGTTGTGCCCGTGGTCTGCTATTGTATCCTGAGAGACAGAAGTCCAAGCCTCGAAGCACCGCCGGAGGAGGACGAATCTGTTTCAAGTAAACTGCGCTACGCAGGCCTCAGCAAATTCCTGGTCGGTCGGGAGACGCTCGACTACTGCTTGGATACTCGGGAGCTCGGCTCGGGAGCTCGGGAGATACTGCTCAGGAGTTCTGCTCGGGAGCTCGTCAGACACTGCTCGGGTCGGGAGACTTGTGAAGGATCGATGTAGGCGTGCAGAGGGGGGGTGAATGCACTTTTTTCGGATCGTTTCGATCTCTACAAAGTTGTTAGCGCAGCGGAAACAATAACATGTAAAGTAAATAAGAAATAACAATGCTAACACTACCAGATTTACTTGGTATCCACCCCGATCGGGAGACTAATCCAAGAATCTGTCGGTGGATCACTCCCCGGATAACTTCCGGCTATCACGTGTCGCTCCTTGTGGGTGGAGAAACCTCACCACAACACCTTAGACGCTTTGTGAACACAATAGACTATTAACCAGCTTTTTCCAAGCAGGTTTCGTCAAGAAGAATGGTAGGAAACGAGCCCCTTCAAATAGGGCTCAAATCTGAAACAGCCGCTTACCAGTCGACTGCCCCTGGGGCAGTCGACTGGTCCCACTCAGATTTGACCGTTATAGTACAACGTTCAAATCTTGCCAGCCTGTTCCATCCTACACCAGTCGACTGCCCAAATGCAAGTCGACTGGTACACACCTAAGCCTAGGGTTTCACTCCGAGTACAAGTCTCTCTCGCACTCAAACCCTCTCGGCTTAACCCCTGAGTACAAGCCCACATACTCAGACCCTCACAACCCAGTTGACTCTTCACCAGCAGCCTTGACTGTTGCCATCACGCCCTCTTCATCTTCGATCCTCATCCCTCGGATGCGCACGCAAGCCTCCAGCTTGCCTTCATGTCACCCTTCACGTACGCCTTGAAGTCCGCGTCCCTCGGCTCATCATCCCTGCTATCCAATGGTCCCTCAGATGCGCACGTAAGCCTCCAGCTTACCTCCATGTCATCCTTCACCTGAAGACGTCAACCAAGTCCATGTGTACCTGTACACCTACACACTCATGTACACATGTGAGAACAACACAAACCCTAACTTAACTATATTGCCCACATATCAAAATATCATGATCCTCCAGATCACCTCAGGGTCGATTGCCCCAACAATCTCCCCCTTTTTGATGTGTGGCAATACATTAAGTTAGGTTTAACATATAGCAATAATAATAGCAAAAGCAATTGAAATTCAAGCATATCACACAAGAGGCTACCTCCCCCTTAACCTATGCTTTCTCCCAAATTTCAACCCTTATTGCTAATCCCAAGTTAGAATTAAGTTCTCCCAACATAACTCTAAAGTCACAACCAAACCTAAGTTAAGTTTCAACCCAAACCTACCTTAATACCCTAGTTCCCCCCCTTTGACACCATCAAAAGATTGCCCCAAGCAACCCAACCCTTGGTGCCAAATGGAACTTAACCATATTTCTGAAAAACCCTTCAGAAATCACCAAAAACATTCTGCCCACACAGCTAGTCGACTGCCCCTAGGGCAGTCGACCGATACGCAGTGTTTCAGAATTTCAGCCGAAATTCAGAAACGAATAAAAAATTCCAGAAAATCTGGAAAAATGTAAAACTTTGCAAGCACAGTTGTTAAGGTATTCCCAACCTTAGAAAAATTTGGTTCAAGAAAAATATCAACCGTGCTTGGCTTTTGGTACAAACTCTAAAATTCTCAAATTATGTAAACTTTGTATCAAGATTGACCTCTAATCCTTGTATCCTATAGTTTGCACTTTCTATCAACTCCATTTGACATTTAAAGTGATTTCTACACTCCCCTTTTTCATCTAGATGTATTCATTTCGACAAGAGCTCCCCCTCTTTTCAACTTGAATCTAAATGATCATTCCTTTTAACATGATATCCTCTAGATTTTCAATCAAACCATGCTAGATGAGATAAAAATATAGAATTTCACAATCACATTATGAGCAGATAGACAGGAGGTATAATTTAAACCAACATGTGTGAGCACTCATATATGATGATCATAACATAGACCAAAATGTTTTAGCAATATACAAGCACTTAAAATCCAACACATTATCAAAATAAACCATAAACTTGATAATATAGCATAAGATCAGTGCATAATACATATAGTCATAAGTCAACAAAACCATCACAATAACACCTAGGGCCAACAGGCCGGAAGTCATCCAAATCAGTACATCAGAAAATAAAGCGTTTGAGAGGTATATAAAATATCAAGCCAAAACACTCTCAACACTACAACCCAACAACTACATCAGCTGATCAGAAATACATGTGGTCACCACCGTTTGGAGGAGGAGGAGCAGGAGGACCCTGGTATGCTAAATCTCATCGCTGCAGCATCTCATACATGGTCTCTTGCCTGGTCATGATGCCCTAGCAACACTCTGTGAGGCCCTGAACATTCCTCCGAGTCGCCGCCTGACCCTGCTAGAGGCTCTGAACATCCCCCTGGATGATATGAACATCCTCACGGAGCCCATGAACATCCTCACGATACTGAGTAAACTCTGCACGAGTAACCAGCTCGGTAGGCTCCTCATCTGCAGCAGCGGCCTCTGGTCGCTCCCTCCACACAAATGCTCCCTGTCTGCTCTCAATCCCTGCCAAGGATATTGGCGTGTGCCAATCTGATCGTAATCCTTGGACAGGTGCCTTACCTGACCACTAGTGACCCAAATGCCAAACCGGAGCTGGAAGAACTCAGTCAACATGTGACAAAAAGGCATATAAATTTTCTCATTCACACTCTGGGAAAAGTGACAGATCGAGGCAAATGCATGCAAGGACACATCTATATCTAATCGCCTCTCAAGAGCATACATCATCACTAAGTGAGGCAACCGAATCCTCGCTCTCCCCTTAGTGACAATGGGTAGGATGCACTCCACCACAATTTTATACAAAACATGGCTAGATGGACTCATAGGCTTTGCATCAAAAGTACGCTCAGATTCATGCTTATGCCGTCTAAAGTAGTGAAGATGAATCTGATCAACGGTGATGTTTTGGAACTCAAGTGGCTCAATGACGTTGGGAAAATATGTGTTGACATTGTTGGACGCCCGACACTCTAAGAAACTAGCTAAGATCATGGGTGTGAAAGGAATGGTGACTCCGGCTACTCTTGATTCATAAATATTATTGTCTGAATCAATACATGTTAAATTCGCATAGAATTCCTTGCATAGATCAATATTAATATCATGTTGGCAATAAACCAACTGTTCTATGCCGAAATGCGTCACCATCTCAGTAATTTGTGGCGTTTTTTCCTCAAAATAAGGTTTGTTTAAATACCGATAAGGCAACACAACAAACTCATTCTCCTCGAATCTCTTCTTGCACTCCTGGCTCCTAAATATGGACTCCTCTGGAGCTTGGGGACCTGGTCGGGATGAGCCCTCACCCCTAGACCGCTTAGACACAACCCTAATATCCCAAACCCATGCATGCATACCAAGATAACCCCCCCAAAAGAGAAAACATCAAAGAAAACATACACAAAAATCATATTAGTGTCAATGCAAAGCCTAAATGCAGAAATGAACCTTAAATCATCATACCTCTTGACTGCTTTCTTCATGATTTTCGGTTTTGAGAGAATGACTTGAGAAAAGAGGTTTTCCACAACCCCTAGAAGTAGATCGGAGTTAGGGGAGGCCTTAGGGACGAATTTGAGGGCTTAGGAGGAGCTTAAGACGCAAGGGGTGTCTAGAGGAGGAGGAAATCGCCGGGAATGATCAGCCAAAACCCTAGGTTTGGCTTTCCCGTCGCGCCCTTTCCTTTTATAAAACCCGCGCACCAGTCGACTGCCCCAGGGGCAGTCGACTGGGCCATCACGTAATTACATTCTGTGGGTTTTGTCAGTCGACTGGCTTCCAGCCAGTCGACTGGTGTCTGATGTTCTGATTTTCAATTTTCCAGTCCAAATTTCAGAAATGCCTAACTAATTCCACAAATTCCCAAAAATTCTGAAATCTTGTGGGGATATTTGTGGATCCTATATTTACTTGGGAAAAATATAATTTTAGTCAAAGTCATCCCAAATCCCAAGTTTGGTACAAACTCCGAGTTTTTCTAAAAGCTATCATAGAACTCTTCCCAAAAGTTCTAGTTTGGACCTCACCTTGATGTTACTTCCCATAATCATCCATAGTCCATTCATAGCATCAAGTTATATTGTATTTAGGCATTAAAATCGATTTGTCTCAATTAAAATCCTAATTTCATCTTTTTCTTTATAATCCCTTTTAGTGTGCCAATTTTCTAGGAATAAGACTAACCTTAGCCTTTTAAACCTTTTGGCACACTCTATAGTCCTTTTCAATCTCCTAGAAGTAGACCACCTGAGATCCATTGACAATGGAATTCATTTTGGCTTCCAGAGCTCTCTCTTGAGCTCCTAGCCCTAATTACCTCCCTTGGTAACTTTTCTACAAAGGCACGACCACACCGATGCTCCTTCGGTGCTTCTCGACTTTCCACCACTACTCTCTTAATCCGATAGACATTTTCTTTGGTTATTTTCTTTTCTTTCCCTTTAAATAGCTTTTCCTTGCCATTTTTTACTTTTCCTCTACCATAGTTATAGGGCATCCTTGAATACGATACTTGATCAATATTAGCCCTCCTAGAATGGTATCCTAAACCCGGCTTATCATTCTTATGATTTTGGCCCTTTGAGATCATGTTCACATCCTTGGCCCCTTAAATAACTCTTCCTAGGTTTCTTTCCAATCGATCAAGTTTTGCTCTTAAAACTTGGTTTTCCTTCTCTAACTTCCTAACCTTAGGATCTCTAGACCTAATTTGATCATTTCTAGGTCTACCTATTTTGCTAAACATATTCCCCCCTTTCTTAAGGTTTATGTCTTGGTCCTTATTTCTAGAGTTTCTCGATTTATCATGAACCATAGAATTTTTGGTGTTTTGACATACAAAATTGTTTCTATCATGATATTTAAAGCCAAAAACATGCATGGGCACACAACTATTATTAATTCTATCATTCAAACAAACACTTTGAGCATTTATTGAAAAGTTTGAAGCATGAGTAGGATTAGAGGGTACCCTCCTTGGTGCTCCCCCTTGATGAGTGCTCCTTTTTCTTTCTTCTTTCTCCCATTTTCTAAGGTGCTCCATCTTCTTGAGCTCTTTACTTCTTGGGCATTTTGTGTGATAATACCCAAGCTCCCCGCATGTGAAGCATCGAATCCTCTTCCTTTTGTTTTGAACTTCCTCATTCCTATCACCCATATTAGATTTAAATTGAAAAGATTTGGGCTTAGGAATTACCTCCTTTTTACCTAGTGGACACTTATCCTTGTAGTGCCCCTTTTTATTACACCCAAAGCATATGATATGCTCTCTTGACTTAGCTTTGGTGGAGGTGTACATCTTTTCTTGCTCTTGGATGATCGAGGGTCTCTCCTCCCCCTCAACATTTGAATTTGTCATTTCTTCTTCTTCTTCGAATGGAATGGGTGCTTCTTCACTCACTTCTTCCACTCTTCTTGACAATTCAACTTCTTCTTTATCTTTTTCAATACTTGAGTCGATTTCCTCAATCTCTTCCACTCTTAGAGTTGATGTAGGGTTCTTATGAATTTCTTCCAACTTATTCCACAATTCGCATGCATTTGAATATTTCCCTACATCACTCAAAATGTGGTTAGGCAGCATATTAATCAAAATATTTATTACCTTCTCATTGGCCCTAGCTTGGTCTTGTTGCTCCTTGGTCCAATACCTAGGGCGAAGCCTTTTGCCATGCTTGTCCTTGGGGATTTCAAATGGGTCTTCAATAGTCATCCTACACTCCCAATCCATCCCGAGCCACATCTTCATTCTATCTCTCCAATAATCAAAATTTCCATGCTCATATGATGGTGGTGAGTTGATATCGTCACCCAATTTGTCTTCCATGACCCCTTCTCCTCTAGCGAGTGCTCCCTCTGCGGTTAGTCCGATCAAGAGCGGTCCTTGCTCTGATACCAACTGAAGGATCGATGTAGGCGTGCAGAGGGGGGGTGAATGCACTTTTTCCGGATCGTTTCGATCTCTACAAAGTTGTTAGCGCAGCGGAAACAATAACATGTAAAGTAAATAAGAAATAACAATGCTAACACTACCAGATTTACTTGGTATCCACCCCGGTCGGGTGACTAATCCAAGAATCCGTCGGTGGATCACTCCCCGGATAACCTCCGGCTATCACGTGTCGCTCCTTGTGGGTGGAGAAACCTCACCACAACACCTTGGACGCTTTGTGAACACAATAGACTACTAACCAGCTTTTTCGAAGCAGGTTTCGTCAAGAAGAATGGTAAGAAACGAGCCCCTTCAAATAGGGCTCGAATCTGAAACAACCGCTTACCAGTCGACTGCCCCTGGGGCAGTCGACTGGTCCCACTCAGATTTGACCGTTATAGTACAACGTTTAAATCTTGCCAGCCTGTTCCAGCCTACACCAGTCGACTGCCCAAATGTCAGTCGACTGGTACACACCTAAGCCTAGGGTTTCACTCCGAGTACAAGTCTCTCTCGCACTCAAACCCTCTCGGCTTAACCCCTGAGTACAAGCCCACATACTCAGACCCTCACAACCCAGTTGACTCTTCACCAGCAGCCTTGACTGTTGCCTTCACGTCCTCTTCATCTTTGGCCCTCGTCCCTCGGATGCGCACGCAAGCCTCCAGCTTGCCTTCATGCCACCCTTCACGTACGCCTTGAAGTCCGTGTCCCTCGGCTCATCATCCCTGCTATCCAATGGTCCCTCGGATGCGCACGTAAGCCTCCAGCTTACCTCCATGCCATCCTTCACCTGAAGACGTCAACCAAGTCCATGTGTACCTGTACACCTGCACACTCATGTACACATGTGAGAACAACACAAACCCTAACTTAACCATATTGCCCACACATCAAAATATCATGATCCTCCAGATCACCTCAGGGCCGATTGCCCCAACAACTTGGTCGGGTGCTTCACTCGGGAGCTCGGGAAACTCACTCGGGAGCTTCACTCGGGAGCTCGGGAGACACTGTTCGGGAGCTTGGGGGTTGGGAGCTCGGAAGACACTGCTCGGGAGACTGTAGTTTGAGAAAATGCAGCTCGGGCCACTCAGCAGATAAGTTGAAGTTATTTTAGTAATTTCAATTTATTATAAATTCTCCAAAAAGGAGCATTTCCTCCAACAAACTTGAAACAGATTTGATTCTGTTGAGATGGCCACGGAACGTGTTGAGGTGAAACAGACTCCTCACCAGGCATCCTCCGCCCCAATCGGGAATGTCCCGATCATCCATGGGGAAAAGCCAGAGAAGTTCACTGGGCTGAACTTCAAGCGGTGGCAGCAGAAGATGCTCTTCTACCTGACCACGCTCAATCTGGCTCAGTTCTTGATCGAGGACCCTCCCAAGCAAGCTGAGGTTGCTGAGGTGGAGGCATGGACTCATTCTGAGTACCTATGCCGAAACTACATCCTCAACTGCCTGGCCGACTCGTTGTATGATGTGTACAGCACGAAGAGAACGGCTAAGGAGCTGTGGGAGTCCTTGGACAAGAAGTACAAAATGAAGGATACAGGGGCCAAGAAGTTCATCGTGGACCGATTCTTGGACTACAAGATGGTTGTCTCTAAGACAGTGATCAGCCAAGTCCAAGAGCTTCAGGTGATCTTACATGAGATCCACTCAGAAGGTATGGTTCTGAGTGAAACCTTCCAAGTAGCAGCCATCATTGAGAAACTGCCCCCCGGCTGGAAGTATTTCAAGAACTACCTGAAGCACAAGCAGAAGGAGATGAACGTGGAGGAACTCGTTGTTAGACTTTGCATCGAAGAAGACAATAAGGGTTCAGAGAGAAATATGTTCTCTCAGGCTACTGTGAAAGCCAACGTGGTCGAGCACGGTCAAAGCTCGAAATGGAAGAATTCCAAGTCTTCCAAGCTGGGACCCAGAGGAGGCATCGCCAAGAAGTTCTTTGGGAAGTGCTACAACTGTGGCCGAGTGGGCCACAAATCTTCGGAATGCAAGAAACCAAAAAAGAAGCATGAGGCCAACCTGAACGAGGGACCAAAAATGGAAGATCTCTGTGTCGTGGTCTTCGAATTGAACCTTGTGGGTTCAAACCCGCGGCAATGGTGGATCGATACTCGAGCCACCAGACATGTATGCTGCAATAAGGAACTGCTCCACAATTTTGAAGAAATTAGCGGAGAGAAGCTGTTCATGGGGAACTCGGCAACCTCGGGCATCCTGGGACAAGGGAAGGTGGTGTTGAAGATGACCTCGGGCAAGGACCTTACTCTCACTAATGTGTTGTGTATTCCGGATATTCGAAAGAATCTAGTGTTTGGTTCATTATTAAGCAAGCATGACTTTTGCATTGTGTTTGAGTCAGACAGAGTTGTTTTGTCGAAAAAGGGAATATTTGTGGGAAAGGGCTATGTATCTGATGGGCTGTTTAAGCTCAGTGTAATGGTCATTAGGCCTAAGATAAATAAAATTGAAAGCTCTTCCACTTATATGCTTGAGTCATCTTGTTTATGGCATGGTAGACTAGGACATGTGAATTACGATGTGATTCGTAGATTGATGAACATGCAAAGCATACCGACATTCCACCTTGACCCGAAACACAAGTGTGAGACTTGTGTTGAAGCGAAGTTGACAAGGTCATCCTTTCAATACGTTGAAAGAAGCACCGAACCACTCGGCCTAATTTACACCGACGTATGTGACCTTAAAGGCACACCGACACATGGTGGGAATAAGTACTTCATCACTTTTGTAGATGATAACACAAAATACTGTTATGTGTATCTTCTCAAAAGCAAAGATGAAACTATAGAAAAATTAGTTCTCTATAAGAATGAGGTTAAAACCAACTTAATAAGAAGATTAAGGTGGTTCGAAGTGACCGAGGTGGTGAATATGTATCATCATTCACTGAGTTGTGTGCTGAATATGGGATCAGACACGAAACAACAACTTCTTATACCCCTCAGCAGAATGGAATTGCTGAGCGAAAGAATCGAACTCTTAAGGAGATGATGAATACTCTTCTATTGAGCTCTGGACTGCCAGACTCCATGTGGGGGGAAGCTGTGTTAACTAATTACCTTTTAAATAAGGTCCCTCGAAATAAAATAGATAAGAGCCCTAATGAGTTATGGAATGGAAGACAATCATCCTACAAATACTTGCGAGTGTGGGGGTGTCTTGCCAAAGTTTTGGTGCCTGATCCGAAAAGGGTTAAGATATGACCAAAAACTGTTGATTGTATATTTATGGGATATGCACATAACAGCAGTGCATATCGATTTTGTGTGTATGAGTCACAATTACCGGATATACACGAACTCGATAATAGAATTGAGAAATGCCTCATTTTTCGAGGATGTGTTTCCATATAAGACCCGAGAGGACGTTAGCTCCTCAAAACGGGTGGTGGAAATACTAGAGGAGGAAGAAGAGGATGATGAACCAGTTGAGGCTGAGTTGAGGCTAAGTTGAGGCTGCGCCTCGGCGGAGTAAGAGAGCTCGGGTGGAAAAATCTTATGGATCAGATTTTATCACTTTCATGCTGGAAGGTGAGCCCCAAAGCTACTCAGAAGCTATGAACTCTTCTGAGGGACCTCACTGGAAAGAGGTAATTGCATCTGAGATAGAATCTATCTTGCAAAATCACACTTGGGAACTTGTGGACCTCCCTTCGGGGAGTAAACCACTAGGTTGCAAGTGGATCTTCAAGAAGAAGAGAAAATCAGATGGTACAATTGACAAGTATAAGGCCAGGTTGGTAATTAAAGGTTACCGACAACGAGAATGCCTTGATTACTATGATACGTATTCTCCTGTGTCGAGAATAACTTCCATTAGAGTGTTGTTAGCTATTGCTGCTCTATGGAACCTGGAAATACATTAGATGGATGTAAAGACGACCTTTCTAAACAGAGATTTAGAAGAGGAAATTTACATGGAGCAACCTGAGGGGTTTTCTGTGCCGGGACAGAATAACCAAGTTTGCAAATTGGTGAAGTCTTTATACGGCTTGAAACAAGCTCCAAAGCAATGACATGAAAAATTTGATAATGTCATGCAACAGGGTGGATTCAAACTTAATGAATGTGATAAATGGGTCTACTCGAAAGCTACAGAAGATGACTTTGTCATCTTGTGCTTATATGTAGATGACATACTTATCATTGGGAGCAATGATAAGATAATCAAATCCACGAAAGACATGTTGAACTCAAGATTTGACATGAAAGACATGGACCTAGCTGATATGATTCTAGGAATCAAAATTCTTAGAACAGCTGAAGGACTTGTTCTTAGTCAGTCACATTATGTGGACAAGATTCTTGAGAAATTCACTAATGGTGATACTGCGTTGGCCCGAACGCCGATAGATACGAGCCAACATCTATCGAAAACCCGAGGAGAAAGTATCTCTCAGGTAGAGTACGCTCGGGTAATTGGAAGTCTGATGTACTTGATGAATTGTACACGACCAGACTTAGCCTACGCAGTAAGCAAACTGAGTAGATATACGAGTAATCCTGGTGTTGAGCATGGGAAAGGGATAACAAGAGTACTGAGGTACTTATGATATACTCGTGGAAATGGACTGCACTATATGAGATATCTTGCTGTTATCGAAGGATACAGCGATGCGAGTTGGATATCTGACATAAAAGACTCGAAGTCTACGAGTGGTTATGTGTTCACTCTGGGAGGTGCAGCCATTTCATGGAAATCTTCTAAGCAAACCGTAATAACCAGATCCACGATGAAGTCTGAGTTTGTAGCTCTTGATAAATGTGGTGAAGAGGCTGAATGACTACGATAATTCTTAGAAGATGTACCGAGATGGCCGAAACCCGTGCCGGCAATCTGCATACATTGTGATAGTCAATCTGCAATTGGCCGGGCACAAAGCCATCTGTATAATGGTAAGTCTAGACATATACGTCGGAGACATAATACCATTAGACAACTACGTACTCTCAACTGGAGTTATCACTGTTGACTATGTGAAGTCAAAGGATAACTTAGCGGATCCGCTAACCAAAGGGTTAAATCGAGAGTTAGTTGCAAGCTCATCACGAAGGATGGGTTTGATGCCGATAGAAAATGTTGGTGCAAAGGAAACCCAACCTATGCAGACTGGAGATCCCAAGAACTAGGTTCAAAGGGACAACCTAACTGCACTGACAAAGTTATTCACTGTAAGGGAACGACCCTTTGAAACAGTGAAGGATGGAGATTAAGCATACGACTTTTAATGATTCAATAGAGTTATGTGGAAAACTCTTAAGAGATCACCTATGTGAGAAAGAAGTGGGCCGCTTCGAAAAGAATTGGAGGCACAATTCTTAGAACTTCTCGCAGAATCAAGCGTGTTCATGGCCAAGAACGAACACACTCATGAGAACTAAGGTGTATTAGGGAGAGTCCTGGGTGAGATGTGTCAATGCTTACATAAACGGTAGCACAGTTCAAGGACATCGTGTCTATTGTCAGCCAGGAAGCAAACAGATCTTCACAAGGGAAGGTTCAAAGGGTGAAACCTACCTATCCTATACATGACCCAACTGCTGAATGCTATCACCATATTTCCATTCATGTGGGGGATTGTTGGATATCATGGATATCATGTGAATGGAAAGGGAGGTGGTGGGACTTTAGTCCCACATTGGGACTTTCTAGTGAGTAGAAAGTGAGGTGGAGAATAAAGAGACTCCCTTGTGAGTAGGGCTTTAGTCCCACATTGGGAGTTTTAGGGCAAAATGGTTGGTTTATATTGTTTCACAAGCATGTTTGTTGTGAACAAATGCTAGGGGAGAGGCTCTCTCTCACGCGTGGATGCACAGGGGGTACAAATCCAGGGCCCGGATTTGTACTGAACCAAGTGAACTCGTGTGCATGCACGACCTGCGCGCGTCAAATGTCCGACCGGTCGAGACAACATTTGTCCAAGCAGATGATCCAACGTTTTGCCAAATTATTTTTGCTCAAATATAACGGATGCATTAACTTTTGATTAATGCAAAATCAGTAACCCCCCAGGCATTCGGATCCGGCCGGTTAATTGCCAATAATTGACGATTAATTTTACTGCACAGGTCTGAGCCTATATATAGAGGCTGTGACCGAGAGCAAAAGGGATACAGACGTGCAAAGAAATTCTCTTCCGCTCCAGTGTTAGCGTTCGGATACTTTCTCAGTTCGCCACGAGCAACGAGTGCTCCGTTGTGCCCGTGGTCTGTTGTTGTATCCTGAGAGACAGAAGTCCAAGCCTCGAAGCACCGTCGGAGGAAGACGAATCTGTTTCAAGAAAACTGCGTTACACAGGCCTCAGCAAATTCCTGGTCGATCGGGAGACGCCTGACTACTGCTCGGATACTCGGGAGCTCGGCTCGGGAGCTCGGGAGCTCGGGAGATACTGCTCAGGAGCTCGACTCGGGAGCTCGTCAGACACTGGTCGGGTTGGGAGACTTGGTCGGGTGCTTCACTCGGGAGCTCGGGAGACACTGTTCGAGAGCTCGGGAAATATTGTTCGGGAGCTCGGGACCCTGGTCGGGAGCTCGGAAAACACTACTCGGGAGACTGCAGTTTGAGAAAAAGTAGCTCGGGTCCCTCAACAGATAAGTTAAAATTATTTTAATAATTTCAATTTATTATAAATTCTTCGAAAATGAACATTTCCCCAAACATTTTTTTTCTACGTTTTTTTCTTTTTCTTTTTCTAAAAAGTCTTCTCTTCTACGTTTCTTTTTCTTTTACCAAAAGAGTCTTCTCTTCGTTTCTTTTTCTTTTTCTTTTACTAAAAGAGCCTTAAAATTTCTCTCTTTCTTAAAGTTTTAATTTCTCTTTTATTTATGAGATCAAACAAATAATCAGATTGGATAATATTAAACATAAGCCCCATCTCCTAAAAATTTCTCGACCACTAAAATAAATCGAAAAAACTCAAGACGGATGATTCAAAATTCAATATCTCACTATTACGCATACCATTTGAAATTAAAAAATCATCATAATTGAAAATCAAATCATAAATATTTAAAAGATAATTAATTATCCTTCCACTGCATCATAACCCCATAACGTCGAGACTCTTTTATCTATAAGATAGACCATAACACCGTATACAATTTAAATTATAATTCATAATATTTTCAATTAATATTTAAAAATTTTCCTTCAAATGAGACGCGAACTCTGAGACACTGGGTTTCTAAATCGCCTACCACGAACGCTTCCCGATTTATCCTGATGATCGATAAAAAATTTCCATGGGATCGAACCGATCACCCCAAGTTCGCCTGATATCTTATCCAACATTTTTGGGAACTTCTTAGCATATTATCAAATTCTCTATATTTTGGATTCTCGTGGTAAAAATTATATTTATGACACAACAACCCAAAGCTCATGCATTAATTCACTACATTGAGTGCAAATATTAGCGGCTCGTTTCACACAACAATCGGAAGGATATAGACGTACATTATTAAGCAACCAGCAACAAATATGTAGTTTTTGAACATTTACCCGAGTCGTCGTCGTCCTTCGAACCGAGACAGTTCGAGGGATCAGCTAAAGTCGTGCAGTTTCATTGTTCTCTTCTGATGTTCCAACAGCCCACCTCTTGACGCGAGCTTGGGCAAGAACAACCTGGACAATGAGATTAAAATGATAACTACATTTTCTGGAAACCGAAAGGGAAGCCATGAACTAGAGCGGAGAATCACACACTCCAGAGTCATGAGATTTTCGTTACGACTAGATGAAATTTCTGCTTTCGCACGGAAACACAGTGAGAAGGTAAATTCTATGGATCATAAATCACATGGGTGTAACAATCTTCATGTCTGAGCTATCTTAGGTGCAAGATGAGCTACCATGAGTCGAAAACAATACCTGCTGGTCCCAATCTGTTCTTACAGTGATAAATATAAGAACAACAGTTTGAACAAACGTCCCCAGCAGCATTCCAATCCATATGCCCTGCATGAATTGGACAATCATGTTTCCTTCATTTTCTTTTCCTTGAAAAAATCATGCTTTCCTGAATGCTAACAGTGGAAATAATAGTACGAACTAGTCTCAGTAAATATTTAGCTCCAGATGCCAGCGAATAGCGTAAACTAACACCTTCGATGAAAAGGTATCTTCGTGATACGAGAGGGTGGGCAAAAACATAATTTTACATGTTTAGGGTTGCTTGACAAACTAAATTAGCATATAAAATTAGTTAAAGGGGCAGACAAAAGTTTACCTTCAGTTGAAATCCAATTAAATACCCAAGAAGAACCCCTAAAGGAATTCCAATGGCATAGTAACAAGTGATATTGACGTAAGCCACCACACTTTGCCACCCAGCTCCAATTGCAACACCTGAGAAAAGTCTTGTATCAGTGAAAACAACTTGAGAAAAGGCTCTCAATTTTCAAAAAAGTCGTAAAGCCCAAAAAGGCAAAAACAAGGGATTATTCCCCTCATGATCATACTTTTCCTATGTTTTAGCAAAAGCATAGTTGTACACAAACAAGGCTGTATCGAAACACGAGCATACGTGAACTATATATGTTTTGACAAAGGATGGTTTTCAGGGTAAAATAAAAAACTACTATTTTATTAGGCCAAAGGTTTACTCTGAAAGATATGACTTTTATGTAAGAACTGTTACTGATGCTATGACAAAATGTTAATATCTCCATTGAATCTTTCTCTGCTGCAACAATGCTAATTATGTGATTGAAAAAAAAAAATTATATCTCTCTAATTAATCAGAAGTTACTTAGAGAGAGAGAGAGAAGAGAGAGAGAGAGTCATGGTGCTCACCTTGTGAGGTGAGCACCATGCACCATGTGTAATTATTTTTTTAAAATTTCTTTAGCTTTAATACTATAACTAAACCCTAAATCCTAAAGACTAAATTAAACAGTAAATTATAAAATCTAAGTTTTAAAACAAATAAAAGAAAAATAAAATATACTTGGTGCTCACCTTGTGAGCATCATAAGATAAGTAGGGTAACATTCTTGGATATATATATATATATATATATATATATGCTGACAATGTTATTTCCACACATAAAAGGGAAATCTACTTAAATCTATGGAAATATGGATGATATATTCATACAGCTCCATGGTTCAAAAAAAATTCTATCATCTAATATAAAATTTCAGGAGAGGTTTTAAAGTTAATCAGCTATGACATAATGCTCTTATGTCTCATGCAAGCTAACAAGCTTAGCAGAACTCACCAGACAACACTGGTTGGATGCTGTTTAGTAGGATTGAAAATGACAATAGAGGAGAAAGATAATCCACTTCTCTGACCACTTCTGTATTATCGGTAAATAAATAAGCAACACGGCCTCGAACCAGCATGAACACACAAAATAGAACCACTCCGATAGAAAACGAAGTAGCTACAACAACAATGATTGAAAACTTTGCTGCTTTAGCGCTTCCAGAACCAAGCTCATTGGCCACGCGAACTCTGCAGGTATTTATGTAAGTGCACCAACCAAGCTTATCTAAATGTCTAAAATTTGTAATCAATCAAATATAAACCTTACCCTGCTGCAGCCAAGAAACCTAGAGAAATCATCATTTCCAAACCATTGATGTTTAAGCTGTTTATCAAAATGCACCGTGAGCAGGGGAGAGAGAGAGAGAGAGAGAGAGAATTAAACATCGAGAATTATACCATATAGCAAGAGCATCAATTTCAACCTCCGCATTTTTCATATGTCCTGTTAATAATACCAATATGGTATTGTACCAAAGCTCCAAGCTGGGAAAAACAAAGAGATTTGCATGTATAACATTCTAAAGTGAAGAATAAACAATCAAAGAGAGAGCTAATACAAAGAGACGGATACCATAACATGACTCCAGAAGATAAAGACAGTTTTATGATTGGCCACAGGTCACCGAAAGCACTCATTGAGAAGCCCTTCCATGTATCTGGGCAACCACCCCCCAAGACAAATGCAAACTGACCAAATATGGGAATCCACATTGCTAGGATCATCGAAATCATTCCACCAGAAACTCCCATCGATAGCTTGAACACCATGAGCCAAGAGAGGGTGATGTGAAGACCAAGTGAAAATGCAGCCAAATAAGAAATGATGAGGTTCTTGCTTTGGCTTTGCAGATACATTTGAAAAGTGAAGGAGAAGACAAAGGAGAAGATGATTGGAATAATCCAAAGTGAGATAGTCCCTGCCATCGCTGCTATATCTTCAGCTTGCCCAAGGAATTTAAGAATCGGAGCTGTAAAGACATAAATGGGCAGAAGAAAAATTGTGCAACAAAGCAAGATAATCCAAGATCGTTGAAGATAGATCCCAAGCATGTGATATTCTTTTGCACCAAAAGACTGCCCACAGAGAGTTTCAAGTGCACTTGCCATTCCCAACTGCAGTGTCATCCATACATCATCAAGTATAAGCTTTACAAAACCACATAATCACATGTCTATCATGACATAAACAAAAAGCCAAACCTACACGTCAATTACATCCTGTTTATCCACGTTGAACTAATTTTCTGTGAGCATTACCACTAGCCCCAATTAGAGCATCAGCTTCCAAAAATTTGAGATCCCTTGTTTGCATTTCTTCTTAAAGAAGCATATTGCAGAAAAATATTTGTTATACAATTTGACTAGCCAAATAGTTTTTAGCTGATATCACAAATTCAGATGGTTATGGTTTTGATTTCCTTTCCCAACCTTCCAAGATGTTTGACCATTTTTAAATTACAAAAATGATCTAAGAAATTAAATAGAAATTAAACTCCTTTTCTTTTTCTTTTTCTTTTTCTTTTTCTTTTTAAATTATTACATAATTCATCGTTTTTTTTTCTTTTTACCCAAACAATCTCTATTTATCTAAACCCGATACAGTAGAAATTATCATCATTCAGCGACGTACATCCCTAAATAATCAAAGCAACCCTATTCACAGAAGGAAACAGCCGGAGATCAGATAGCGGGTAGGTACCAAGACGCCATTGGCGAAACGGGTGAGGACGGTGAAGACGAGCGCATAAGCGGCGAGCTCGACGCGGCCGACATGGCCGATGAAGGCCTGGGTGATGAAGGAAACGCCGAAGGTGGAGAAGCGCGTGAAAATGGCCGGGCCTGCAACGATCCACATCTTCTTGTTCTCCTTCCATATCCTCTGCCTCAGCCCCTCCTCCTCCACTTCGCCCTTCCCCTGCTCATCAGAAAGCAGCAACTTCTCATTTCCCTCGTCCATCTTCTCCTTGTCCTCTCTCCTCTCTCCAGCACGACAAGCGACCGACCAGAGAAAAAGCGCTTAGGCTTTTGGTTTGGGAAAAGAGCCGTAAAGGGCGGGTATTTGTGAGCAATTTCTCCATGCACGTGCCTTTCTTGTGGCGAGAGGCGGAGTAGACGAGCAGGAAAGCTGACGACACGAGAGAAGACACGTCTACGACAAAATGTGATATGCACTGGACCTGCGTGGCAGCGTAGCGTACTGCGGCTACGTCGTCTTTCGCTCTGTTTTGCGGAATACAAAAGACGTGTGTCGGTTTACTTCTGTCCAGCGTCTTAAACAAATACTCGTAAACAGTGATGGCTTTAAGACACTTATATATCGGTGCGTTAATCGAGCGTGTATCTAACGTTGCATTAATCGAGCACGTATCGTCCACATTAAAGACGTTACGACGAACATGTTAATACACTGACGTGATAAAAATATTCAGATGTTTGAACACGTTCATTACGTGTGACATGACATCTCCCAATCGATTGGGGGAGTCCCTAATCAATTAGGGGCGCCCGTAATCGATTGGGAAATTGATTACGGGTCTCCCCAACCCCAATCGAATAGGGAGCTTTCAAAACAGCCCTCAATCGATTGGGGAGACCCATGGGGCATCCTTGAACTGTGATTTTAATCGATTGGGACAGCCGTAATCGATTAAAATTCGACAACGGTCACCTAAACGGTTAGTAAACGGTCACAAACGACTATTTTAATAAAAAAAATAAATTTTCATCTATAAATACTCATCATCTTACAACTCTCATTTCAATCTTCAAATATCTCTCTCCCAATTACTTTTATTCCAATTTTCAAACACCTTCCTCCCTCTTTCTAAAAATCTCCTCTCTAGTATTTTCTTCTGAAATGGATGAAAATAATCGTGTTTTTTAGAAATTTTTTAGAAAATATTTCTTCCCAAAATTCTCAAACTCCACTAAATTATCCATATTTTCCATATCCACAAAATTATCCACATAATTCATACCCACCAAATAACTCATATGGTCCATATCCACCTAACTATCCATATAATCCATATCCACAAAATTATTCATCCAATCCACCTACAACCGACATGTTTTTACATCTCCGACGGAAAGTGATCCATTTACTGCGACTTTTGATCCAGAGACTCAAGTGTCCGACCGTGAATCTCCAATTGAAATTGTTAATTTAGAGAAGGTGGATTCTGGCGCTGCGGGTAGAGGAAAACGATCAATATGGAGTAAGTCTGAAGACGAAATTTTGGTCAGATCATTTGTCACTATCAGCGACGATCCAATCATCGGTAATGATCAGAAGATAGATGCTTTCTGGGGTCGTGTTGCTAGCTACTACAATGAGAATCGTCCTCAAGATATATCCAATAGAAATGCAAGTATCATACGATCGCACTGGCACAATACCATACAAAAAAAAAGGTATATCACTTCAACGTAAATTACAATAACATTTATAGTGCGTATCATAGCGGTCACAGTGATGAGGATATATTGCGGTTTGTGTATAAAATATCATGAAGAAAATAATGATATTGCATTTAATCTTGAGCATGTGTGGAGAATAGTAAAAGACCGTCCAATATTTACTTCACAGTCTGTTGATCACGTTGTTAACACAAAGAAGGCAAGAACCTCAGAGTCGGGAGCAAGCAACACCTCATCTAGCCAAGATGTTAGTCTATATGTAGACCTAAATGAAGAAGAAACTCGTCCAATGGGTTAGAAGGCAGCAAAAAGAAAAGGAAATGACAAAATAAAATCAGACATTGAAGGTATGCCAACAAATTTGGATAATATATTTGCAAAATTTACTAAGTATACAAGCATAAAAAATACTAAAGTTGGAATGAAATAAAAACAACTCGAAGTTGAAGAGAGGAAAGCAAAGACTACCTTAGCTAAAGTTCAATTAAAGTAATATGCAATCCTTTCGAAAGACACCTCATAAATGACATAAGAGCAATTTATCATCCATCAACATCTATGTCAAGAGATTAAGAAAAGATGGAATATGTAATTTTCATTTATTGTAATTTTCAATTATTGTACTTTTCAATTAATGTAATTTTCGAATATTATCCTTTTAAATTAATATAATTTTCTATTATTTTACTTTCTTAACTTCATTTATAATTTATGGTCAATTAATATAACCGTTGTAAACTAGCCGTTGGAATATAGCTGTTGTAATATGATAGTTGGAATATAACTGTTGTAATATAACGTTAGAATATAGCCGTTGATAAGAACAAATAAATAGACACCTTGTGCTCTATAATTTTTCATTTTCCAAGTAGCTGACGAAGTCGTTTTCTCTTCATTCTTCATTCTTCCTCCAAATATGTCTCAATCTTCAAGTAGCATCACGTCCGACTCGACAAGTGAAAATGAAGTCCATGTTGAAGATGTTGACGAATGTTATGATCCAGGGAATGTGCTAATGTCATTGATACTTTAACAAAGCCGACAAATAGTTGAAGCATATCAAAATAATAACAAGATGCGGCGAAGAAGAAGATTTATCCAAAGAAATCGTGAAGCCGGGCATGTGAGACTCTTCAATGATTATTTCTCCACAAATCTAGTGTATTCAGATCAAATATTTCGAAGACGATTTCGCATGCGAAGAGATTTATTTTGTCGCATAGTGAATGCACTTGAGAGTCGTTCATCATTTTTTCAGTAGAGGGATGATGCTACAAGTAGACAAGGCTTGACACCACTACAAAAATGCACAGTTGTGATTCGTCAATTAACTTATGGAGTCCCAGCCGACCATCTTGATGAGTACCTACGCATGGGTGAATCAACCGTCATTCAGTGTCTTTTCAAGTTTTACGTTTATGTGGTTGAACTCTTTGGAGATCAATACTTGAGAAGACCAAACGCTGATGATGTTCAACGTCTTCTTCAATTGCATGATGAGAGACACGACTTCCCTGGAATGTTAGGCAGCCTTGATTGCATGCATTGGGAATGGGAAAATTGTCCAGTTGCTTGGAAAGGCCAATTTACAAGAGGACATGGATCACCAACAATCGTGCTTGAAGCGATTGCGTCTTAAGATTTGTGGATATGACATGCATTCTTTGGTATCGCAGGTTTACGTAATAATCTTAATGTGTTATATGAATCTCCCATATTCAATAACGTCTTATAAGGAAATGCCCCGGAGATTAATTTTACGGTCAACGACACTCAATATAAGAAGGGGTATTATCTAACAGATGAAATATATCTGGAATGGACTACTTTCGTGAAGGCTTTTCCTTGTCCGGAAGATCCTAACAGGAGATTGCTTAAGGAAAGTCAAGAGGCTGCAAGGAAAGATGTTGAACGAGCATTTGGGGTGTTTCATGCTCGATGGGCAATTGTTAAAGGTTCAGCTCGTTATTGGTATAGAAAAAAGTTAAAACATATTATGTTAGCGTGTATTATTTTGCAGAAGATGAGGGGGATCACGTGACAAATTGGTACAACGATGAAGGTGACGAACCCGCACAACTTGTCCAAGGCTTAAACCGAGGATTTCATGATTATCTCCGGATAAATTCCCAACTACGTGACAGTCATATGCATCACCAAATTCGTGTCGACTTAGCTGCACATATTTGGTCACAATACAATAATTCCTGAATTAGTATTTTATTATATCATTTTATGTTAATTTATATGTTATTTTTTAATTATATACCAGTGTATTTTTTCATGTTATTCTCTTTCATTTTAAATTTATAATAATAATTTAAATTTCAAATAATGATAAATATATTTAAAAATATTATTATTATTTATTTTAAATAATAATTATATAAATTGCCAAATGAAATTGAAAATAAAAAATACGTAGATAAATGAATGAATATGTGAGAGAATGTATATGTGAGATAATGTGTATGTGGTATGTGGGCCCCATAAATAATGGGAGTTGAGTGTTAAACGAATATGAGAAAATGAAGATGTTAATGTTAATATGTATATGACATGTGAGTCTCATGCTTTTTGATGAGGTGGTAGGTGTTATAACGGTTGCGGATGCCCTTATGGGTAAGAACAGAAAGGTCGATAATCTGGGAACTATTTTTTTTAAAAATAAATTTAATTAAATTAAATTAAAAAACAACCCTCCGTCCTAATATTTTTATTAAAAATATTTTTATTTTAGTTAAAATATATACAAATAATTATATTAAATTTTTTATATATTAAACACTTTTATATAATAAAAAATTCTTTATAAATCTAATAAAATTATTTGAATTTAGTTAAAATCATTTTTTAAATAATCTAATTTATTATAAAATTATTATGACAACTATTATAGCAACCATTATAACAATCATTAATTAATTTAGGGTACTGCTTAATTATTTTAAGACCTAGTTAATTATTTTAACCTGGTTAATTATTTTAACCTGGTTAATTATTAATTAATTTAGGGTGAAACCCTAAAATATTTTAATTATTTGACATTTGGATTATAAGAACAATTTATTAATATAATATTAAAATAAAAATAAAAATATTTTCAAAATAAAAGTTAAATGGGTTCACTTTTAATATTTTTTAAAAAATAGAGTCATCATTTTGATTCAGCAAAAGTACTCCTAAAATTATATGGTTATCCAATATTATATTCAATGTTATTATTTTCTATCATATACATTAAATCCTAAATTGATATGAATTTGATCATATCGATAAGATTAACATTGCAACGATTATAATTTTATAACTATTATAATATAAATTTATGTTATTCAATAATATTTATATTATAGTGGTTACAAAATTGTAACTTCTATAATATTATAATATCTACAATTTTATGATTCTTACAACATAAACTTGTGTTCTTTAATAATATTCATGTTGTAATAGTTACAGTTCTATAGTAACTGCAATGTGAATTTCTCTTATTCATACAACTAATTAATAGGATCGATTCAAGATGAAATTGTAGGACAATCTTTCGGAGTTAAATATGCTAAATTGAAATTACACAATGTAATTTCAACTTATCTGTTGAGTAACCTAAATTGATAATTTCAGACTGCCATGTAGGGAAGGAGCTGCTTGGAATGACTGAGTTGGCTGAAAAAATTAAACTACCTTGTATGCCAGAGTGTAAACTCCAGAGTTCAGAGTTCAAGTGCGGACTTCTACCTACAAACACTTAACTCCCAACTGCAGACTCTAGACTACAAAGTCCAAGTTATAAACTCCCAACTCCCGAGTGCAGACTCTAGAGTGCAGAGTCTAAGTTGCAGGCACTCAACTACAAACTCCCGACTACAGACTCCTAACTAGAGACTCTTGACTATAGACTCCCAACTAGAGACTCCCGACTGTAGACTCCCGATTCTGAGTGAAAGAAAGAGTTATTGAGACAGTTTTCTTAAAACAGATTCGTCCTCTTTCGATTATGATTTGAGATTATAATGGGCGCCCATTTCCTAGGGTAAAACAGCAGAACCACGTACACAACCAAGAACTGATTGTTTGTGGCGAACTGAAAAAGTACTCGAATACTATCACGAGCAAACTGTTGATGCAGTCTGACCAAATTGTTGTTTTGGTGTTGATACCGATTTAAGTTTAGGTGAGTAAGATAAGTTTGGCTTAAGTCCTGGTTGGGGGCTGGGCACAAATCTCGGTGAGTGAAGACGGGTCCTGGTGAGTGAAGCCAGGCGAAGGAAACCCCGGTGAGTGAAGCTAGGTGACGGAAATCCCGGTGAGTGAAGCCAGATCCTAGCGAGCGAAGCTGGGTGAAGGAAATCCCGGTAAGTGAAGTCGGGTCCTAGTGAGTGAAGCTGGGTGAAGGAAATCCCGGTGAGTGAAGTCGGGTCCTAGCGAGTGAAGCTAGGTGACGGAAACCCCGGTGAGTGAAGCCGGGTCCTAGTGAGTGAAGCTAGGTTGAACAAAGTCCTGGTGAGTGAAGCTAGGTCCTAGTGAGTGCAGCTAGGTTGAACATAGTCCTGGTGAGTGAAGCTGGGCACGAAGTCTTGGTCTGGAGACTGAGCATGAGTCATAGAGTGGCTGGATTGGTCTAGAGTCCGATCAGGGATTGACACGAACTCCCTAGGTGATAGATCGGTCTGGTGACCGATCCAGGGAGTCTGATCGTTCTGGTGAACGATCAGGAAGAGAACAGAAACATTCTGTGTGGTTTTTGATCATTCTGGTAAACGATCAGAGTGAGATCAGTAGGGTCTGGAGAAGACCCTGATCGGTCAAAGTGACCAATCAGGGTCCTCCTGGACCGATCAGGATGAGTCCTGATCGGTCCAGAGGTGACCTGATCGGTCATGGGACTGATCAGGTGCCTTTGGTTGGAAAGAGCTGGTGGGAGCTGGCAAAAATCCCAGTAAGCTGGTGGATCGGTTGGGTGACCGATCCCCAATCTCTGATCGGTCAGTGTGACCGATCAGATCCTTGATGGATCGATCAGAGGTGAGTCTGATCGGTCAGAAGGGTAACTGATCGGTCTGGGTGACCGATCAGTGTCTGATAACTTTAATTTGAATCGTTGTCAGACGTCTGATTCCGCTATGATTCCTGCTGATTCACTTCTGATTCATTTCGATTTGCTGTGCTAATCTTCTGATGAGTGTGCAGGTGATACAGGGATGACACAAACCAAGAAGGAGGGTCAATTGGCGGCTTTCGCTTCGGGCAGGTTTGTTTGTTTTCCATTCACAGGATTCAACAGCTTCTGGCGCGGGTTGGCAACTGTCTGGCGAAGCTGGCGACTGAGGTGACTGACCTGAGGCTCGGCTGAAGAGGTTAGGTTTCAGTGGACTGAGCCCAGTAGAGGTCAGTGGTGATAGAGCTGTGTTCAGATGTTGCAGATGCGCGGTGATGAGTAGAGGCTTAAGAAGAAGCTGGCGAAGCAAAGGAGCGTGGGGAACAGACAGAAAACAAGCGAGGTGTTTTGCTGGGTTGTTTAGCTCTTTGTATAGTCTTCTTGCTTGAGCATTTCTGCTACAATTGTGTGAGCTATCCTTCTTGTTGTCTCGTGCGCTTAACTGTTATTCTACTTGAGACTGTTGTGGAGAGGTTACTCCACCGAGAAGGAGCTCTATTCTATCCGGATTTCCGGGGCTTGATCTGTCGACGATCAAGGGATCGCCCACCTCACAGGCACGCCAAAGAGTAGGGGCAAGTTATCCCCGAACCTTGTAAATCTTTGAATCATTTCTGTTTGGTCTTGTTTCTGTTTGTTTCTGTCTTTCTGTCTATTTGTCTTTCGCTGCTAACCCTGATTGCAGAAAGAAACGAAAAAGAAGCAAGTTGTTTGTGTGTCTGACTATTCACACCCCCCTCTCTAGCCATCCAAGGTCCAACAAGTGGTATCAGAGCTTGGGGCTCTTTCAAACGGACTAACACCCGAAGAGCAAGAAGATGGCGTTGGGAGGAGAAGGCTTCAGCACAAACAAACCCCCGTTCTTGGATGGAACTGATTTTCCGTACTGGAGATCCCGAATGGAATATTATTTGAAGACCAACATCAGCATGTGGTTCTCAGTCAAGGAGGGTTTCTCCCCTCCAAAGGAAAAGAGCTCGAGTTCTCAAGGTGGTCGGCAGAACAGATAAGAAAGGGGGAGCTGATGCAAAGGCTGTGGTCACCCTGCAGTGTGGGATGACCAAGGAGTAGCTGATCAAAGTTGGCCCCTTCACCAGTGCCAAGGACCTATGGAACAAGCTCATTGAGCTCCATAAAGAAACTTGAGATACCCGGATAGCCAAGAAAGATCTTCTTCTCAGCCAACTCCAGAACCTCTCAATGGAAGAAAATGAAACGGTAAGTATGCTTCATGGTCGGTTCAAGGAAATCTTCAATGGCTTGCATTCGATTAATGAGAAGGTAGAGAACCGAGACCTTGTAATTTATGTCCTCAAATCCTTCCCTAGAAATGCCTTGTGGTCATCCATGATGGATGCTTACAAGGTTTCCAAGGATCTTTCCATTATTAAATTAGAGGATTTATTTTGTGAAATGGAACTACATGAGATTGCTAACCAAAGCCCAAAGGAGAAGGGTGTGACTTTTGTGGCAGGGGACAGAAGAAAGAAGAAGAAGGAAAAGAAGAAAGAAAAGGAGGAGGAGAAGAACACACGTCACATGACTTTCATGGCACTAGAGGTTTCAAATGAAGAAAGTAGTGACGAATCGAGGGACTTCTCAACCGCGGCTTCATCATCTTCGGATGATGAAGGGGTAATCTCTCCTGAGTTAGATAAATGTTATAGAATAATAGCATGTTTATCCAACTTGCTTAAGAAATCTAAGGTCAAGGTGAAGGCTTTAAAAATAGAAGTGGAAAAATTGAAAACAACTAAGGATCATGATATTAATGACTTGCATGTTAAGATTCTTAAGGATGAGAATAAGGCTTTGAAGAGTGAGGTTGAGAAACTCAAGAATTTTCTTGAAAAATTCGCAACTAGCTCCTAGACCTTAGATATGATCCTAAATTCTCAAAAAGCGGTCTACAACAAGGTTGGTTTAGGTTACCAACCTAAGTAACCTAGCGTCATGCCATTAATGTCTAGAACCCATATTAGATCACCAAATGATTCTAGGGTTCATGGACTCAAGAAGAAAATGACTAAGACATGGGTGCCAAAGCCTTCATTGTAGATGCATTAGGTCCCAAAGTTTGGGTACCTAAAACATCTATATTTCAAATTGTATATGCATTAGTTGAGGGGGAGCATCTATCAACATGGATTGTTGATAGTTGGTGCTCCAAACACATGTTCATTCCTAGTTAGGGATGTGCTTACCATTTCCTCCACTTAATGGATAACCATTTACTACCTATGAGGAATGGTTCTTTTTCATCTCGAATTTAGATGATTGGAGTTAAGTAAATGGAAATCATAAACTCTATACACAATATAGGTACATGGAAAATTTTTCCCATTTACTCTATTTATTGGTGTTACTGGAAAATTTTCTCATTTGTATTTGTATACATTTGGGATTATGATTTATCAAGATTACTCCAATTTAATTAGGTCTATGGTTAAGAAAAATGAACTTGATATAAATTTAGGACTATGAATTTTCTGATCCAATCTATGAATTACCAATAGAATGGAGAATTAGGATTCTGGACTTGATACAAACTTGGGATTATGTTTTATCAAATTTAATCCAATCTTGATGAATTATCAATAGAATTGAGAATTAGGTCTATGGTTAAGACAAACTTAGATCTATGGATTATCAAAATTGGTTGGAGCAAACATATTATAAACATACTTGGAACACACTTGGAACATACAGATACGAATCTGATTATTCCAAGAACATACTTGGAACTTACTGATACAAACCTAATACTAATTTAATACAAAACTATTTTGAACATTTTAAATCCATAAGGACTCTTGATCCTTGATAAGGAATAAATTCTAGACAAATACATGAAAACTTTTTCCCATTTACTCTATTCTCAACACAGATACTTGAGAATTGGAACTTTATGGCTTAGACAAAGCTATTTTGGGATTCAAATTATGTTTCAGAAATTTTTCTAAAATATCGAATTGTTAATGCAGTTTGATCTGGAACGTATCAGAGTTTCTGAAATTTTTTTTCTGAAATCTGATCGATCCACAGATAAATTAGAAATTTTTCTGTATCAATCATCAGTCTGATAAAGCTGCTTTACTTATTGTCGTATGATGCATATACTTTATTGCCATGATATATTTATAGTATATGTCATTCATATGCAATTCAACACTTACCTTTCGTTATTTTGGGTTTGTGGAGAGACCCTCGTTTAAGGGAGAGTTGTTTAAACTGTTGGATCGATAGAACCGATAGAGGGGGGGTGAATATCGATATTCATTTTTCGGAAAATTAAGAGCAAGTGCACAGCGGAAATAAAAAATAATAACACAGAGACGCAGTCGTTTTTACTTGGTTCGGAGCCTGGGTCGACTCCTACTCCAAGGCCCACGGTCGTTGACCGTTTACTTTGGGCAATTCTATATTAGGCGCAAAATAGTTTACAAAGGATTACAGAATTAAATACAGTAAACTTTTAAATAGCTCTTTTACCGACGTCCGGGGTAGATCAACTTTTTCGGAGCAGCGGGACGTCGTCGGCTCGAGTTGGAAGGATTCCGAGGCGAAGCGCGAGAGCAGAAGAGCTTTGAGACGTCGAGAGAGTTGATCTTTTGAAGCCTTGGTCGAGGGCCCTTTATATAGGGCCTGGGGGCGCCCGGGATGTCGGGGGCGCCCCCCCCCCCCCACGTGTCCTTTGATCCGCCAAAGTCTCGGTCAGCGTCTGATCCCTTTATCTTCGGGATCCGCTTTGACCGGGGCGCCCGGAGCGCTCGGGGCGCCCGGATTGACCGGGTCAAGGTTCTATCTTCTGGCTTCGCGAGGGTGTGCTTCGGTAGTTGGCCCTGGGGGCGTCCAGGACGCTGGGGGCGCCCGGGAGTAGCGGGGGCACCCGAGAGGACGGGGGCGCCCGCAAGTTGTACTGTCGAAGCATACTTTTTACTTGGGTGTTTTGTGTTCACCTTGGGGGCACCCGGGACACTCCAGGCGCCCTGGTCAGCTGTAGCCTCATTCCTTTGAGGCTTTCTGAGCTGCAGACACACGTTCCTTTGGTCCTGCATCCAGGGTTAGTCCAAAACACAATAATGCAATAATTTATTAGGTTATACAGCCTTAGCTGTCTTGGTTCTGACTTTGGTCTCCAAAATGGAGCCCTAGGTCGAACCGACGCCTACTGTTCCCTCGACGGGGAACGCGTCCTCACCTACTCCTCTCGGGAGAATTTACCTGATGCCAACCGTTCCTCTGGTTGGACTTTTGCCTGACGATCCTTTGTCAGGTCTTGGATGCCGAGCTGCCCTTCGCCCGGTGCCTAGCATTCCTTCGCTAGGACTTTTCCTGCACACTAGAGTAACTTGTTAGAAAACAAGTAAGACTTAACTTTTGACCTCTGTTGCCATTATCAAAACACAGGTTTGACTTGGGTGCATTCTGCACCAACATAAACTTAATAACCAAACCCTTTTTGGTGTTTAACAAAGGGGGAGAGAATTGTTGATTAAGTTTAGGTCTTATTACAAATTTAATTATTGTAGAGGGAGGACTTTGATTCCCTTGCAATAGTGAAATTGATTTCATTTGACTTCTGATACCTAAACTTAGAATCGGGTTGTCAAACAACAAAAAGGGGAAGATTGTAGAAGCAGTCTGGCCTGATTGTTGTTTTGGTGTTGACACCGATTTAAGTTTAGGTGAGTAAGATAAGTTTGGCTTAAGTCCTGGTCGGGGATTGGGCATGAATCCCGGTGAGTGAAGCGGGGTCCTGGTGAGTGAAGCAAGGCGAAGGAAACCCCCGTGAGTGAAGCCGGGTCCTGGTGAGTGAAGCCGGGTGAAGGAAACCCCGGTGAGTGAAGCCGGGTGATGAAAATCCTGGTGAGTGAAGCCGGGTCCTAGCGAGTGAAGCTGGGTGAAGGAAATCTCGGTGAGTGAAGCCGGGTCCTAGCGAGTGAAGATGGGTGAAGGAAATCCCGGTGAGTGAAGCCGGGTCCTAGCGAGTGAAGCTAGGTGAAGGAAATCCCGGTGAGTGAAGCCGGGTCCTAGCGAGTGAAGCTAGGTAACGGAAATCCAGTGAGTGAAGCCGGGTCCTAGTGAGTGAAGCTAGGTTGAACAAAGTTCTGGTGAGTGAAGCCGGGTCCTAGTGAGTGAAGCTAGGATGAACAAAGTTCTGGTGAGTGAAGCTGGGCACGAAGTCTTGGTCCGGGGGACTGAGCATGAGTCATAGAGTGGCTGGATTAGTCTGGAGTCCGATCAAGGATTGACACGAACTCCCTGGGTGATAGAACGGTCTGGTGACCGATCCAGGTAGTCTGATCATTCTGGTGAACGATCAGGAAGAGAACAGAAACATTCTATGTGGTTTCTGATCGTTCTGGTGAACGATCAGGAAGAGAACAGAAATATTCTGTCTAGAGAAGACCCTGATCGGTCAAAGCGACCGATCAGGGTCCTCCTGGACCGATCAGGATGAGTCCTGATCGGTCCAGAGGTGACCTGATCGGTCCCTTGGACCGATCAGGGCATAACCTGATCGATCATGGGACCGATCAGGTTCCTTTGGTTGGAAAGAGCTGGTGGGAGCTAGCGGAAATCCCAGTAACTGATCGGTCAGAAGGGTTACTGATCAGTCTGGGTGATCGATCATCGATTAATGCATCTGTTATATTTAAGCAATAAGCAAAAATATTCAAGTGGCACAATGTTAGTTCATTCGCTTGAGCAAATTTTGTCCCGATAGTCCGACATTCGGTGTGTACAGGTCATGCTCGTACACGAGTCAACTTTGTTTAGTGTAAATTCGGGCCCTAGATTTGCACCTCTTGTGTACCTATGCGTGAAAGAGAATCTCTCCCCATGTATTTATTCACAACTAACATGTTTGCGAATCAATATAAACCAACCAATATACCTTGAAACTCCCAATAAGAGACTAAAGTCTCATTCACAATAGAGTCTCTTTCCTCTCCACTTCTTTTCCATTCACTTGTATCCAATAATCCTCAACATGAATGGAAATAGGGTATGTGATAGCATTCAGCAGTTGAGTTCAGTATAGGACAGATAGGTTTTAACCTTTAAATCTTCCCTTGTGAAGATCTATTTGCTTACTAGCTGATAGTAGATACATGATATCCTGGAATAGTTCTATCGTCTATGTAAGCATTGACATATCTCTCTTAGGACTCTCCTTAATACAACTCAGTTCTTATGAGTATGTTCGTTCTTGGCTATGGACATACCTAGTTTTGTGAGAAGTTCTAAGAATTGTGTCTCTAATTCTCATCGAAACGACCCCACTTCTTTCTCACAAGGTGATCTCTTAAGAGTATTTTACATAAGTCTGTTGGATCATTAAAAGTCATGTGTTTAACCTCCAACCTTCACTGTTCCATTGAGTCATTCTCCCATAGTGAGCAACTTTGTCGGTGTAGTTAGGTTGTCCCTTTAAACCTGGTTCTTGGGATCTCCAGTCAACATAAGTTGGGTTTTCTTTACACTAATATTTCTCATCGGCATCAAGCTCATCCCTCTTGATGGGCTTACAACTAACTCTCAATTAACCCTTTGGTTAGCAGATCCACTAGGTTATCCTTTGACTTCACATAGTCAACAGTGATAATTCTCGTTCAGAGTAGTTGTCTAATGGTATTGTGTCTCTGACATATATGTCTAGACATACCATTGTACGGATAGCTCTGTGTTTAGCCAATTACTGATTGACTATCGTAATATATGTAAATTGCTGGCACAGATTTGGTTATCTCGGAACATCTTCTAAGAATTATCATTACTTCAAATGATAAATATGTCATCTACATATAGGTACAAGAAGATAAAATCATTCCCTATGATTTTCATGTAGATACATTTATTACATTCATTGATCTTGAATCTACATTCGTTCATGACATTATTAAATTTTTCATGTCACTACTTTGGTGCTTATTTCAAATCGTATAATTGTTGGTGGAATCATCCTCACGTCAAGGTTGACCAGTCTGACTAAGCTCGAGTATGTTTGAGTTTGAGTTTCGATGTTTGACAAGATGTGTATAATAAATCAATTGGGTTAAGTTGATTGGAGACTTGACTAGTAAAGTCCTAACTCAAGGGTTAGGCAAAGGAAAGTCCTAGTGGGACTAGGCAGACTTAGTTGAAAACTAGGTGAAGTCCAAGTGGATCTAGGAGGATCGCACATTGGCAAGGTGGAAGTCAAACGAGAGACTAGACATAATTACGGTTAGGCAAAGGGAAACCCTAGTGAGGCTAGACAAACCTAGTTGGGAACTAGGTGAAGTCCAAGGTGGGTTAGCTGGGAGCTAAACACTTAGCACAAGAAAAGCCCTAGTGAGACTAGGCAAACCTAATTGGGAATTATGTGAAGTCCAAGGTGGGTTAGCTGGGAGCTAAACACTTAACACGAAAGAAGTCCTAGTTGGGAACTAGGCAACGGAAAGTCCTAACAGGTCACAGTTGACCTAAAGTTGGATCAAGGGAACCCTAGACTTGGTTAAGGTAAGTTAGAGCATGGGAAATCGATTAGGTAATCGATTGGCCCAATCCAATCGATCAGGTGATCGATTGGAGCACTAGTTCTCGCGAGAAATAGAATGGTCTATAATTGATTGAGTGATCGATTAAGGGCAACACTAATCGATCAGGTCATCGATTGGTGAACTTTTGTCGCAAGAACAAAAGCCCTCTTAATCGATTGAGTGATTAATTAAGGGTTGATCAATCGATCAGGTGGCTGTGTTGCGCGAGAGCACAGAAAGGTGTTGAATCGATTAGGCAATCGATTCAGACCTTCTTAATCAACTAGGTAATTGATTAAGCCTAGGAAAATAGTCGTTGAACGACTAGATCTGACGTGCTAATCAATTGAATAATCGATTAAGGAATCCTAGGTTGCGGGTATATAAAATTTTCACATAAGTTGAAACCAAAACCCTTCTCCTTCCTTTTTCACCTATTCTTGTGCTTTCTTGGAGCGAAGTGTTGTTGCATTTCCAAATATTAAGGGGTGATTCCAAGCTAGAAGAAAGCAAGATAAGAAAAAGCTATTGTTATAAATCATGTAAAATTTCATCTTGTATTTTCATATATCTTATGGTATTTTCTTGTGGGCTTGTACAAGGCATCTCTGCCTCCACGAATAAGACTTTTATTGTGGATATGAGAGTGAGGAAGAGTGGATATTTGAATTAGTCACCTCAAGAAGATGAATATCATGTAAAGAAAAAAATATTAGTATTGCTCAAGTTTTCCGCTGCAACAAATCTACAAAGAGCAAAGATTGAAGCTAATCACCCCCTCTAGCTCTCGACGTGTACTAACAATAATAACTTCACCAATTTGTAAACCTTGTTATTCGTTATTCTGTCTAGGCACAGAATACCCTTCAGGTTATTCCATAAGATTTTTCAACCCAAGTTCTCTTACTTCGTCAGAGCTCAACCTTAATTGGTTCATCCTCTTCTTCTTCCTCTTGTGTTGTTTCAAATATCCGTTTTGAGAAGCTAGCATCTTCTCGGGACTTATACGGAAACACATGCTCGAAGAACGAGGTATTTCTTGATTCTATTATCGAGTTATTACGTACTCATACACAAAAAAATCGATACACATTGATGTTATTGTATATCCGATAAATATACAATCAACCGTTTTTTGTTCTATCTTATTTCTTTTCAAATCAGACATCAAAATTTTGGTAAGATACTCCCACATTCGCAAATATTTATAGGATGATTGTCTCCAATTCCATAATTCATAAGGGCTCTTATATATTTTTTTTCCGTGACATCTTATTTAAAAGGTAATTAGCTATTAACACAGCTTCCCACCACATAAACTCTGGTAGTCTAAAGCTCAATAAAAGCACATTCATCACTTCCTTTACAGTTCTATTCTTTCATTCAGCAACTCCATTTTGCTGAAGAGTATAAAGATTGTTGTTCCATGCCTGATCTCATGCTCAACACACAATTTAGTGAATGATGATACATATTTACCACCTCAATCGCTTCGAACTATTTTAATCTTCTTATTAAGTTGGTTTTCAACCTTATTCTTATAGAAAACGAATTTCTCCATAGTTTTATCCTTACTTTTAATAAGATACACATAGCAATATTTAGTATTATTATCTATAAAAGTGATAAAGTATTTATTCTAACCAGGAAAATGATATGCTCAGTGAAAAAACTCAATGAAAATCTCAGTGAATGATGTGCCACTTTGCATGCAGCGATCCTCGATGGGTTCACCGTGCCCCAGGGTATAGTTTGATTCGGGATGGCGGCCGGAGGCCGCCGATGGTGTCCGAGCGGCAATCGGACATGTGTATGCAAAGTGTTACGTCATTCACTAAGATTTTCATTGAGTTTTTCCACTGAGTGTGTCAGAGCTCTTCTCACCACGTGTCAGTGTACCTTTTAGGTTGTACTGGTCAGCATGAATTAGGGCGAGTGGTTCATTGCTTCTTTCAACATCTTGAGAGGATAACCTTGTCATTTTCATTTCAACACAAGTCTCACACTTGTGTTTCGAGTCAAAGTGAAATGTAAGTATGTTTTGCATACTTATTAATGTATGCAACACATCGTAGTTAATATATCCTAGTCTACTATGCCACAAATATGAAGACTCAAGATATAAGTGGAAGAACTTTCAATTTTATTTATCTGAGGACTAATCGCCATTACACTAAGCTTGAATTGCCCATTAGATACATAGTCTTTTCCTACAAACATTCCTTTCTTGGAAAATATAATTCTATCCGACTCAAAAACAATATAAAAGTTTTGCTTGCTTAACAATGATCCGAACACTAGATTCTTTCGAATCTCTGAAACATACAACACATTACTCAGTGTGAGATCCTTACCCGATATCATTTTCAACACCACTTTTTCTTAGCCCATGATGTTTGAGGTTGCTGAGTTCTCCATGAACAAGTTGTCTCCATTGACTTCTTCGAAGTTGTAGAGTAGATTCTTGTTGCAGCACACATATCTGGTGACATCAGTATCGATCCACCATTGTCGCAGATTTGAACCCACTAGGTTTAACTCGAAGACGATGACATAGAGATCATCCATTTCTAGTCCCTCATTCAGGTTGGCCTCCTATTTCTTGTTCGATTTTTTGCATTCCAAAGATATGTGACCGACTCTGCCATAGTTGAACCACTTCCCAGAAATCTTCTTGCTTATGTCTCCTCTGGGTCCCATCTTGGAAGACTTGGTATTCCTCCGTTTCGAGTTTTGACCATGCTCAACCATGTTAGCTATCATAGTAGCCCAAGAGAATACCTTTCTCTTTGAACTATTGTTGTCTTTTTCGGAAGTCTAACAACAAATTCCTCCACGTTCATCTCCTTCCATTTGTGCTTCAAATAGTTCTTGAAGTCATTCCAGCCGGAAGACACTAGAAGGTTTCACTTTGAACCATACATTCTAAGTGGATCTCATGTAGGATCACTTGAAGTTCCTGAACTTGGTTGATCACAGTCTTGGAGTCAACCATCTTGTAGTCCAGGAATTGGCTCACAATAAACTTCTTGGCCCCTACATCATCTGTCTTGTATTTCTTGTCCAATGACTTCTACAACTCCTTAGCCGTTCTCTTCGTGTTGTATACAACATACAATGAGTCGGTAAGGTAGTTAAGGATGTAGTTTGACATAGGTACTCAGAATGAGTCCAAACCTCTACTACACTGATGATCTAAACATCAGCATCCTCAACATACGTGGGAGAGTCCTCGATTAAGAACCGAGCGGATTGAGCGTGGTCAAGTAGAAGTACATCATCTACTGCCACCTCTTAAAGTTCAACCCGGTGAATTTATCTGATTTTTTCCCATAGTTGATTAGAACATTCCCAATCGAGATAGAGAGAGTCTTGTTAATAGTCTATTTCACCTCAACACTATCAATAGTCATCTCAATAGAACCGAATTTGTTTTAAGATTGTTAGACAATCTTCCGGAGATAATTATGTTAAGTTAAAATTACATAATTTAATTTCAAGTTATCTATTGAGTGACCTGAATTGATAATTTCAGGATGCCAAGCAGGGAAGGAGTCACTTGGAATGACTGAGTTGGCTAGAAAAATTGAGCCGCCTTGTACACCAGAATGTAGACTCTCGAGTCTAAAGTTTGAGTGCAGACTCCTGACTCCCGAGTCCAAACTTCTGACTGCAAAGTCCGAGTTGTAGACTTCTGACTCTCGAGTGCAGAGTCTAAGTTGCAAACTCCTGATTTTCGAGTTCCGACTCCGAGTGGAAGAAAGAGTTGTCGAGACTTGCATAATATAATTTTCTTAAAATATTATCCTCCTTTGAGATTATAATAAACTTCTGTTTCGATGAGAGAAGATTTAGAGGAATTAAGATGAAGGAAAATCTTTACTATTAGCTTGAAAAGCCGCTCCTACTGTGAATCACAACCTCTTTATATAAGAGCATAGACTTTTGTTGTATTCAATGACCATTAATCCATCTATCTCAAAATGTCTAGAGCTTAGATATTTTTCATTCGCTTAGGCAAATTTTATCTCGATCGATCTAACATTCAATGCACACAGGTCTTACCCGTACACGAGTCAACTTGGTTCAATGTAAATTTGAACCTTAGATTTGTACCCTCCTGCATACTCACACTTGAGAAAATTTCCTTTTTTATATATTTATTCATAACTAACATATTTATGAATCAATATAAATCAATTAATATATTTTGAAATTCTCAGGACTAAAGTCTCATTATTTATAACGGAGTATCTTTTCTTTCATTTTTTTATTTACTTTTATTCAACAATAATGTGTATGGTAAAATAATAATATGGAACGGTATAGTAAACGAGAGTATATTTGTTATTTTACATGGACTATAAAGATCGCATCTTTTTAGTTAAAAAAAATGCATGATTCATATATAACAAGAGACCCTTTTGATTTTTGCCTTTTTAATTTTTCTCCAATGAATTAATATAATTTTCATTGAAGGCCGATTTAAAGAAAATAGCATAAATATAACAAAATGATAGGTAGTAGGTGGAACTGGTACCAGTGTACTCAATGCAAACAAATTTAGATCCATACTTTGGCAAAACTCGACAATCGACACAGACAACATACTTATTTTTTCGCACCAAAGGCGCTCCGATGTCGGCCTCTATCAGACGCAAGGTCTAGTCGAACTCAAGTGGTTCGAGCCAGAGTAATAGAATTGAACAAATATGACTTTGGATAATTGATCCATATTCTTTGGATTCTAAAGAACAAAAGGCCATCACTTGAAAGTGAATGATCATATTAAAGGGGGCAAAACGTTAAAGAAACATCTCTTTCATGTGGGAAGACGTTGAGGAGAGTTCTCGGCTACGGGCCGTCCACCCGTCACAGTCAAACTGTGCGCGCCGGCGAAATCCAGACGACTAAATTGGTTTTTCTTAAATAAATAATTCTTTAATTAAGTCCTTAATCTGAAAATATATCCATATAAATATCTAAAATTTTTTATTTTAAATATTATAATTCAAAGAGAGAGAAAATTAAATCTCAGAATTTTTTTTATTAATTTAAATTTACTATAATCTAATTTTAAATCATAAAATCTTAAACATTAAATATTTATAATATACCCTATCAATATTTATTTTTTTATTTTGATTATTATAATTTAAAAGGGAAAATTGAATCTAAGGAAAAATTATAATTTATAATACAATCAGAGCCACCCACTAGCTCTACTTGCACAAATATATATATATATATATATATATATATATATATATATATATATATATATATATATATAGTCCTAAAATTAATATTTTATTTATACAAAATTTTGTATTGTAGAAACGATCTGTAATAAATATTGAAAATCGAAGGAAACCCCCATTTAATCATCGTAGATGCTCTAAATCATTCATTCAATATAGTTATGATAGTATAAATGCTAATTATATAGTTATTGTATATTATTTGTTGATTAAAATATTAATACACTATTTTTTTTCAGACCGATCAAAGAAAAGATAGGATTACTGTCTTTAATAAAACTCATTATAGCTCGACAAAAAAATGGATTGGGGATAGAGCTGAAACTATATACATATGTTATGAATTTATTTAGTGAATTTTTTCTTAACTATACGTAATTATTTTTTAAGATACTTTTAACATTTATATTATTTCTAGGGTGATATGGTGAGAATGCGTGATGAGTATGTTCAATCATAGGAAAATACAGAAAATGTCATCGATACAGTCAAAAAGCAAATACAGTTTGTGATCAGGTTTGCTGCGATACTCACACTACAAAAATAAAATAGACAATATGATCATAAAATTAGCAACGATTGATGAAGCGATTGTAAAACTAGAACTAATAGAATCGGTCATCAATAATCGCTTCTAAAACTGTTTCAATTGGTATATTTTTTAAAGTGGTTTCAAAACCGTTTCTGTTGATCACTTTTAGAAGCGGTTAATTGGACCACTTCTATAAGTCGCCTTTAGGAGTGGTTAATGTCATCGGGGCTATTGTACAGCGGTAGGACGACTAGTCGCTATCTCAGGTATTCGCGGTTCAATCCCCATATACGACGCATTTGTAGGAATTTTTCCTCCAAATGGGCGCGAACCCTGGGACGCTGGGCTTCTAGATCGCCCACTGTGAGCGCTTCCCGATTTACCCTGGCGGCCGGTGGGAAACTTTCATGTGACCGGACCGGTCGCCCGAGATTGGTTGAAAAGACCTCGTTAATCGCTTTAGGAGTGGTTAAGACCGCTTCTAAAGGTGGTATACTTATCATCAAATCCAAACCTTACATTCACTCATTCAATGGACGACATAGATCAGATGGAGGTATTACTTCCAATGACACCTCCTCTCTTCACCCATGACACTTTTTCTCACACAACCACCAATCTCTTTCTCCCTCACTAATGGCCAGCAGCTCCATTCCATCTCCTCACCACCAACCGGTCATCTCTGTTGGGACCTTGTCGTACGGCTAGAGGAAGGTGAATAACCGATCACCCACTTCGATTGCGGTTCTTCCTACAATGTTAGCATGCACACGCAGAAATACTAATAACATAAATAAACAAACGCTAACACAAACCATTTACGTGGTTCGGAGATAAGGCTCCTACTCCACGGCTGTCCGTAAGGTGGACGATCCCGATCCGTCGGTGGATGAGTCCCCGGAAGACCTCCGGCTAGCACTTGTCGCTCCTTGTGGGTGGAGAAACCTCGCCACAAAACCACAACAACACCTGAGCACTAGGAGACTACTAATAAGCTCTAACCAAGCTTATTTCGTCAACTCTTTCCCAGCCAAACCGAGCTCTCTTAAATAGAGCTCATTGCTGAAAAGAGTCGTTACTAGTCGACTTGTCCAAGCACTAGTCGACTGGTCCACTTGGATTCGAACGTTACAACCTAACGTTCGAATTCCAGCCAACACCAGTCGACTGGTCACAGGATCAGTCAACTGATCTTTCTATGCACTTCATTAGTCGACTGATCCAAGCATCAGTCGGCTGGTCCACCCGTAAACCTAGGGTTTCCCTTCCTGAGTACAATTCTCTCAGCACTCAGACCCTCACGACTCAGCTGACCCTTCATCCAACAGCCTCGACCTGTTGCCTTCAAGCCTTCTTCGACTTTGGCTCTCGTCCCTCGGATGCATGCAAGCCCACGGCTCGTCTCCCCATGTCATCCTTGGCGTATGCCTCGAAGTGCGCATCCCTCGGCTCATCGTTCTTGCTTTTAGCAGTCTCGACCTGTTGCCTTCAAGCCTTCTTCAACTTTGGCTCTCGTCCCTTGGATGCATGCAAGCCCACGGCTCGTCTCCCCATGCCATCCTTCGCGTATGCCTTGAAGTGCGCTTCCCTTGGCTCATCGTTCCTGCTTTGTCCACGGTCCCTCGGATGCATGCAAGCCCACGACTCGTCTCCTCATGCCATCCTTTACCGGACCCGAAGTCGTCCAGCTAAGTCCATGTGTATCTTGAAAACCTGCACACTTAAATACACATATCAAACATAATGGTGAACCTAACTTAAACCCTTTGCCCAAACATCAAAACATATGGTCACTCTGGACCATAGATTGCCACAACAATCTCCCCCTTTTTGATGTTTGGCAATACGTTTAAGTTATGGAAAACAAGTAGCAAATACAATGCTAATAACCATGGACTTACGTTGCCAAGGCTTCACCTTGGACTTACACTACCAATGCGTATGCGATGCAAACATGCGTGGATCCTATCACAAGGCATCCCCACATCTAACCTCCCTAAGAGTTAGGATTTTTACCAAACCAGGCTTTTTAAAACCTCTCCAAGGCTCCCCCAACATTGGACTTATAAAGGTTTTTAAGAACCTCTTCAAGGTTCCCCCTTTGCCACTAAATGAGCAACACTGCTCCCCCTTGACCTAGGATTTCTTACAAATGCTTGTTTGGTTTCCCACTTAAACCCAACACTTCTCCCCCTTTTCCACATATCAAAAGGACTCCAACAATCTTCCTCTTATTAGATCCTTTACCCTCTAATGATCATAAACATAGTATATTAACCCCATAAGATTATACACTTGTTTTACATCATTATGACACTTTTCGATTGCTGAAAAACAGTTTCAGCCTATATCAGTTGACTGCGACAGTTACCAATCGACTGATCCCCATCAAAAAATCATACAGTAGCTAGTCTCTCTCCGACAGCACTGTTACCAGTCAACTACCCCCTGAACCAGTCGACTGGTACCCTGAAAATTCTATTTTTAGCATTTATAACCCAATTTTATAAATGCACCAAAAATTTCACAAATCTCCAAAAATTCTCAAATTTTGTCGAGAGGTTTGTGGTACCCGTGTCTTCTTGGGAAAAATACATTCAAAAATGTATCTATCACCAATCCTGAGATTGACACAAAACTCAAAACTATCTAAATGGTTCAATTGAACCTTGACCTAAAGTCCTAGTTTTGACCTCCTCTTGATGTCTTTGCCCATACCAAACCACAATGCATCCCTAGTATTGGTTTATATGACATCTATTCATCAAAAATTAAATTTCATGCAATATGACCCCAATGCCATATTTTCATGCATGGAACTTACTTCAAATGTGCCAAACCCCTAGGATTAAGACTCAAATCTGTCTTCAAATCCATTGGCACACTCCATGGTCCATCTAGACCTCCGAGAGAAATCCTCCCGAGATCCATTGACCATGGGTACCAACTTGGCTCCGAGAGCTTTCCCTCGAGCTCTTAGCCTTAGCCACCTCCCTAGGTGACTCTTCTACAAACACAAGACCACACCGGTGTATCTCCGGTGATCCTTGGCCTACAAACTTAACCTTCTTAACCTTAGACACTTTTTTCCTTGGTTAAGTTCTTCTTTTTCCCTTTAAATGACTTTCCCTTGCCATTCTTGGTCTTTCCCTTGCCATAGTCATATGAGACCCTTGCATATGACTTCTCCATAATATTGGAGAACTTAGATCAGTATCCTAGACCTGATCTATCATTGTCGGGGTTTTGACTACCCAACACCATACCTAAACCCTTAGATTCAATAGTGAATCTATCTAGGGTTTTCTTTAATCTATCAAGCTTCGCCCTCAAAGCTTGATTTTTCCTTTCTAGGTTCTCAAACCTAGAATCAACATGTCCACCTTGGACACTCCTAGACCTACCCACCTTCCTAGGCATATGTCTCCCCTTCTTGAGATTTATGCCTTGGTCCTTAGGTCTAAAGGTTCTAGGTTTATCATGATGCATGAATTCCCTAGGGTTTTGATATGCAACATTAACCCTATTTTTATCATGATATTTAAATCCAAAATTATACATGGGTAAATAATTTCCATTATTTTTAACATGCATAGAGAAATTTGAATTATACTTAAAGTTAGGGATTACCTCCCTTACCCTTGTAGCTCCCCCTTGATGTAAGCTTTTCTCCTTCTTCTTCTTCTCTCACTTCCTCAAATGCTCCAATTTCTTGAGTTCTCCTTTCCTTGAGCATTTGATGTGGTAGTGTCCTAGCTCACCACACGTGAAACACCTAATATGCTTCTTCTCCTTCTTTTCCCTACAACCCATGTTAGATTTTAAATAAATTGACTTGGGTTTAGGTTTTACCTCCCTTTTGTTGATGCAGTCTGACCCTGATTGCTGTTTTGGTGTTGACATCGATTTTAGTTTAGGTTGATGATTATGATTATGATTAAGTCCTGATCGAGGATTAGGCATGGTATGGAAAATCCTAGCTTGGAGGGCTAGGTGTTGGAAAATCCTAACCTGGAGGGTTAGGTGTGGAAAATCCTAGCTTGGAGGGCTAGGTGTTGGAAAGTCCTAATTCGGAAGGGTTGGGTGAAAAGTCCTAGCTTGGAGGGCTAGGTGAAATGTCCTAACTTGGAGGGTTAGGTGAAAATTTCTAACTTGGAGGGTTAGGTGAAAAAGTCCTGGCTTGGAGGGTCAGGTCCTAGCTTGGAGGGCTAGGTTTGGAAAAGTCCTAATTCGGAAGAGTTGGGTGAAAAGTCCTAGCTTGGAGGGCTAGGTGAAAAGTCCTAACTTGGAGGGTTAGGTGAAAATTCCCAACTTGGAGGGCTAGGTGAAAAAGTCCTAGCTTGGAGGGCTAGGTTGGATGAAACCCTAGCTTGGAGGGCTAGGTTTGAGTCCCTGGATCGGTCTGGTGACCGATCAGGGATGTTGGCACGCTGCTCCTTCGTGGATCGGTCTGGTGACCGATCCAGCGATGACTGATCGTTCTGGTGACCGATCAGGGAGCGCACAGTGAGGTTGGGAACCTACTGTGTGGCTCCTGATCGGTCCGGTGACTGATCAGGGAGCAGGCCGTTGCCTTGTTGCTTGGCTCCTGATCGGTCACCGATCGGTCCGGTGACTGATCAGGGAGTAGGCGACTTCCTCACTGCCTTGCTTCTGATCGGTCTAGTGACCGATTAGAGAGCGAACAGTGAGTTGAGTTCCCCCGCTGATCAGCTTCTGAATGGTCTGGTGACCGATCCACGACTTAGGATTTGATTTCCGTAGTTACTGTTCACTCAGACGTGGACCGATCAGGCATGAGCCTGATCAAACAGGGAGCTACCTGATCGGTCTGGTGACCGATCAGGCTTCACTCTGATCGGTCTGGTGACCGATCAAGCTTGTGTCAACGCGAGAGCTGGGAGTCTCAGCAAAGCGGTGGATCGGTCTGGTGACCGACCCACGAGCCCTGGATCGGTCCGGTGACCGATCACTTTAATTCAAATTGCACTGTCAGACGCTCTGATCGCGTCTGACCGTATCTGATTCTCTGCATTTGATCCCTGATACTTGATTTACTGAGTGATATGCTGTGCTAATGCTCTGATTAAGCTGCAGGTGACAGGGAAGGATTCAAACACTCAAGGAGAGTCAATGAAGGCCTTTCCTTGGAGCAGGTTTGTCTGTTTTCCATCTCAGGTTGCAACGGACGCTGGCGCTGGCTGGAGCTGCTGACTGGGGCAGGTCTGAGGGAAGCTCAGGGAGTCCAGAAGAGCTCAGTGGTGGCTGGTGGTTGCAGGGGAGCAGTTGGAGGCTACAGTAAGATGGTGTCACCTGGCGCTCAAGAGGGAAACAAAAGGAGCGGTGTGGAGCAGAGCAAGGAGAACTACTTGGTTGCCTTGGTTTTGTGCTGCGATTTCTTGCTGCGTGCTTGTGCTCTTGGCTGATCATCCACTCTTGAGAAAGCTACTGTGATCTTTGAAGCAACCAGCCCTTGCTTGAGCACTTGGAGGAAGGAACAAGAGGCTTTGAGTCCAACAGCGAGAAGACACGGAGAAAGGGTTCTTGCGTGAGATCGTCGCTGGGTGGAGCTCGGAGAAGCTTGCTGTGTTCTTGTCTGTGTTAAGTGCTAAGTAAGATCTTTCTTGTGTTTCATTGTGCTTAAAACTATATCTTTGATTGAAACGCTGTGCAGAGGTTACTCCACCGAGAAGGAGGTTGCTTTCTATCCAGATCTTCCGGGGCTTGATCTGCCGACGATCAAGGGATCGCCCACCTTAAGTGCACGCCAAGGAGTAGGGGGCAAGTTATCCCCGAACCTTGTAAACCCTCTTGTTAGCGTCTTGCATTTGTGCTTAGCTTAGGGTTTTAGTTTTCTGCATACTCTGTTTCTATTCTTTCCGCTGTGCTACTAAACGGTTTAAGTGCAGAATTTTGATAAGTGCTAAAGTTCAAGTGATTGGCTATATTCACCCCCCCTCTCTAGCCATCCGAGTTCCAACAAGTGGTATCAGAGCTTGGGGCTCTGTTTTTGCGGATTAACAACCGAGAGCTATCATCCATGGCGTTGAGAGAAGGCTTTAGCACCACCCGACCTCCTTTCTTTGATGGAGCTGACTTTCAATATTGGAGATCAAAGATGGAGTATTATCTCAAGATGGACATCAATACTTGGTTCACGGTGAAGGAGGGTTTTACCCCTACGAAGGACGATGAAGGCAAAGAACTTGAATCGTGGCGGTGGACGGCTGAACAAACTCGAAAGAGTGAAGCCGACGCGAAGGCGGTGGTCACCCTACAATGCGGCATGAACAAAGACCAACTCATCAAGGTTGGTCCATTCACAAGTGCAAAAGACTTGTGGAACAAGCTCATTGAACTTCACGAGGGCACCCGAGATTCAAGAATCGCCAAGAGGGACTTGTTCTTCAATCAACTTCAAAATCTCTCCATGAAGGAGAATGAAACCATAAGTGAGTTACATAGCCGGTTCAAGGAAGTCCTCAATGAGCTTCATTCTATTGATGAAAAGGTCGAGAATCGCGACCTTGTGAGGTATGTATTGAAATCATTTCCAAGGAATGCTTTGTGGTCATCCATGGTGGATGCCTACAAAGTCTCCAAGGATTTATCAATTGTGAAGTTAGATGATTTGTTTTGTGAAATGGAATTGCATGAAATGGCTAACAAAGGCCCCAAGGAGAAGGGGATTGCCTTAGTTGCAGGGGAACGATCCAATAAGAAGAAGAAGGAGAAGAAGAAGGAGAAGGAGGTCTTCTCATCCTCATCCTCATCCGAGTCCGAATCCGATTCCGAGGAAGATGGCAGCGGGTCTTCTTCCTCCGAGATGACTAATTTTGTGAGAAGGATGATGAGAAGGGGTCGACGCTTCAAGGGTAAAGGTAACCCTAGTGAAGTTAAAATTGATAAGTCTAATGCCTCTTGCTATGAGTGTGGTAGAAAAGGGCACTTCAAGAATTAATGCCCAAAGCTAAAGAAGAAGGAGGAGAAATCCAAAACGAAAGAAGAGAAAGCAAGGAAGAAGAAGGCCTTGAAAGCCACTTGGGATGAATCCTCCTCAAGTTCATCCGAAGAAGAAAAGGAGGAGAAGAGTACATGGCATGTGGCACTCATGGCATTGGGAGATCAAGAAAGCAGTGATGAATCTTCCAACTCATCAAACGCGGCTTCATCATCTTCGGATGATGAAGAGGTAACTTCTCCCGAACTTGAAAAATGTTATAGAGCTATTGCATGTTTAACCAATATGTTGAAGAAGTCAAAAAATAGGGTTAAATCATTGCAATTAGAAATTGAACAATTGAAGTCATCTAGGGATGATAACATAGATGACTTGCATGTTGAAATGTTAGAGGATGAGATTAAATCATTGAAATTTGAGATTGGACATTTGAAATCCTCTAGGGTTGAGGATGTAGATGATTTGCATGATGAATTGTTAGAGGAAGAAAACAAATCTTTAAAGAGTGAAGTTGAGAGACTCAAGAATATTCTTGAGAAGTTCTCAACTAGCTCAAAACCCCTAGACATGATTTTGAATGCTCAAAGGGCAGTCTACAATAGGGCCGGTATTGGTTATCGACCCAAAGAACCTTCATTTATGTCATTGATGTCTAGGACTGATAAGAGACAATCTAAGACACCCAAGGTTCAAAAGAAAGTTGTCAAGGCATGGGTGCCTGACAGACCCAAGATAACTGTCACGAATGTGGGTCTCAAATTTAGAATTTATAAATATAATGCTGGAAACCCTTTTCGCAATCAAGAATGAAAACGTAGTAAAGGGGCCACAGGTCGTATTTTTCTCGAAGCTAGTTGATATAATTTGATTCAAGCTTGTGTTTATGTGTCGTGATTGTTTTTTTGGGTTTCAAATGTGATTTGGGTTTGGATTGCGATTATGAAATGAAATTGCAATGAAAAGAAACGGAACTTAACTAAGCAACTTAACTAGACAATTGATAAGCTCAACTAATGTAAAACTTAATCTAGCACTTAAACAATTCAAAGAAGCACTTCTGATTTCACATGCACACAAATGCTAAACAAAGAAAGAATGCAGTGATGAATTTTCAGTTAAACTAATGCAATAACTTACCTCTGAATTAACTCAAGACAAGCAATTGAAACTAGCTACAAAATTTAAAAGAAAACCGATGAGAAAAGTTCCGAAACAACTTAAAGCAACACTAACTGATTTCAAACTCCTAAGCACCCTAAAAATTGTAGCTAACTTGATACCAAACAATGCCAAAGCTTCTATTGATACAAAGTGCAGAAATTCATCCAATTTGGCACACAAACGAGGAAAACCTATGTGCTGAAAATAATTCTAATTGCAACCCTATTAACTGATGTAAAGAAAATGAATTGACACAAACTAATCAATTGCAGAATTCAGAATCAATTACTGCCAAAACAACTGGATGCTAAACAAGCATTCTGATCCCAAATCATGATACGCAGCTATGATTCAGCTCAAAAGTGCAATGCAAAAATCAGAAATTGAGCTCAAAATGCAGCGACAAAGTGAATTCAAAGACAAACAAACAGCTAGGAGCAGGTATGATTCGGAAAAGCTGATGCAAATTCAGAAATTACAGACTGAAATAGATTGAAGCTGAAACTAAGTGGCAGAAATTGAAGTTGATACGCTAACTAAGCTGAAATCATGAAACTGAGCTGCGGCCAACCAAAACCAAGTTCTAAGTTAACTAAACAAGTATCTATCTAGCTCAAATGCAGCAATTAACAACTACTAAATGAAGAGACAATTAGAAAACAAGCACTCTGTACAAGTTCAAAAACTAAAATAAAATGCAGGGGTTGAGTGGCACGCGGCTGAAATTGGCACGCAAGAAATTACTATGAAAACCAGCGGAAATTGAATCTGATTGTTCATTAAACCAGTTCCTAAACTACTTAACATGAGGAATCAAAACCTAGTTAAGCTAAAACAATCAGAAAACAAAATTAACCAATCGGATTCGAATGCAGTAAAGAAACAAAATGCAGAAACGAGATTACAGCTAAAACCGAAATTAAGCTAATCCCCAATCCAAATCCTTGCTGTCACTCAAGAATGAGCTCGAATTGAGGTGGTCACGCCTTCAGATGAAGAATTTGCTGAAGAAAACGAGAAGAAACGAAGACGAAAAGAAGAAAACCACTGCGGCGAGGACGCGACGAAGGAAGGAGCTGCGCAGGTTTTTCCTTAAATAATTAACATTGAACGGCTCAGATTGATTTGATGAAATCCAACGGCTGATCTTGTTCTGATTTGAGCCAAACTTTGAGGATGTTGATCAGAGGTCAGGATCTACCTCGTGGTAGCTCGGATCCTCCAGATGTGCAACGGATGGTCCAGATCAACTTAGTCTTTGAATGGACAATTTAGAGCCCTCCGAGCTTGATCCAACGGTTGATTTAGCTCTGATTGGAATGAAACCTTCAGATCTTGATCAGGGTGCTTGATCAACCCTAGCCCTAGCTCGGATTGCTTCAGATGGTCCCGGATGGCTCAGATCTAGCCGCTTTTGTATCGGACGGCCCGGATTAATCGTAAGCTTGATAATTCGATCCGTTTCCACTTCCGACTCAAGTTTGACCCAGTATGCCCTAGGTCCAGGATCCTTTCATGCCTACAAAAATATATCAGAAAATTAGTGGCCAAATAATCCAAAAAATGTGTAAATTTATAATTAAGTCCAAAATAAGAGGAAATCCTAAAACCTAGGGCAATTTCACAATTAAGCAATAAAAACATAGGTCAAACATGGATTTTAGCAACTCAAATTATCAATAAAATGGTATCTATCAACTCCCCCACACTTAACCTTGAGCGTCTCGCGAAAACACTAAGTATGTATCCCTTAGATTTACTTAAGCATAATTAGAAGCAAATGAAAAGAAATTACCTAAGGTTGTCAATTCTCAAAAATCTAAGCTCTATGGACTAATATCTTGTCCTTAAATCAATAACTTAGCCTTTTCATCCATCATGAGTCATTGAGATGAATTTAAATCACTAAGCCTTTCAAGAGAAGTTTTGGTGGCTCTCTCCTTAAGTTCTAAGTTGATGATGAAAGTGGAGCTCACTCAAACACACATGCTTCTTGCACTACCATAGGCTTGCTCATTATCTATTCTCCACCATTATTCATGATTAGGATCAATATCTACAAAAACAAGTGAAAACATGAAAAATGGTGAGAAATGGAATAAAAGCTAAGAAAATGGAAAATTTGATAAAGTGGGAGACTTGAGTGCTCAAGGATGTTTCCAATGAACTCTGCCCTCTTGACAGTCCTCTAGTGAATTCAAAAGTGTGGTGAAATCCAATTTGAATAATTCCTTTGATTTGGGTGAAGAAAACTCCATTTGATCTCAATGTGCCAAGTTCCACCTTGCGTGCCAACTTTGTTTCTTCCTTCTCTTTTCTGATTTTTCTCTTCTTCTTTTATCTTCTAGCAAGGTAAGAAATGAACTGAAATAAAGCTTGGACTCGGATGAGGAAAATTACAATGCCCAAGCTCCAAAACTCCAATTGTGCCATTTTGCTTCTTCCTTCTCTTCTCTCATCATTTTTTTTTCTCCTTCTCTAGTGAGGTCATAATGTGGTGATGCAAGGATGTAATTCTGATGAGAAAACTCCACTGAATCAGGGTGCCGAAACTCCAATGATGTGCCAACTTGCTTCTTTTTGTTTTTCTCAAAATGTTCTTTTTTTTCTATTTGTTTTTATTGGCAGCTAAGTCTTGTTGTTTGGACAGCTCCACGGCATTACTTGTAACCCTTGCAATTCTCTGATGTTTCACAGCAATTAGCATCACTTAACTGCATTTTTCTTGGATCCCCAAACTGTTTCGGAATTAGCATTCACTGCAGTTTTTTTTTTCATTCTCTGTTCTGATTTAAAAACATCCCAGCAGCCACCATTTCTGTTTCTGATCAGCTGTGATGTATTCAACACTCTTTGACATATTCATGTGCTTCATTCCTTGATTCACAGCCTTGAAAACCCAAAATTCAGCTCATCTTGATACAAACTGCACAAAAACTGCTTGTACTAATTTTTTTCTTTGTGTTCAGCTTTTGTTCACCCATTTCGAATTCTGAACAGCTGCATTTAAGCTTCTAGCATGTTGTGTCTGATTTCTATAGCAAAGGACAGCTGCAATCCAATGCATTCTGATCAAAACATGCTATCCAAAGAATTTATTCCTTCAATGGCACAACCTTGTAGCAAGATGTGTTTTCAGATTTTTTTTTTCTGCTCTTTTTTTTTTCTTTCAGCCGAATTCACAATGGCACAACCTTGCTTAGATCTTCAACTTATTGCTTGACTTCTTCTGGAATTTGGCTTCAATGACATATTTACGTGCCACTTTGACTTTGGCACAAAAATTCTTCTTCTTCAACCGAATTGAGCTTGGCACAAAAAATTTTCTTGACATAAAATGCCTCTTCGATACCAAAACACTAGTCACTCCCCCACACTTAAATCTTTGTCCGTCTCGGGCAAAATAGCATTAAGAAACATCTCAAGCAACAAGTCCAAAGAAAAGTGAGGGTAAGAGTAGGAAATAAGTAAAGAAAAAACGGAATGAATATGAGTTTTGCTAAAAATTGATATGGAAAGGGAAACAAAGTGATTAGTCTCTATAGATGTGATCCAATCATTAAAATATGATTTTGAAAGAACCTAAGCAAGTTCTAGAGTTCAATAACATATGTGTATCACAAATATAAGGCTAATACTCACTAGGCAAAAATAATTCATCTCAAGTCCTCAATTAAGAATCTAAAACAAAGTAGTACTCAAGCATCCAAGAATTCATCCATGAGCTCAAACCCTAAGTTTTAACAACCAAATTTAATTTATTTTCAAAAGGCTCTAAAATGCTATGGAGATAACCTAAGGGATACATTTATTCCTAATTATGCAAGAACATGGTATTTACAATGACTTTTATTCATGTTACTCTACTCACGTATTTATTAGCAAAAACTCATTTTAAAAGTGAAACATGCAATAAAGGAGAAGGCAAGAAAAATCAAACTCCCTTTATTTCTGGCGGTCGGAGTCTATCAAGAAACAACCTCCATCGTGGTAGTGGAGGAGTCTGTATGTGCGAAAGAGCTTCTTTTATTTGTTCAACTTCACGGTGCATCGCTCCCCCACACTTGGACTGTACAGCAATCTGTTCAGGTGGCCGAAGGTTATTTAGATACAAGACCCATTTAAGAAGTGGAGTTTTTCGAATTAAAGTAAAATCTACTCCCTCTTTATTCTTTTTGGAACACCTTCCAGGAGGTTTAAGTCTATTCAGATGAAGCATCCACTCCAATAGCCTTCTGGACCCTGCAAGATAAGAAAGAAATGAAACAATATCAGTCTTTGTACAAAATGTACCCAAAAATGCATCACATCCAATAAAATCAATTCTTGGTGCCTCAATAAATTTTTCACAATTATTTCCTACAAAATTTGCATCCAGGAACTCTTCACAAACAAAGAAATCAATTTCTGGCACTTCAATAGAAATATCACAATTATTTTCCATCAAGCATGTATCAAGCAATGTGTCACAACCAATAAAATCAATTCTGGGTCTGAGATTTTCTAAAGGAAAAGAGGAAATACTTACCTGATCATGCTGAAAAATGTCTGTCGGGTCTATGAGAAATACCTCCATCTCAGGCTCAAATTCTGGTGGACATTCAACTGGAATAGGTGATCCTTGGGTACTTGCTCCCATCATGTAAGTCCCTACACTTTCTGGAAATGGTGGTGGTCCCTGGGGCTCTGTGCAATCCCCTACACCTGTAGAATAATCTCCTGTGCATGCCTCCTTAGCAATATCTGCAACAACCTTATTAAAAAGATTAGGGCTATCAAGAACAATATCATCACAAAATACAAAATAAGAAAAATCAGGTAAAGTCTCCTCTGAAATCAACTCTGCTCCCACTATGTCAAATGTACCATCGTCATCAATGATCTGTGCCTCAACAGTCTCATCTGCGATGTCTATGCTCAAAATAGAGTGATCTCCCCTAGGGTCCTTCATGGCGTCGAAAATACTAAACTGGACTACTGTGTCTCCCACCTCCATCGAAAGGGTGCCAGCATAAACATCAATCTTTGTTTTGGCCGTCTTCAGAAAAGGCCTTCCAAGGATAAGTGGGGATCTACGTGCAAGGTACTCTCCCTCCATGTCTAGAATGTAGAAGTCCGCAGGGAAAATCAACTCTTTCACTTTAACTAACACATCTTCAATAACTCCTGCCGGGCGGGTTTGACTCCGGTCTGCCAGCTGAATCACAACTCCAGTGGGCTGTAGAGGGCCAATGCCAAGCATCTGGAAAACTGTCCTGGGCATGACATTAATAGAAGCTCCTAAGTCAAGCATGACATCATGTAGCGTGGTGCTTCCTATCTCACAAGATACAGTAAACATGCCAGGGTCTTCACATTTCTGAGGTATGGCATGGATAAGTGATGAAACATTCTTCCCCATGCTGACCAACTCATTTTCCTTAAGCTTCCTCTTGTTAACACATAGATCTTTCAAAAATTTTGCATATTTAGGAACCTGTTTAATCATTGTCAGCAAGGGTACATTAATTTCAACTTTACTAAAAAGTTTTACCAGCTCATTGTACTCTTTTGCTTTCTCCTCCTCCACGTGTCTTTTGGTAGGAGTTCTCCCCTGTGGAAAAGGCAAAGGCACCCTAAATTCTTCCTCTTGAATCGAAGATGGAAGGGCTGAATTGTGAGCTGCTGCCCTGTTTTTTGGTGCTGCTGTAAAATCTGTCTCGCCACTGATTTCTTCTCCATTTTCCACCAAAATTAGGGAATTGCTTGAGGAGGGAGTTGGGCACGGGCTAGGGGTGGTATCCACTGAAATTGGCGTGGTTTCGGCACTGATTTGGGCTGGAAATGAACATGCTGCCCTGTTTTCTGAAAATTCAGCTCTTGGGTCATTTTGAGTTGATGCAACCTTCCCACTCCTCAAATAAATTGCGCTAACATTTCCTTTGGGTTGGGAACAGCTTGGGAAGGTAGTTGGCTTGATCCTTGAGCCTTAAGTTGATTCACATCATTAGCCAATTGTCCCATTTGCCTTCCGAGGTTTTGTATAGCTCCAATGATATCATCTTGTTGTAATTGTTGGAATTGGGGCTGTTGGGGCTGATTGGAGTTCTGAAATTGCTGTTGACTTGGCTGATAAGTAGGTTGGAATGTGGGTTAAATTTGCTGAGAATTACAGCCTTGAAAATTTTGATTTTGCAGTTGAAATGGTTGTTGTGGAGATTGAAATTGATTGGGCTGAAATTCTTGGTTTTGGGGCTGAAAACTTGAGTTCCAAGGCTGGAAATTTTGCTGTGGTTGTTGAACTTGCTGCTGTAGAGGTTGTTGTGGTTGTGGATAATTCATATTCCCTTGAAAACCTTGTTGAAACCCTTGAAATGGCTGCTGAAATGGTTGCTGGAAGTGCTGATTTAGGGGCTGAAAACTTCGATTTTGGTGCTGTGATTGTGGTTGTTGTTGCTGAACTTGCTGGAAAATTTGTTGGGGTTGCTGAGATTGTTGTTGTTGTGGGCCTTGTTGGTAGAAAGAATTTCCATACCTCAAATTTGGATGATCCCTCCAACCGGGGTTATAAGTAGAGGAATAAGGATTATTTCTTGCTTGAAATTGTCCTCTTACTAATGCTGCTACTGTCTCGTCCTGTTGGAGGGTGGGGCATGAGTCTGAAGTGTGCTCTTGACTAGAGCAAATGCCACACACACTCACCACTTGATTAGATTGTGGAGGTACTGAAGGATTTGAACCTTGATTTGCATTATTAACCTTCAATTCCTTAATAAGTGATGTGATCTCTGCCAATGAATTCCTTATCTCTTTCTGATCAGTAGGCACTACCTGAACTTCACCCACTCCTCTAGTGGTCAAGGCTCTGCTTCCAAATTGTTGTGAGTTTTCAGCCATATTAGAGATGAGCTCCCTAGCTTGATGTGGTGTTTTGTTAACCAAGGCCCCTCCAGCTGCAGCATCAATCAAAATCCTATCCATCTGTAAGAGTCCCTCATAAAAGTACTGAATCAAAAGCTGCTCGCTAATCTGATGCTGGGGGCAACTTGAACACAACTTGTTAAATCTCTCCCAGTAATCATATAGCGTCTCACCAACCACTTGCTGAATTCCACAGATGCTTTTTCTGATTATAGTTGTTCTGGAGGCTGGAAAATACTTTTCCAAAAATGCTTTCTTCATGGAGATCCAACTAGACACATGTCCTGTAGGTAGATAATAAAACCAGTCTTTTGCTGCTCCTGTCAGTGTGAAGGGGAAAGCTCTCAGCTTGATGTCTTCTTCAGAAATGCCCTGAGGCTTCATAGTAGAGCATACAACATGAAATTCGTGCAGGTGTCTGTTTGGATCCTCTCCAGTCAATCCCTGAAACTTAGGCAGCAAATTGATAAGTCCAGATCTGAGCTCGAAATCTCCCGCCAGCTCTGGATAAGCTATGCTGGAGTACTGAAATGCAGCATCTGGTGCTGCGAGCTCCTTCATGGTTCTCTGGTGATCTGCCATGTTACTCCCTGAGTGAGTGAAAAGAGTCTGAATAGGAGGGATATCTGTAGTCTCAGAAAGAATGCCCTGAATCCTCCTAGCTCTGAAAGTCCTCTCAATCTCAGGGTCGAATTCTTCTAAATCACCACCTGAAAACCTGGTCATAAAACAAGACAAATCGCAGTAAAAGTGGATAAAGGGATAAAACAAATAAAATCAAATCAAAAGATATAACAATAAGCACAAAAATAAATCAAGAATGATATGAAATAAGTGCACAAGCAAAAATCAAACAAATCAACTAGTAGTTCCCCGGCAACGGCGCCAAAAATTTGATACCCAAAATGACTGTCACGAATGTGGGTCTCAAATTTAGAATTTGTAAATATAATGCTGGAAACCCTTTTCGCAATCAAGAATGAAAACGTAGTAAAGGGGCCACAGGTCGTATTTTTCTCGGAGCTAGTTGATATAATTTGATTCAAGCTCGTGTTTATGTGTCGTGATTGTTTTTTGGGTTTCAAATGTGATTTGGGTTTGGATTGCGATTATGAAATGAAATTGCAATGAAAAGAAACGGAACTTAACTAAGCAACTTAACTAGACAATTGATAAGCTCAACTAATGTAAAACTTAATCTAGCACTTAAACAATTCAAAGAAGCACTTCTGATTTCACATGCACACAAATGCTAAACAAAGAAAGAATGCAGTGATGAATTTTCAGTTAAACTAATGCAATAACTTACCTCTGAATTAACTCAAGACAAGCAATTGAAACTAGCTACAAAATTTAAAAGAAAATCGATGAGAAAAGTTCCGAAATAACTTAAAGCAACACTAACTGATTTCAAACTCCTAAGCACCCTAAAAATTGTAGCTAACTTGATACCAAACAATGCCAAAGCTTCTATTGATACAAAGTGCAGAAATTCATCCAATTTGGCACACAAACGAGGAAAACCTATGTGCTGAAAATAATTCTAATTGCAACCCTATTAACTGATGTAAAGAAAATGAATTGACACAAACTAATCAATTGCAGAATTTAGAATCAATTACTGCCAAAACAACTGGATGCTAAACAAGCATTCTGATCCCAAATCATGATACGCAGCTATGATTCAGCTCAAAAGTGCAATGCAAAAATCAGAAATTGAGCTCAAAATGCAGCGACAAAGTGAATTCAAAGACAAACAAACAGCTAGGAGCAGGTATGATTCGGAAAAGCTGATGCAAATTCAGAAATTACAGACTGAAATAGATTGAAGCTGAAACTAAGTGGCAGAAATTGAAGTTGATACGCTAACTAAGCTGAAATCATGAAACTGAGCTGCGGCCAACCAAAACCAAGTTCTAAGTTAACTAAACAAGTATCTATCTAGCTTAAATGCAGCAATTAACAACTACTAAATGAAGAGACAATTAGAAAACAAGCACTCTGTACAAGTTCAGAAACTGAAATAAAATGCAGGGGTTGAGTGGCACGCGGCTGAAATTGGCACGCAAGAAATTACTATGAAAACCAGCGGAAATTGAATCTGATTGTTCATTAAACCAGTTCTAAACTACTTAACATGAGGAATCAAAACCTAGTTAAGCTAAAACAATCAGAAAACAAAATTAAGCAATCGGATTCGAATGTAGTTAAGAAACAAAATGCAGAAACGAGATTACAGCTAAAACCGAAATTAAGCTAATCCCCAATCCAAATCCTTGCTGTCACTCAAGAATGAGCTCGAATTGAGGTGGTCACGCCTTCAAATGAAGAATTTGCTGAAGAAAACGAGAAGAAATGAAGACGAAACGAAGAAAACCACTGCGGCGAGGACGCGACGAAGGAAGGAGCTGCGCAGGTTTTTCCTTAAATAATTAACATTGAACGGCTCAGATTGATTTGATGAAATCCAACGGCTGATCTTGCTCTGATTTGAGCCAAACTTTGAGGATGTTGATCAGAGGTCAGGATCTGCCTCGTGGTAGCTCGGATCCTCCAGATGTGCAACGGATGGTCCAGATCAACTTAGTCTTTGAATGGACGATCTAGAGCCCTCCGAGCTTGATCCAACGGTTGATTTAGCTCTGATTGGAATGAAACCTTCAGATCTTGATCAGGGTGCTTGATCAACCCTAGCCCTAGCTCGGATTGCTTCAGATGGTCCCGGATGGCTCAGATCTAGCCGCTTTTGAATCGGACGGCCCGGATTAATCGTAAGCTTGATAATTCGATCCGTTTCCACTTCCGACTCAAGTTTGACCCAGTATGCCCTAGGTCCAGGATCCTTTCATGCCTACAAAAATATATCAGAAAATTAGTGGCCAAATAATCCAAAAATGTGCAAATTTGTAATTAAGTCCAAAATAAGAGGAAATCCTAAAACCTAGGGCAATTTCACAATTAAGCAATAAAAACATAGGTCAAACATGAATTTTAGCAACTCAAATGATCAATAAAATGGTATCTATCAGTGCCTAAGACTTGTTTAGTAGGTGCTTTGGGTCCCAAGGTTTGGGTACCTAAAACTTCTATTTTTCGAATTGTGTAGGATATGATTGAGGGGGAGCATCTATCAACTTAGTTCGTTGATAGTGGGTGCTTCAAACACATGACCGGGGATAGATCATTGTTTACCACACTTCAAAAGAAAAGTAGAGGTAATGTTTCATTTGGTAACAATGGTAGTCTTAAGGTCATAGGAATAGGAGACATTCAAATATCTGAATGTCTTAGAATCTCAAATGTCCTTCTAGTCAAGGAGATGACATTTAATCTCCTAAATGTCAGTCAATTGTGTGACACGGGTTACACAATCAATTTCCAACCAAGTCAATGTCTAGTTAGACAACATGACACCTTGGACACGGTACTAGTAGGAACAAGAGTAGACAATATTTATCAAGTTTCATTTAAAAGTGCTACTAATGCTTTTGCTAAGTGTCTCATGTCAAAAGAAGAAGAGTCCACCCTTTGGCACCGGAGGGTAGCACATGTTAACATGAAGAACATCCGGAAGTTGGCCAACAAGGGATTAGTCCGTGGCTTACCGAGCATCAAGTATGAAAAAGACAAACTTTGTGATGCATGTCAAATGGGTAAGCAAACAAAATCTGCACATAAAGGTAAAAGCGTCGTAAGTACATCTACCGCATTAGATTTACTTCATATGGATCTATTTGATTGTAACACTATCATATAATTGAATGGAAGTAGATATTGCTTTGTTATCATTGATGATTTTACTAGATATACATGGACTTATTTTCTTAAATATAAGGACCAAACCTTAGATGTTTTCATTTCTTTTTGTAGAAGAGTTGAAAATAAAAAATCATCAACCATTAAGACAATTAGAAGTGATCATGGAGGTGAATTTCAAAATCAACGGTTTTTAGAATTTTGTCAAGATAGAGGTTATAGACATGAGTTCTCTACTCCTAGAATACCACAACAAAATGGTGTTGTAGAAAGGAAGAACCGTGTTCTACAAGAAGCAGCACGAAGCATGCATAATGAGTACTCACTACCAAGTTACTTATGGGCCGAAGCTATAAATACAGCTTGCTATGTGCAAAACCGAGTCCTCATCCATAGGTTCTTAGGAAAGACTCCCCATGAACTTTGGTTTGGGAAACCACCTACGGTTAAACATCTTAGGGTGTTTGGTTGTAAGGTGTTCATCCTAAACACCAAGGACCACCTTGGAAAGTTTACGGCAAAAGCTGATGAAGGGATACTAGTCGGGTACTCCCTCGTTAGCAAAGCCTATCGAGTCTACAACAAGAAATCTAGATTAGTTGAAGAGTCTTCTGATGTTGTCTTTGAAGAAATTCCAAAAGTCAATGGTCAATCAGGAGATGAAGTCCAATTCGAACATAAGAGACTAAGTTTGAATGAAAGTCCAAATGTTGTTGATGGTGATGAGTCTGATGACGGTGAGCCTAGACAATCCATAGATCAGCCGGATCCTGAGGCTGAGCTTGAGTCTAGTGAACCCATTCAAGAAGCACCACCAACACCTAGGCAAACTAGATTAGCCTCTAGTCATCCCCAAGACCAAATTGTTGGAGATATCCATCATGGGGTTAGAACTAGATCATTCTTTAGGAATGAGGCTAATGAAGTTGTTCTAATTTCCGAAATTGAACCTAGAAAAATTGATGAAGCATTAAATGATCCCGATTGGATCATTGCGATGCAAGATGAACTAGGTCAATTCGAAAGAAGTCATGTTTGGGACTTAGTCCCTAGACCTAAGAAGACCACCATTATTGGAACCAAATGGGTCTTCAAGAATAAATTAAATCATAAGGGAGAAATCATTAGAAACAAGACACGCTTAGTAGCCAAGGGCTATAGTCAAGTTGAATGCCTTGATTATGATGAGACCTATGCTCCCGTGGCACGATTAGAATCCATCCGATTGATGCTAACATTTATAGCACATCGAGGGTTCAAGTTATATCAAATGGATGTCAAATCGACCTTTCTAAATGATTTAATTAGAGAAGAGGTCTATGTCGAACAACCTGTTGGTGCAGAAAGCACCAAAGTCAAACCTGTGTTTTGATAATGGCAACAGGTTCAAAAGTTAAGTCTTATTTGTTATCTAACATGTCACTTGAGTGTGCAGAGTAAAAAGCCCTAGCGAAGGACTGCTAGGCACTGGCGAAGGAATGCCAGAGTGAAAAGCCCCAGCGAAGGACAGCTAGGCACTGGCGAAGGAATGCCAGAATGAAAAGCCCTGGCGAAGGACTGCTAGGCGCCAGGCGAAGGACAGCTTGGGACTGAAGCCCTAGCGAAGGAATGCTAGGCACCGGGTGAAGGACAGCTCGGCATCCAAAACCTGGCAAAGGACCGTCAGGCAAAAGTCCAACCAGAGGAACGGTTGGCATCAGGTACACTCTCCCGAGAGGAGTAGGTGAGGACGCGTTCCCCGTCGAGGGAACAGTAGGCGTCGGTTCGACCTAGGGTTCCATTTTGGTGACCCAAAGTCAGAACCAAGACAGCTAAGGCTGTATAATCTAATAATTTATTGTTTTATTGTGTTTTGGACTAACCCTGGATGCAGGACCGAAGGAACGTGTGTCTGCAGCTCAGAGAGCCTCATAGGAATGAGGCAACAGCTGACCAGGGCGCCCGGAGTGTCCCGGGCGCCCCCAAGGTGAACTCAAAACACAACAAAGCAAAGATAGCTTCGACAGTTCAACTCCCGGGCGCCCCCGTGCTCCCGGGCGCCCCCGCTGCTCCCGGGCGCCCCCTGCGCTGCGGGCGCCCCCAGGGCCAGCTACCGAAGCGCACCCTCGCGAAGCCAAAGGATAGAGTTTGACCCGGTCAACCCGGGCGCCCTGGTCAAACCTGATCCCGATTTTGAAGGGATCAGATGTTGACCGCACTGAAGATGGATCGGGTGACACGTGGGGGGCGCCCCCGACGTCCCGGCGCCCCCGACGTCCCGGGCGCCCCCAGGCCCTATATAAAGGGCCCTCGACCCCCTAGCTTCGAACAACACTTCAATTCAACGCTTCAACGCTCTTCTGCTCCCGCGCTCTGCCCCGGAAACCTCCCAACTCGAGCTGACGACGTCCTGCCTCCGGAAAAAGTCAATCCACTCCGGACGTCGGTAAAGAAGAGCTATTTTGGTTTACTGTACTGAATTCTGTTAAATATTTTTGTAAACTACTTTTGCGACATATAGAATTGCCCGCAGAAAATGGTCAACGACCGTGGGCCTTGGAGTAGGAGTCGACCTAGGCTCCGAACCAAGTAAAAACTATTGTGTTTGCGTGTGTTGTGTTTTTCCGCTGTGCAATTTCTCTTTAACTAAAATCCGAATGATTTCTGATATTCACCCCCCCTCTATCGGTTCTCTCGATCCAACAAGTGGTATCAGAGCGGGGAAGTTCAAACTTGGTGCAACCACCAGTTTGAATTTTTTTTCGGATTTTTATTTTCTTTTTCTCGTTCGAATTTTCTTTAAATATTTTGTTCAAATTTTCTTTTTCCCGTTAATCGAGGTTGGTGCAACACCCCTCGCTATTTCATTTTATTCATCCCGCACTACTAATCCAAGACCTAGTCTTGGAAATTTTTTTTGTGTTAGTTTTCTGTTTCAGATTAAATGGCCATACAAGAAGGATTTAGCACCGCCAGACCTCCACTTTTCAGTGGAGAAGACTTTTCCTACTGGAAAAGTCGAATGGAGGTCCACCTGAAAACTCAGGTGGACATGTGGATCATCATCCAGTCCGGACTGGAGATCCCCAAAAACGCCGAAGGAGTACCGCAGACCTACTCAGAATGGGACAACACCCTAAAGCGCAAAATTGAAGCCGATGTAAAGGCGACCCAGACTCTCCAATGCGGATTAACAAAAGAAGAGCTGAACCGAGTGGGCCCCTTCAACAGTGCAAAGGAGCTGTGGGCAAAGCTGATCGAACTGCATGAAGGAACATCAGACATCAGGATCAGTAAGAGAGACCTGCTCCTAAACAAACTCTACACCATCAAGATGGACGACACTGAAACAGCAGCCCAACTCCACGCACGCATACAAGAATTGATGAATGGTCTTCACACTATAGGTCACAAGGTAGAAAACCGTGACCTAATAAGGTATGCTCTAAACGCCTTCCCTAGGAACACCTTGTGGGCATCTATGGTAGATGCATACAAGGTCTCAAGGGATCTTTCTAAAATAAAATTAGACGAATTATTTTCCGAATTAGAACTGCACGAACAAACTAACTTCAATATGGTCGAGAAAGGAATTGCCTTTGTTGCAGGAAAAATTGGAAGATCAACAAAGAAGAAACCTCAACCAGAACCCGAGTCTAACTCAGACTCAGACGCAGAAGATGAAGAAGGAAATCAATCTGAGCTAGTCCGACTGGCTCGAAGCTACTATAAAAAATTGAAGAACCAAGCCAACACACGGAGGACAAGCCGAAGAAAGGACGAACCAGCTGAACCCGCGAATAACAAAAACAAGCCCAACGTAACCTGCTACGAGTGCAAGAAGAAGGGCCACTACAAGACGGAGTGTCCAAACCTAAAGGAGAACAAAAAGATAAGAAGAAAGAAAGCACTCCAAGCAACCTGGGACGAATCTTCATCAGAAGAAGAAGAAGAAGAACCCCAGTCAAATCTACTAGCACTGACCGCTTCAGAAGAAGTTGAGACCGAGTCAGAGTCAGAAAAGGACGACGGCAGACTAACCTTTTCAGAAGACGGCGAAATCAAGGTAAGCGGTTTCAATAAAAGTCAATTAAACGATTTAATTTCATATCTTTCTCGAGATCTGGCGAAAGCCAAACTCCGAGTCGAATCCCTCCGACAGGAAGTAAAACTCCTGAAGAGGGAGCTGACTCTAAAATCCTTAGCCGAGAAAATTCAAGAAGGAACTCCTACTCAAGTTGAAAAACTTGAGAAAGAGAACTCCTCCCTGAAAACTCAGGTTAAGGATCTTAGAGCGCCTTAGAACGATTCACTTCTGGTTCCAAGGGTCTTGACATGATTCTTGGAAAACAGAAGTCCTTCTAATCCATCCGGACTTGGCTATAGAACCAAATCCNGGAGTCGACCTAGGCTCCGAACCAAGTAAAAACTATTGTGTTTGCGTGTGTTGTGTTTTTCCGCTGTGCAATTTCTCTTTTCTAAAATCCGAACGATTTCGATATTCACCCCCCCTCTATCGGTTCTCGATCCAACAAGTGGTATCAGAGCGGGGAAGTTCAAACTTGGTGCAACCACCAGTTTGAAATTTTTTTCGGATTTTTATTTTCTTTTTCTCGTTCGAATTTTCTTTAAATATTTCGTTCGAATTTTCTTTTTCCCGTTAATCGAGGTTGGTGCAACACCCCTCGCTATTTCATTTATTCATCCCGCACTACTAATCCAAGACCTAGTCTTGGAAATTTTTTTTGTGTTAGTTTTCTGTTTCAGATTAAATGGCCATACAAGAAGGATTTAGCACCGCCAGACCTCCACTTTTCAGTGGAGAAGACTTTTCCTACTGGAAAAGTCGAATGGAGGTCCACCTGAAAACTCAGGTGGACATGTGGATCATCATCCAGTCCGGACTGGAGATCCCCAAAAACGCCGAAGGAGTACCGCAGACCTACTCAGAATGGGACAACACCCTAAAGCGCAAAATTGAAGCCGATGTAAAGGCGACCCAGACTCTCCAATGCGGATTAACAAAAGAAGAGCTGAACCGAGTGGGCCCCTTCAACAGTGCAAAGGAGCTGTGGGCAAAGCTGATCGAACTGCATGAAGGAACATCAGACATCAGGATCAGTAAGAGAGACCTGCTCCTAAACAAACTCTACACCATCAAGATGGACGACACTGAAACAGCAGCCCAACTCCACGCACGCATACAAGAATTGATGAATGGTCTTCACACTATAGGTCACAAGGTAGAAAACCGTGACCTAATAAGGTATGCTCTAAACGCCTTCCCTAGGAACACCTTGTGGGCATCTATGGTAGATGCATACAAGGTCTCAAGGATCTTTCTAAAATAAATTAGACGAATTATTTTCCGAATTAGAACTGCACGAACAAACTAACTTCAATATGGTCGAGAAAGGAATTGCCTTTGTTGCAGGAAAAATTGGAAGATCAACAAAGAAGAAACCTCAACCAGAACCCGAGTCTAACTCAGACTCAGACGCAGAAGATGAAGAAGGAAATCAATCTGAGCTAGTCCGACTGGCTCGAAGCTACTATAAAAAATTGAAGAACCAAGCCAACACACGGAGGACAAGCCGAAGAAAGGACGAACCAGCTGAACCCGCGAATAACAAAAACAAGCCCAACGTAACCTGCTACGAGTGCAAGAAGAAGGGCCACTACAAGACGGAGTGTCCAAACCTAAAGGAGAACAAAAAGACAAGAAGAAAGAAAGCACTCCAAGCAACCTGGGACGAATCTTCATCAGAAGAAGAAGAAGAAGAACCCCAGTCAAATCTACTAGCACTGACCGCTTCAGAAGAAGTTGAGACCGAGTCAGAGTCAGAAAAGGACGACGGCAGACTAACCTTTTCAGAAGACGGCGAAATCAAGGTAAGCGGTTTCAATAAAAGTCAATTAAACGATTTAATTTCATATCTTTCTCGAGATCTGGCGAAAGCCAAACTCCGAGTCGAATCCCTCCGACAGGAAGTAAAACTCCTGAAAGAGGGAGCTGACTCTAAATCCTTAGCCGAGAAAATTCAAGAAGGAACTCCTACTCAAGTTGAAAAACTTGAGAAAGAGAACTCCTCCCTGAAAACTCAGGTTAAGGATCTTAGAGCAGCCTTAGAACGATTCACTTCTGGTTCCAAGGGTCTTGACATGATTCTTGGAAAACAGAAGTCCGTTCTAAATCCATCCGGACTTGGCTATAGAACCAAATCTCGGCAAAGATCTTACTTTGCTGTACTGAATCAGTCCAGAAGTAAAGTTCAGGCATGGGTACCTAAACTGTGCCTGAACAAACCAACTGGATCAAATCAGTATTGTATCCCCAAGGACAAGATTCACATCTTGCCTAATTATTATCGTGGCTATAGTCCAGGGGGAGCCAAATTAAAAATTATTTTTATTGTTAAATAAAAATTTAATTCTTGATTGCAAATTGCATGTTTGATTGTTTATTTAAATTTTTGCAATTTACCATGCTTAGACTTAGGTTAGTATAAGGACAGAACAAACTTAACTGAAACTTGAAAACATAGTATTGGGTGGAGGTGAGATGATAGTACGTTAGGGAAACCAATTCTAATAAGATCAAGTTCACTTGGTCTCTTTAGACTGGTGAAACTAGCCGAAGCTACCGATCCAAAATCCAAACTAGTTAGACCAGAACTTTTTCAAAGATTAATTTTGAAAATGAAACTTCATTAAACGGCTTTGTCAAGGAAAGGGTTGATGATCCAATAAGGCTACGACCAAAGAAGGCCTAGTGCCTCGCCAAGACCTGGAAGCCAATTTTTGAGTTTCAAATTCAAATTACTTTTTGTAAAATTCAAATCTAACACAATTTTTAGTTAAGTATAAATTCAAACATCTCCTTTCAAAATAAATTGAAATGTTTTCAAAAATTAATTACGATTTTCAAAATAAATCATGGCTTTCAAAATAATTTTACTTATCAAAACCTGTCTCACAAAACCTATAAGACAAACGTGATTGAAAACCCTAGATTGGGTGAGACAGTAAAAATAAACCCAATTATAATTACTTTAATACCTATATAGTAGTCAACTTGGTCAAACCATGGTCAATATAGTCAAACCATGGTCAAAGTAGTCAAACCATAGTCAAACCATGGTCAAAACAGTCAAACCATGGTCAAACCGATTAAACCATGGTTAAATGATGACAAGACATAAAATTTGTCCTTACCTATACTATTCCGGGCGCCCGGGACCACACGGGCGCCCCCTCCCATACCTTTTCCTTCCCTCGAGACATAAAAGCTGCCTCTGCCTTTGACTGGGGTGCCCGGAACCACGCGGGCGCCCCCATCGCACTCGATGCAGCAAAAGCTGCAAAGGCAGCCTGACGAGGGCACCCGGGCTGTCCCGGGCGCCCCCAACCAGCCAAAGACACTGCCTTTGGCAGCAACCCTGACCGGGGCGCCCGGAACGTCCCGAGCGCCCCCACTGGTCTGCCTATATAAGGCACCCGAATTCCCCCTCTCTTCCCACACCAAAATCAACTTCCTTATTCACTTCTTTCCCTCCAAGGAGATCTTGCAAGTCCTCATCCTCAACCATGCCTCCCCGAGCTATCCGGTATAAATTTTATTTATTTTTATTGCATTTAAATTTATTTTCAATGCAATATCTTCATGCTTTCTTATTTTCCTTAACTTAGAAGACGCCGACCAAACCCGGCCAACCTCGATGCCGAACCAAGTCCGGACCCTAGATTCCCTACCCTAGACTTATGCAATAAGTTTGCTCAAACCATTTACAAGCCTATTAAAATAAGTTATCTTAATAGGCACTTTTTTACCCAATCATGCCCCGTAGCCATGAATATTATCAACTTCTATCAATTAGATAATCTTGTCTTCTGCACTCATACCTTTAATGAATCCTTATGTGCAGAATTCTACAATAACATAATTCGACAAGATAATCTCATGTTTCACACTACTGTCCAAGGGATACCTTTGTCCATAACCCCTACTTTGTTGAACCGGTTCCTTGGACTACGACCCTCTCAGTCCACATTTTGCTGCTATCCACCTAGGAATCCTCCATTTGATCCCCCCTATTCTCACATTACCTTAGATACTATCCACGCCTACTTCTATAGGGAAGCTAGACTCCCCGCAAATAGACGTTTCCAAGCCGTTGACCTTCAGGCACAGGACTATGCCCTGTACAGAGTCCTGGTCCGCTGTATCCTACCACTCTCCACTAGAGATCTCGGGACCATGCGACCCTTTCATGCCTTTCTTTTGTATGCCCTAGTCCATCACCTTGACCTAGACATTAGACTACACATGTTTCATACTATTCTACATGCGTCCAGTGTCATGACCCAGGGACGAGTGCGTACTCCATTCTGCCACATTATCACTTCTCTCCTTCATCACCACGGTCGTGACATAACCGTGGGTGAAATAACCGCTATGATCGACTTTGATGAGATAGGATTTAGGAACTTCTCGTTAGCGGGACTAGAGGTATCGACCACCGGGGTTCTTAGTTGGAGACGACAATAGGCCGGGGCTCTAATCGACTCAGACGAGGAGGTCAAAGTCGACGTTGGAGATATTGCTGCAGCAGCCTGAGCACACATCGACGAGCCCGCTCCACCGACACTCTACCAGAGAGTGACACATTTAGAGACACAGGTTCAGAGTCTCTGAGAGGAGGTCGAAGCCTATCATATCGAGCAGATGGACGCTCGTCGAGCTGATCGAGAAGTGGCTGATGCACGATTCATTGAAATGATGGCACGATTCGATTCATGGCAGCCTGGCCCATCTGATCATCCCGATCCCTCGTCCTAGATTTGCTTAGTATTGTACCAGTACCTATTTGACTGCCCCTACTCAGTAGGGTTGACTTATGTTTGACAGTATGACTGTGTTGACTATTCTATATTGACTAGCTTATGAGTACTGGTTTGTTGTCAATTCAGCAGTTAGGATTGTGCTCTGTAGAATAGATTAACTCTACTGTTGATTTTCTTTCTGCTTTACTTGATTTAAAAATCAGTTTCTAAAATTAGAATTTTGAAAAACTGTTTTACTAATTTCAAAATCAGTTTGTTTTAAATCTTTTTCGACTTAGTTTTCTTTCAAAACTACCCCCTTTCAAAACTAGGGCTTTTTCGCAAATGGACTTAGCTTAGGCCCTAACCCTAGAACTACATGCACCTATAGATTTAGAAGCCAGCATCTCACAAGCACCTTAGGGTACTTTTGGTTGATAACTTAGAAAGGGTTGAGATGCTTAGGTCTTTGCCTTAATTCAAGATGCTTTAAGTCAGTGCATCTGCAGTAATTGGGGCACTAAATACAGCTTTTACAGCAATCCAGTTAAGTGTCAACTTTAGAAAATCTAACTTTAACAGAAACACTTAACTTGACTAACCCTAGCAAAAACTACTGCTTATAACAATTAGTAAGTAGCTAAATGGGTTAGACAGGTCCCTACAAGAGAAAATTAACTGATTTGGTCTAAGTCTTGGTTCAGTACAGCAAAATCATTTTTTTTAAGTCATTTTTTTATGCAATTTAATTTCTGCAATATCTATCTGTTTTTGATATATGGCAAAGGGGGAGAGATAGGAAAGGAGAGAGTTCAAATTTTTTAAATTTTTTCAAACTCTCAAAATGTTTTTTTAAAAAGTTAGCTACTTTTCAAAACCTTTCTAGAAATACTTAAGTCTTTTGTTTTAAGAAAAACCTATTAAGTACTTAAGCTTATTAAGTACTAAGTTATTCAAAGTACAAACTTTTATAAGTACTTTAACCTTAAGTTTTTCAAAACTTTTTAGCTTAAGGTTTTCAAAACTTTTATAAGTACTTTAAGCTTAGCTTAAGTTTTTCAAAACTTTTTAGCTTAAGTTTTTCAAAACTTTTATAAGTATTTTAAGCTTAAGCCTTTCAAAACTTTTATAAAGTACTTTAAACTTTTATAAGTACTCGAAACTCATGCTTTCAAAAATTTCTTCTATGTACTTTTAAAACTTGAGTTATCAAAAGATTTCTAAAGCACCTAAACTTAAGTTTTCAAAGTGCAAAATCATTCTAAGTAAAGTTTTTTATAAAAACTTAGAACCCCACGAAGTTTTGAAAAATCTAGGGGGAGATTCTCTCCAGGGGGAGGGAACAAATTTTTATTCTTTTGATTAAACTTAACTTTTTGAACTAGGGTTGCCATAAATCAAAAAGGGGGAGATTGTTGGTGCAGAAAGCACCAAAGTCAAACCTGTGTTTTGATAATGGCAACAGGGTTCAAAAGTTAAGTCTTATTTGTTATCTAACATGTCACTTGAGTGTGTAGAGTAAAAAGCCCTAGCGAAGGACTGCTAGGCACTGGCGAAGGAATGCCAGAGTGAAAAGCCCTAGCGAAGAACAGCTAGGCACTGGCGAAGGAATGTCAGAATGAAAAGCCCTGGCGAAGGACTGCTAGGCGCCAGGCGAAGGACAGCTTGGGACTGAAGCCCTAGCGAAGGAATGCTAGGCACCGGGCGAAGGACAGCTCGGCATCCAAGACCTGGCAAAGGACCGTCAGGCAAAAGTCCAACCAGAGGAACGGTTGGCATCAGGTACACTCTCCCGAGAGGAGTAGGTGAGGACGCGTTCCCCGTCGAGGGAACAGTAGGCGTCGGTTCGACCTAGGGTTCCATTTTGGTGACCCAAAGTCAGAACCAAGACAGCTAAGGCTGTATAATCTAATAATTTATTATTTTATTGTGTTTTGGACTAACCCTGGATGCAGGACCGAAGGAACGTGTGTCTGCAGCTCAGAGAGCCTCAAAGGAATGAGGCAACAGCTGACCAGGGCGCCCGGAGTGTCCCGGGCGCCCCCAAGGTGAACTCAAAACACAACAAAGCAAAGACAGCTTTGACAGTTCAACTCCCGGGCGCCCCCGCTGCTCCCGGGCGCCCCCTGCGCTGCGGGCGCCCCCAGGGCCAGCTACCGAAGCGCACCCTCACGAAGCCAAAGGATAGAGTTTGACCCAGTCAACCCGGGCGCCCCCAGCGCTCCGGGCGCCCCGGTCGAACCTGATCCTGATTTTGAAGGGATCAGATGTTGACCGCACTGAAGATGGATCGGGTGACACGTGGGGGGGCGCCCCCGACGTCCCGGGCGCCCCCAGGCCCTATATAAAGGTCCTCGACCCCAAGCTTTGAACAACACTTCAATTCAACGCTTCAACGCTCTTCTGCTCCCGCGCTCTGCCCCGAAAACCTCCCAACTCGAGCTGACGACGTCCTGCTGCTCTGGAAAAAGTCAATCCACTCCAGACGTCGGTAAAGAAGAGCTATTTTGGTTTACTGTACTGAATTCTGTTAAATATTTTTGTAAACTACTTTTGCGACATATAGAATTGCCCGCAGAAAACGGTCAACGACCGTGGGCCTTGGAGTAGGAGTCGACCTAGGCTCCGAACCAAGTAAAAACTATTGTGTTTGCGTGTGTTGTGTTTTTCCGCTGTGCAATTTCTCTTTAACTAAAATCCGAACGATTTCCGATATTCACCCCCCCTCTATCGGTTCTCTCGATCCAACACAACCTCCGGGGTTTGAGAGTACCGAATTTCCAAACCACGTGTTCAAGCTCAAAAAGACACTTTATGGCCTTAAACAAGTACCCCCAAGCTTGATACGAGCGATTGTCGACGTTTTTAATTGAAAAAGGCTTTGTAAGAGGCCAAATAGACCCTACAATATTTCTACGGAGAGATGGTGACAATATTTTTGTAGCCCAAGTATATGTCGATGACATAATTTGTGGCTCAAATAACAAGGACTATTTAAATGAGTTCATTGGACACATGGAAAGTGAATTTGAAATGAGTCTAGTGGGAGAGTTGACTTTCTTCCTTGGACTTGAAATCAAACAAATCCGAGATGGGATCCATGTGCACCAATCGAAGTATACTCAAGAAATGCTTCGAAAATTCAACATGAGTGATTCAAAAGAGGTAACCACTCCCATGGCTACAAACACAAGATTAGACAATGATGAGAGTGGTAAACCTGTTGATTTGACTCTATATCGGAGCATGATAGGTAGTTTACTATACCTCACAGCTAGTCGACCTGATATTCTTTTCGCTGTGGGTATGTGCGCAAGGTATCAAGTTTGTGCCAAGGAATCTCACTTAATCGCTGTTAAGAGGATTTTGAGATATCATAAAGGTACAATTGGAGTCGGTCTTGTTGATGCAGTCTGACCCTGATTGTTGTTTTGGTGTTGACATCGATTTTAGTTTAGGTTGATGATTATGATGATTATGATTAAGTCCTGATCGGGGATCAGACATGGTATGGAAAATCCTAGCTTGGAGGGCTAGGTGTTGGAAAATCCTAACCTGGAGGGTTAGGTGTGGAAAATCCTAGCTTGGAGGGCTAGGTGTTGAAAAGTCGTAATTCGGAAGGGTTGGGTGAAAAGTCCTAGCTTGGAGGGCTAGGTGAAAAGTCCTAACTTGGAGGGTTAGGTGAAAAGTCCCAACTTGGAGAGTCAGGTGAAAAAGTCCTGGCTTGGAGGGTCAGGTCCTAGCTTGGAGGGCTAGGTATGGAAAGTTCTAACTCGGAAGGTTGGGTGAAAAGTCCTAGCTTGGAGGGCTAGGTGAAAAGTCCTAACTTGGAGGGTTAGGTGAAAAGTCCAAACTGGAGAGTTAGTGGAAAAACCCTGGCTTGGAGAGTCAGGTCCTAGCTTGGAGGGCTAGGTTGGAGCCCCTGGATCAGTCTGGTGACCGATCAGGGAGTTGGCACGGTGCTCTTTCGTGGATCGGTCTGGTGACCGATCCAGCGATGACTGACCGGTCTGGTGACCAATCAGGGAGTATGCGTTTCACCCACTATTTGGCTCCTGATCGGTCTGGTGACCGATCAGGGAGCACACAGTGATGTTGAGTTCCCTTGCTGATCTGCTCCTGATCGATCTGTGGACCGATCAGGATCACTGTGCAGATCGTTCTGGAGAACGATCCAGCGTCGCAGGTTCCTCTCTATGATCGATCAGGACGGAGCTTGATCTGTCTGGTCATGACCTGATCGGTCTGGTGACCGATCAGGAGGCTCCCTGATCGGTCCGGTGATCGATCAGGAGGTTTGGACTGCGAAGCTCAGAAATCGCCCAATAATGGGGTGGATCGGTCTGGTGATCGATCCACAACCTGGGATCGGTCTGGTGATCGATCCAGGAGAATCCCAAAGAAATCGCAATTTCTGATTGAGCGTTGGGGACCGATCAGGATGAAGCCTGATCGGTCTGGACCCAACCTGATTGGTCTGGTGACCGATCAGGAGGCTCTCTGATCGGTCCGGTGACCGATCACTTTAATTCAAAATGCACTGTCAGACGCTCTGATCGCGTCTGAACGTATCCGATTCTCTGCGTTTCATCTCTGATGCTAGATTTGCTACTTGATATACTGTCCTAATACCTTGATTAAGCTGCAGGTGACAGGGAAGGATTCAAACACTCAAGGAGAGTCAATGGAGACCTTTCCTTGGAGCAGGTTTGCCTGTTTTTCCATCTCAGGTTGCAACGGGCACTGGCGCTGGCTGGAGCTGCTGTCTGGGGCTGGTCTGAGGGAGGCTCAGGGAGTCCAGAGGAGCTCAGAGGTAGCAGCTGGAGGCTGCAGGGAGATGGTGTCACCTGATACTCAGTGGAGGAACAAAAGGAGCGGAGAAGAGTTGGCTGAGCAGAATTCGGCTGCTTGAGTTCTTGCTGTGCGCCTTTGTGTTCTCCACAACTTGCTTGCGTGTTTTGAAGTTCCATCACCTTGAGCAAGCTACTGCAATCTTGAAGCAACCATCCCTTGCTTGAGCACTTGGAGGAAAGAACAAGAGGCTTCAAGTCCAATAGCGAGAAGACACGGGGAAAGAGTTCTTGCGTGAGATCGTCGCTGGGTGGAGCTCAGGAGGAAGCTTGCTGTGTTCTTGTCTTTGCTAGTGCTAAGTAAGATCTTTCTTGTGTTTCATTGTGCTTAAACCTATATCTGTGATTAAAACACTGTGGAGAGGTTTCTCTACCGAGAAGGAGATTGCTTACTATCCGGTGTTCACCGGGGCTTGATCTGCCGACGATCAAGGGATCGCCCACCTTACGGGCATGCCAAGGAGTAGGGGCAAGTTATCCCCGAACCTTGTAAACCCTCCTTGTTAGTGATCTTGCTAGTTGTGTTAGTTTGCTTTCGTTTTCTGTTTTTCTGCATACTCTGTGTTTGCTACTTCCGCTGTGCTACTAACAAATCTAAGTGCAGAACTTTGAATAGCTTAAAGTCCAAGTGATTGGATATATTCACCCCCCTCTCTAGCCATCCGGGTTCCAACAGGTCTTTGGTATCCCCGTACCGAATCATTTGATCTGATTGGCTATACCAATTCCGACTACGCTGGATGTAAGTTGGATCGAAAAAGCACAAGTGGTGGTTGCCAATTTCTTGGATCATCTTTAGTTAGTTGGTCAAGTCGGAAGCAACATTGTGTTGCTCTCTCCACGACTGAGGCAGAATATATCGCCATAGGAGAAAGCGTATCACAATTGTTGTGGATGATTCACACTCTAGAGGACTATGGATTAAGTTACAAATGTGTGCAAGTGTTGTGTGATAACATCAGCACAATTAATCTAACCAAGAATCCAGTCCATCATTCTAGGACCAAACATATTGAAGTGCGTCACCACTTCATTAGGGATCATGTTGCTAGGGGAGATATTGTACTCTCACATGTAGAGTCCAAATCAAACCTCGCTGACATTTTCACTAAACCACTCCCCGAAAATGAGTTTAGTTTCTTAAGAAGGGAGTTGGGAATGCGTCGTGCCTCATAGGATCAAAATGCATCCAAAACCCTTTATGATCATTTCGAAATTGTTGGGATACAATTGGGTAACTTTGGGAACATCTCACACAAACTATAAGGTTTCCCAAAATGTTTTTGTTTGCTAGAAATGGGGTGAGATGTTAGGTTTAACTCAATTTCTCAAAATGCCAATGCATCCCTTGAGAAATTAAGTTGACGACATAAAAATCACTTCGGTGACCAAGTATGGGGAAAACCAATGCATAACACATGTGTATTTGGCTCCATGATCATACTTGGACATTCCAATCAAGGAAACTTGATTGGAAACCTGATTTTGACACAATCTTGATTGAAATTGTTTGAATGATTGTTGATTGAGTTTGACTCCACTTGGGTGGAGCAAAGTGATTTGTTTGAACCATAAGGACATTTGATCCTTGTTTAGAAATCAATTATAGTCAAGGGATCACTTCCAAGATCGATATCCTTCATCAGATCCCTTCAGGAATCGTGTAAAAATCTGAAACTGCAAGTTTCAGATCGTATCAGGGAGTATCAGGAACCCTGATCGGTCATTGGACCGATCAGGCGTAGGGTTGATCGGTCCCTGGATCGATCTGGCTCCCTCCTGTGGTGATCGGTCCACAGACCGATCAGAGGGGCAGCAGTGACTTTATGAAATATTGTCCAAACATTCTGTGCTTGCCTGGATCGGTCCCCAGACCGATCTGGCACCCTGTGGTGATCGGTCCACAGACCGATCAGGAGGGCTTCCCGAATATCATCCGACCCTACTGATCGCATCCTGATCGATCAACCGATCGATCAGGATCCTGCCTGATCGGTCACCTGACCTATCAGGACCAGGCCAGTCCGATCAGGCCAGAGCTTGATCGGTCTGGGCGCTCTCAGATCGAACAGTGATCCGCTCAATCACATTAAATTTCGGTTGGTGGACCGATCCACCAACCTAATAACTTCGTGTAAACCCCTCATCTCCCAAGCCCTATCGCCGAATCTTTCTTCATCCCGTGCGAGCGCCTTCCCTGCATCTTCTTCTTCCTCTTGCGAGTGAACTTTTGTGTGCGCGAGTGCGGTTCTGAGAAGACTTCCTGCGAGTGTTTCCTTTTCTTCTGCAAGTCCCTTCTTGCTCAAGATCGTGCGCTCATCTCTTGCGCCGTGAGCTTCTCCTGCGCAAGCCTCTTCTTCCAGACTCCAAGATCTTCATCACTACACATCAATGGCACCTAAGTAAGCGTTTGTGTTTAGTTTGTCGTACAGATCAGTTCATTGATTGTGTATTTGCGCTAATCATGGTCATTCTTTTGGTGTTCTTATGTTGTGCCGTGACCTCATGTGTTGGCCGTGACCCTACCTTGCTATGTCTTACCTTTGATCAAATGTCTTACCTTATGATTATGTCTTCGTGATCAAATCTTGGGTCCTTGATTAAACTATGTTCATATGTTCAATTTGATCATGTCCAATTGATTCAAACTATGTGTGTGATCAACTCTTGGTTAAACCTATGCTCATTTGATCAATGCTTTATGTACATTTGATTATTCTATTTCATGACCAATTCTCATATTGATCTTGTGATCTTTCAATTTGTGTCATGATTCCCTTTATGCGGATTCTTGCTATGATCTTTTCCAACCTTTAGGAAATCATCTAAGGGAAAGGAACCAATGAAGGGAAGCTCAAGGGGCAAAGGCCCTTCATCATCTATACCTCCTTCGGGACCTCCTCCACCTCCACATACTAGGTTTCAAAACATTCATTATGCTCTAGATTTTCTATGGCACAACTTCAAACTGATGCCATGTCGGACTGTGGATCAAACCTTTATCTACGAACATTGTCCAACAGTTCGGCAAATTATTGAACATTATAATCTTCAATCCATTCTGTACCTTGAGAGGCCAATCAACTTTGATTTGATCTCTGAATTCTATAACAACATGGTCAGTGGGGAGGGCACGGGGTGGAGAACCCGTGTTGCCAGTGTCGACCTTAGTTTTAATCGATCTATTTTCACTAACTTTCTTGGCTGTCGTCGGTCAGAAAATGATTTTTCTCTCTACCCTTATCTTCCTGATCCTCTTCCGGTTCCCTTTGATGGAGTCACTCCTAATTCCATCTACGAGTATTTTCTAGGCCATCCCAGGGCAAGGGGTTCCGGTGAGCGCACTCGTGATTTTTCCACATTTCCTGCTCTTCGCCTTTCCCCCATTGAGTATGTTTTGTTTAAGATCATCACGAATTGTCTCCTTCCGACTACTTCGAAACACCTAGATGAGATTCACCCGTTCCACTGCTTGATGCTCTACGGGATGCATCAGCAGTTAGACTTTAACCCAGTGGCTTCAGTCTATTTCTCCATCATTGTCCACAGTCAGATGTACGGTCAGACAGTCTACATGCCGTTTGGCCACATCATTACTGCTTGGCTCCAGTCCGTAGGTATCGATGTTTCACAGGGCCGCATTGTGCCCATGGTTCGACAGGACTGCCGTCTGGATCGTCGCATGCTCTCTCAGTCCGGCATTGTTGTCGAGCCGCAGGGGCTAAGGTGGAAGGATCGACGACATGTGGGGAAGTTATCAGGAGCAGTCCCTGATCAGGAGCCATCCACTGGTGCTGAGGATTATGATGAATGGACTCCTGATCTACGCTGGCAAGTTGCGGAGTTAGAGCAGTTGATGTAGCGCGAGCTACATATTTCCGAGCTCTGGCACCAGGAGGTCAGCTCAGAGTTTCAGTCTTTCGATCGCCGTCTCGATGCTCCAGCATCTGATGTCTCTGAGATCAGCTCACTACAGGACACTTGGTATGAGGAGTGGTATCATCATACGTTTCCTGGTGGTGCGTCCCCCAGCTGCCCTCCGCCAGGAGGTGTTATATATATTGCTGATTCTTCAGACGATGACCAAGCGGAGGATTGATGACATTGACTGTTTTGATGAGTGTCATATTTGGTTGTGCTCAGTTCTTTTGAGGTGTCTTGACCTTGATGCGAAATGATGCATATGATACTTTGCATGTATTTTATGTTTGCCTTACCATGTTTTGATTGTTGGCATGTATGTGTGTTCACATGATTACTATCTGCCTGTATGCCTCATTCTATATTGCTATGTTCATGCTTATGATGCCATGTTCATATGATGCATATGCTTGTTTTACCATGCCCTACTTTTGTCATATGTGCTCATATGTTTATCAAAAAACAATCATATCTTTATTGTTTTGGGATACCCCTAGGGTTGAGGGGGAGTATGGTTAAACTTAACAGCCTCTCTAGACCCTTTTCGGTGTTCGACAAAGGGGGAGAGTGTGGTTGGTTAAGTTTAGGATGATCATGTTGTAGGGGGAGGATCCTGATTCCCCTATGATTCTGAATTGAGAAATTGATTGGGAATCCCTAAACTTAAAATCGGATTGTCAAACAAAAAAAAGGGGGAGATTGTTGATGCAGTCTGACCCTGATTGCTGTTTTGGTGTTGACATCGATTTTAGTTTAGGTTGATGATTATGATTATGATTAAGTCCTGGTCGAGGATTAGACATGGTATGGAAAATCCTAGCTTGGAGGGCTAGGTGTTGGAAAATCCTAACCTGGAGGGTTAGGTGTGGAAAATCCTAGCTTGGAGGGCTAGGTGTTGGAAAGTCCTAATTCGGAAGGGTTGGGTGAAAAGTCCTAGCTTGGAGGGCTAGGTGAAAAGTCCTAACTTAGAGGGTTAGGTCAAAATTCCCAACTTGGAGGGTTAGGTGAAAAAGTCCTGGCTTGGAGGGTCAGGTTTGGAAAAGTCCTAATTCGGAAGAGTTGGGTGAAAAGTCCTAGCTTGGAGGGTTAGGTGAAAAGTCCTAACTTGGAGGGTTAGGTGAAAATTCCCAACTTGGAGGGTTAGGTGAAAAAGTCCTAGCTTGGAGAGCTAGGTTGGATGAAACCCTAGCTTGGAGGGCTAGGTTTGAGTCCCTGGATCGGTCTGGTGACCGATCAGGGATGTTGGCACGCTGCTCTTTCGTGGATCGGTCTGGTGACCGATCCAACGATGACTGATCGGTCTGGTGACCGATCAGGGAGCGCACAGACCGATCAGGGAGCGCACAGTGAGGTTGGGAACCTTCTGTGTGGCTCCTGATCGGTCCGATGACCGATCAGGGAGCAGGCCGTTGCCTTGTTGCTTGGCTCCTGATCGGTCCGGTGACCGATCAGGGAGCAGGCAGCTTACTTACTGCCTTGCTTCTGATCGGTTTGGTGACCGATCAGGGAGCGAACAGTGAGTTGAGTTCCCTCGCTGATCAGCTCCTGAACGGTCTGGTGACCGATCCACGACTTAGGATTTGATTTCCGCAGTTTCTGTTCACTCAGACGTGGACCGATCAGGCATGAGCCTGATCGAACAGGGAGCTACCTAATCGGTCTGGTGATCGATCAGGCTTGTGTCACCGCGAGAGATGGGAGTCCCAGCAAAGCGGTGGATCGGTCTGGTGACCGACCCACGAGCCTTGGATCGGTCCGGTGACCGATCACTTTAATTCAAATTGCACTGTCAGACGCTCTGATCACGTCTGACCATATTCGATTCTCTGCATTTGATCCCTGATACTTGATTTACTGAGTGATATGCTGTGCTAATGCTCTGATTAAGCTGCAGGTGGCAGGGAAGGATTCAAACACTCAAGGAGAGTCAACGGAGGCCTTTCCTTGGAGCTGTTGGGAACGAGATGGCTATAGAGGGGGGGGGTGAATATAGACAATCGCTTGCCCCTTGAAAACTTATCACGATTTCTGCAACTCAAATATCAGTAGCACAGCGGAAAGAATGGAAAACAGAGTATGCAGAAAAACCAAATGAACGCAAAACACACACAGCTAGCAAGATCGCTAACAAGGAGGGTTTACAAGGTTCGGGGATAACTTGCCCCTACTCCTTGGCGTGCCCTTGAGGTGGGCGATCCCTTGATCGTCGGCAGATCAAGCCCCGGTTAACACCGGATATGAAGCAACCTCCTTCTCGGTGGAGAAACCTCTCCACAACGTGTTTCAAACAATGATATATAATGAGCACAATGAAACAACAACAAGAAGGTCTTACTCAAACACTTAGAGAGGATAAAACACAGAAAGCTTCCCTGAGCTCCACCCAGTGGCGATCTCACGCAGACCCCTGTCTGCTTCGTGTCTTCCCACTGTCGGACTCCAAGCTTCTTGTTATCTCCCTCAAGCGCTCAAGTATGATGATTGCTCCTCAATAGCTTGCTTAGAATGGTTGAAGAACTCAAGAACAACAAGCTTCTAGCAGCAGAATGCAAGAACACAAAAAATTTCAAGAACTGCAAGTCCTCCTGAACTCAACTCTCGCGTTCCTTTTTGTTTCTCCGCCAAGCGACAGGTGACACCATCTCTGTAGCTCCCAGCTACTCAACTGCCAATGCCAGCCTCTACTGAGCTATCTCTGGACTCACTGAGCTCCTCAGTCGAGCTCCAGTCTCAGCTCCAGTCCGCAGCTCGCCGTTGCAACCTGAGATGGGAAAAGGGACAAACCTGCTCTGAGGAAAGCGCGCTTTGACTTCTCCTAGAGTGTTTGAATCCTCCCCTGTCACCTGAAACTCAATCAGAGCATTAGAGCAGAAGATCACACAGCATATCACATATCAGAAAACATACATCAGCAAATCCGATACGATCAGACACTCTGACCGCGTCTGACAGTGAAATTTGAATTAAAGTGATCGGTCACCGGACCGATCCAGGGTGTGTGGATCGATCACCAGATCGATCCACTGCTTTGCTGGGATTCCCAGCTCTCACAGCTATACACGCCTGATCGGTCACCAGACCGATCAGGGTGAATCCTGATCGGTCACCAGACCGATCAGATTGGATCCTGATCGGTCACCCAGACCGATCAAAGCAGATGAACAGTTACTTTTTAATCAAACCCAAGATTCCTGATCGGTCACCGGACCGATCCAAGACTCTGATTAGCAAGGGAACTCACTCACTGTTTGCTCCCTGATCGGTCACCAGACCGATCAGGAGCAAGACAGCAAGGAAGCAGCCTGCTCCCTGATCGGTCACCGGTCCGATCAGGAGCCACACAGTAGATTCCCAATCTCACTGTGCGCTCCTTGATCGGTCACCAGTCCGATCAGACATAGCTGGATCGGTCACCAGACCGATCCACTAAGGAGCAGCGTGCCAATGTCCCTGATCGGTCACCAGACCGATCCAGTGACTCAACCCTAGCCCTCCAAGCTAGGAATTCATACACCTTAGCCCTCCAAGCTAAGGATTTTTCCATCTAACTCTCCAAGTTGGGAATTTGCACCTAACCCTCCAAGTTAGGACTTTTCACCTAGCCCTCCAAGCTAGGACTTTTCACCTAGCCCTCCAAGCTAGGACTTTTCACCCAACTCTTCCGAGTTAGAACATCATCCAACCTAGCCCTCCAAGCTAGGCACCTGACCCTCCAAGCCAGGACTTTTTCACCTAATTCTCTAGGATGGGAATTTGCACCTAACCCTCCAGGTTAGGACTTTTCACCTAGCCCTCCAAGCTAGGACTTTTCACCCAACCTTTCCGAATTAGGACTTTTCCAACACCTAACCTCCCAGGTTAGGATTTTCCACACCTAACCCTCCAGGTTAGGATTTCCATCACCTAGCCCTCCAGACTAGGATTTTCCACACCTAACCTCCCAGGTTAGGATTTTCCATATCATGCCTAATCCTCGATCAGGACTTAATCATCATAATCATCACAATTCATCACACCTAACCTCCCAGGTTAGGATTTTCCAAATCATGCCTAATCCTCGATCAGGACTTAATCATAATCCACCTAACCTCCCAGATTAGGATTTTCCATATCATACTCATCCTCCTAAACTAAAATCGTTGTCAACACCAAAACAACAATCAGGGCCAGACTGCATCAACAGGAGCATGTTTGTCTGTTTTCCATCTCAGGTTGCAACGGACACTGGCGCTGGCTGGAGCTGCTGACTGGGGCTGGTCTGAGGGAAGCTCATGGAGTCCAGAAGAGCTCAGTGGTGGCTGGTAGTTGTAGGGGAGCAGCTGGAGGCTACAGTAAGATGGTGTCACCTGCCGCTCAAGAGGGAAACAAAAGGAGCAGTGTGGAGAAGAGCAAGGAGAACTGCTTGGTTGCCTTGGTTTTGTGCTGCGATTTCTTGCTGCGTGCTTGTGCTCTTGGCTGATCATCCACTCTTGAGATAGCTACTGTGATCTTTGAAGCAACCAACCCTTGCTTGAGCACTTGGAGGAAGGAACAAGAGGCTTTAAGTCCAACAGCGAGATGACACGGAGAAAGGGTTCTTGCGTGAGATCGTCGCTGGGTGGAGCTCGGAGAAGCTTGTTGTGTTCTTGTCTGTGCTAAGTGCTAAGTAAGATCTTTCTTGTGTTTCATTGTGCTTAAAACTATATCTTTGATTGAAACGCTGTAGAGAGTCTACTCCACCGAAAAGGAGGTTGCTTTCTATCCGGATCTTCCGGGGCTTGATCTGTCGACGATCAAGGGATCGCCCACCTTAAGGGCACGCCAAGGAGTAGGGGCAAATTATCCCCGAACCTTGTAAACCCTCTTGTTAGCGTCTTGCATTTGTGCTTAGCTTAGGGTTCTAGTTTTCTGCATACTCTGTTTCTATTCTTTCCGTTGTGCTACTAAACGGTTTAAGTGCAGAATTTTGATAAGTGCTAAAGTTCAAGTGATTGGCTATATTCAACCCCCTCTCTAGCCATCCGAGTTCCAACACTTTTTACCTAATGGACACTTGTCCTTGTAGTGTCCCTTCTTGTTGCACCCAAAGCAAATAATGTGGTCTTTTGACTTTGCTTTGGTGGAGGTGGATGCTTCTTCTTGCTCCGGTATCGAGGATGGTCTCTCCTCCCCCTCAATCATTGAATTGGAGACCTCTTCTTCTTCCCTTGATGAAGTGGATGGTTCTTCAAATTCTTATGTCACTTCACTTGAGGATATGGATGAATCTTTTTCCTCTTTCTTCTCCTCTTCTGATGTTGAGCTTCTTACCTCATCAGATTGGTCATTCTCCTCTTCTTGGACCATTAAGCCCATCTCATGGGCCTCTTCTTCTTCCTCTTCTCGTGTAGGATTTTCATGACGTGCTATCATCTTGCTCCATAGTTCATGTGCATTTTTGTACTCACCTACACGGCTAATAACATCATTAAGTAAAACATTAAGTATAATTGATATTACCTTATCATTTGCTGTTGATTGTGTTTGTTGCTCCTTATTCGAATATCGTGGTCGGAGCTTTTTTCCGTGTTTATCTTTTGGAAATTCGAATGGCTCTTCTAGCACGATCATGAAATTCCAATCTATGCCAAACCATGTCTTTATCTGCATCCTCCAATATTCGAAACTCTCGCGGTCGTAGGGAGGTGGAACATTGATTCATCCCCTAATCATTCTTCAATCGTCATTTCCTCTAGCTTTTTGCTCTCTCAGCGGTTAGTCCGTAGACGACCAAACCTCGCTCTGATACCACTTGTTGGGACCTTGTAGTACGGCTAGAGGGGGGTGAATAGCCGATCACCCACTTTGATTGTGGTTCTTCCTACAATGTTAGTGTGCGCATGCGGAAATACTAATAACACAAATAAACAAATGCTAACACAAACCGTTTACGTGGTTCAGAGATAAGATTCCTACTACACGGCTGTCCGTAAGGTGGACGATCCCAATCCGTCAGTGGATGAGTCCCCGGAAGACCTCCGGCTAGCTCTTGTCACTCCTTGTGGGTGGAGAAACTTCGCCACAAATCCACAACAACACCTGAGCACTAGGAGAATTCTTCTAAGCTCTAACCAAGCTTGTTTCGTCAACTCTTTCCCAGCCAAACCTAGCTCTCTTAAATAGAGCACATTGCTGAAAAGAGCCATTACCAGTCGACTGGTCCAAGCACTAGGCGACTGGTCCACTTGGATTTGAACGTTACAGCCTAACGTTCGAATTCCAGCCAACACCAGTCGACTGGTCATAGGATTAGTCGACTGATCTTTCTGTGCACTTCATCAGTCGACTGATCCAAGCATCAGTCGACTGGTCCACCCCTAAACCTAGGATTTCCCTTCCTGAGTACAATTATCTCAGCACTCAAACCCTCACGACTCAGCTGACCCTTCATCCAGCAGCCTCGACCTGTTGCCTTCAATCCTTCTTCGACTTTGGCTCTTGTCCCTCGGATGCATGCAAGCCCACGGCTCGTCTCCCCATGTCATCCTTGGCGTATACCTCGAAGTGCGCTTCCCTTGGCTCATCATTCCTGCTTCTAGCAGTCTCGACCTGTTGGCTTCAAACCTTCTTCGACTTTGGCTCTCGTCCCTCGGATGCATGCAAGCTCATGGCTCGTCTCCCCATGCCATTCTTTGCGTATGCCTCAAAGTGCGCTTCCCTCGGCTCATCGTTCCTGCTTTGCCCATGGTCCCTCGGATGCATGCAATCCCACAGCTCGTGTCCTCATGTCATCCTTTACCAGACCCGAAGTCGTCCAGCTAAGTTCATGTGTATCATGCAAACCTGCACACTTAAATTCACATATCAAATACAAGGGTGAACCTAACTTAAACCCTTTGCCCAAATATCAAAACACATGGTCACTCCGGACCATAGATTGCCCCAACAATCTCCATTCCTCGCCTCTCCATCTTCTATACCCCCATCATCTTCTCCCTCAAGCAACTCACGGACCATGTTCACTCGACGCCAATAACACCACCATCCTACCTTAGGAGTCAGAACTAGGTCTTCCTATAGAAATTTTTGGTCAGATTGCACTGATTTCGAAAATCGAACCTAAGACTATAGAGGAAGCCTTACTTGATCCTGATTGGATCATAGCAATACAAGAGGAGTTAGCCCAATTTGAAAGGAACCAAGTCTGGGAACTAGTACCTAAACCTGAGGGCAAATCTATTATTGACACTAAGTGAGTGTTTAGGAATAAGCTAAATGACCAAGGGGAAATAGTTAGAAATAAAGCCCGCTTAGTAGCTAAAGGGTTCAGTCAAGTCGAAGGGTTAGACTATGACGAAACCTATGCCCCAGTAGCCAGACTTGAGTCTATTAAAATGTTGTTAGCTTTTGCAGCCCATAAAGGATTTAGACTCTACCAAATGGATGTAAAATCAGCCTTTCTGAATGGTTTATTAGAGAAGAAGTCTATGTAGGACACCCCCCCGGTTTTGAGGACTTAGAAAAACCTGACCAAGTTTACAAACTCAATAAGGCACTATATGGACTAAAACAAACACCTAGGGCATGGTATGAACGCCTATCGACCTACCTCATTTCTAAGGAATTTAACCAAGGATAAATTGACTCACCTCGTTTTGTTAAGACCTTAAAAAAAGTCATCTTTATTGCCCAAATCTATGTTGACGATATAATTTTTGGATCCACCAACTCAAATTTCTTAAAAGAATTTGTAAAAATAATGGAAAATGAATTTGAAATGAGCTTAGTTGGTGTGCTCAATTTCTTTCTAGGATTACAAATTAAGCAAACTAGGGATGAAAATTATGTCTATCAATCCAAATATGCTAAGGAGTTAATAAAGAAATTTAAAATGGATAACTCCAATAGCATAAGTACCCTTATGACCACAAATGTAAAAATAGATAGTGACCCTGATGGTAAACCTGTAGACCTTAAACTATATTGAAGTATGATTGGTAGTCTACTTTACCTTACAGCCAGTAGACCTGATATCCTTTTCGCTGTAGGAATGTGTGCCAGATACCAAACCTGTGCTAAGGAAACGCACTTAGCAACCCTAAAAAGAATACTTAGGTACATTAAGGGCACCCTAAATGTAGGGATTTGGTATCCTAGGACCTCAACTTTTGACCTGTCAGGATACTCGAATTCTGACTATGCTGGTTGCAAACTAGATAGAAAGAGTACAAGTGGAAGCTGCCAACTTTTAGGAAATAGTCTAGTGAGTTGGTGCAGCAGAAAGCAGCACTGCGTAGCTCTATCCACAACCGAAGCTGAGTATGTTGCTTTAGGAGAGTGTGTAGCACAACTCTTATGGATGATGCACACTCTTAAGGACTTCCAGCTTGATTACACCCAAACCCAAGTCTACATTGATAATATAAGTTCAATTAATCTAACTAAGAACCCAATCCAACACTCTAAAACTAAACACATAGAAGTTAAACACCACTTCGTAAGAGATCATGTAGCCAAGGGTGAGATAGTCCTTAAGCATGTAGACTCAAAATCTAACTTAGCTGATATCTTCACCAAACCCTTACCTGAGTCTGAGTTCAGCTCACTAAGAAGGCAGTTAGGGTTATGCTTTGTAGAATAGGACTGCTCTACTTATGCTTCTTTTAAAAAAAACTGTTTTATTTCTTATTTCATTTGAAAAATCATTCCTTTTATTTTATTTAAAATAATTTTTCGACTTAGTTTTTTTTCAAAACTTACCCCCTTCAAAACTAGGGCTTTTTCACAAAATCCCTAGAACTGCATGCACCTATAGATCTAGAAGCCAACATCTCACAAGCACCTTAGGGTACTTTTGATTGATAACTTAGACTGGGTTGAGATACTTAGGTCTATTCCTTGATTCAAGATGCTTTAAGTCAGTGCATCTGCAGTAATTGGGGCAATAAATACAAATTAAACAGTAATCAGGTTAAGTGTCAAGCCTAGAAAATCTAACTTGATCAGAACACTTAACTTGACTAACCCTAGCGAAAGCTACTGTTTATAACAGTTAGTAAGTAGCCAATTGGGCTAGATAGGACCCGGAAGAAAAAATTTAAATTGATTTGGTCCAGTTTATACTTAGATTTGGTTCTGTACGGCACCTTACTTTTATTACTCATTTTTTTGCTATATTTTTTTTTGATATATGACAAAGGGGGAGAGATTGGAAAGGAGAGAAAAGAAGGTTTTAAAATTTTTTCAAACTTTTTATCTCCTTTTTCAAAAAAAGTAAAGTAATTCAAAATCATTTTTGGTGAAAAATTTTTTAAGTGTTAAAACTTTAAAATCAGTTGAGAAAATTCTTTTAAGTACTTAACTCAAATTGTTTTGAAAATTCTTTTAAGTACTTGTTTTCAAAATTCGTTTAAGTACTTAACTTAAAATTGTTTTCAAAATATTCTAAGTACTTACTCCAATTTTTTCTGGTGTAAAATTTTCTAAGTGTTTTAAAATTCCCTTGAAAATTTTCTAAGTGCTAAAGCTAAACATGGTGAAAATTTTCTAAGTACCCAAATCAAAATATTTTTGAAAAATTTTTCTAACTTAAAAATCCCATTTTGAAAATCTTCTAAGTATTGAAAACCTAAAAAACTTTTCAATTTTAGAAACAAAGACTTAGAAACTTTTTCAAAAAAACCCCACGAATGTTTGAAAGACTCAGGGGAAGATTTCTTCCAGGGGGAGGAAATTATAACTCGTACTTTACTTAATTGTTGTTTAACTTAACTTTTTGAACCGGGTTGCCATAAATAAAAAAGGGGAAGATTGTTGGTGCAGGCAGCACCTAAGTCAAACCTGAGTTTTAATAATGACAAAGGGTTCAGAAGTTAAGATGCTATTGTTGTCTAACATGTTCATTGAGTGTGCAGGAAGAAGCCCTAGGTACACTAGGCAAGAAGTCCTGGCAAAGGGCTGGGCAAAGAAGTCCTGGTCAAGGACTGGGCAAGAAAACTTGACCGGAAGTCGGGCAAAGTAGTCCTGGTCGAGGACTGGGCACGAAGTCCTGGCAAGGGGCTGGGCACTGAAGACCTGACCGAAAGTTGGGCATGAAGACCTGGTCAGGTGGATCGGGCAAAAGTCCAACCGAAGGAGCCGGTTGGCAAAAGGTAAACTCTTCTGAGAGGAGTAGGTGAGGACGCGTTCCCCGTCGAGGGAACAGTAGGCGTTGGTTCGACCTAGAGTTCTATTTGGGAGACCCGAAGTCAGAACCAAGACAGCTATGGTTGTAATTATTACTTACTATGTTTTTAGGACTAACCTTAGTTGCAGGGTCGAAGGACTGATCGTCTGCAAGTGAAGGTTCTTCACTGGGCCTAGGCGCCCGAATGAAGTCAGGCGCCTGAATGGGCTCAGGCGCTCGTAAGGATACGGGCGCCCAAGAGTGAAGGAAAATCCCAAATCATAGCTGCGAAGCCACTGAACCAAGGCGGATCAGGCGCCCGTGAGGTCACGGGCACCCCCATCAGCTCAGGCACCCATGTGGGGAGGATAAGCGCTGACCGAGCCTGCGGATAAGGATTCCCTGATCGAAGGGCACGTGTCAAGCGCCCCCAACCCATCAGGCGCCCGATAGAGTACTATAAAAGGGGCTCGACCCCAAGGCTTCAACAACACAGTTTTCTAATGCTCCAAAGCTTTTCGTTCAAGCGCTACGACCCGAAAAACTCTGACTTCGAGATTCCAACTCCGACGACGTCGCTCTGCTCCGAAATACGATCCATATCGGGCATCGGTAACGAAAAGTGTAACTAGTTTCATTTCCTGTAATATTTCTGTACTCAACTTGTAAACCTGTTTTACGCGATTATAGTATTGCCCAAAGTAAACGGTCAAGGACCGTGGGCCTTGGAGTAGGAGCTGACCGTGACTCCGAACCAAGTAAAAATCTTGTGTTCCTGTGTGCGTTTAATTATTTCTGCTGCGTTTTCGCTCTTTATTCTATCCGAAAAGTTTTAACGATATTCACCCCCTCTATCATTTTTCTTGATCCAACACTAACTTCACTCCTAGCAATGCTTTAGTTAAATCGGCTCGTTGTTCTCCGGTATTAATGAATTCAACCACAATCTGCCCCTTCTCAATACATTCTCTGATAAAATGAAACCTTGTATCTATGTGCTTGCTTCGACCATGGAATACCGGATTCTTCATGAGAGCTATGGCAGATTTGTTGTCAACAAATAAAGTTACCGGCTTTGGCTTTACACCGATTAATTCGCTGACAAGGCTCCTCAATCACAAGGCATGGCAGGCCACAGTTGTGGCTGCCATGAACTCTGCCTCACAAGATGAAAGCGCCACTGTCTTCTGCTTCTGTGAATTCCAAGACACCAAACTTTCATTAAAATAGAAAGTCATTCCACTTGTGCTTTTCCTTCCATCGAGATTGTCGGCTAAATCACTGTCCGAGTAGCCGAATACACCAACTTCCTGGGGCCCCATTATGTAAGCAAGTTCATAATGGATTGTACCTTTCAAATACCTGAGAATTTGTTTGACCACCTTTTGATGCATGATTGTACGGCCGTGTGTGTAATAAATATCTCAAACAACCAATGATGTGCCTATACTCCGTGGCGTCAACTGGAGTCCCTTCCAAGTCTTTATGCAGCTGTGTCTTGGGTTCCATTGGATGCTTTGTGGCATTGTAGTTTGCCATTTTGAACTGAGATAGAATTTTCTTGGCATAAGCTGATTGTCTAAGTAAAATTCGGCTCTTCTGTTGCTCCACTTCAATCCCTAAGTAGTAAGAGAGAAGACCCAAATCACTCATCTCAAATTTTGCCATTATTGGTTGTTTGAACTTGTTGATTTTTTCTGTGCTACTTCCTGTCACAATGAGATCGTCGACATACACTCAAACAAGTATACTTGCTTCTCCTTCACCTATTGTATATACTGCATGTTCTTGAGTACATTTTTTGTGGCCAAGCTCTTCTAGACTCCTGTTCAGTCGCATGTTCCAAGTTCGTGGAGCTTGCCGCAGTCTATAGAGGGCCTTGGACAACCTGTACACCTTATGTTTTTGATTTTGTACCTCAAACCTTTTCGATTGAGTGACATATATTTCTTCTTCTAACTCTCCGTTAAGAAATGTTGACTTCACATCTAGATGGTGTACCTCCCAACTTTGATTTGCTGCAAGCGCAAGAATGACTCAAACAGTGTCAAATCTAGCGATAGGTGCAAACACCTCTTCAAAGTCGATGCCTTGTCTTTGTGCATATCCTTTAGCCACTAATTTTGCTTTATGCTTGACGACTTTCCCCGCTGAATCTTTCTTTAATTTGACAACCCACTTTAGATCGATAGGTTTGTGGCCTAATGGAAGCTCAGTTAGGGTCTAGGTCTTATTCATCTCAATAGATCTCAGTTCTTCCTCCATTGCTTTGTACCAGCAAGCCTTGGTTGCAGCCTCTTGGTAACATGTTGGCTCTTCAAACATCACTAGCATTGCCTCATTCTCTTCTTTGTCAATACCAACCACTTCCTCAGTGTTGGCATAGATATCGACAATGGACCAAAAGTGGGTTGGCCTTTCTTGAGACACGAGTGTGTTCGTTAATGAAGGTGAGGTAGTTGTATGGGCATTCGATGGTGGTGTAGATGGACTTGACACTCTTGGCATGGGTACCACAGCTGTTGCTGGTGGTGTGACATCATCCGCCCCTGCCTCAATGTCTGCTGCGGCAATCACCTCGTCAGTGTTGAATGCATCCACCACCATAAACTCCGATAAGTTTTCTTCATTGTTGGCACCTGTATTCCATGCTCATTCACAATTTTCTTGAAACATTACATCTCTACTTACTTGTAGCTTGCCATGCCTTGGATGATGAGCTTTGCAGCCTTCCTCGACACCCAAGTATACCATGGGTGAGCTTCTGTCGTCAAGTTTCTTATGGTGAGGGGATGTGTTTTTCACATATACAACACAACCGAACACTTAAGTGGGCGAGGTGTGGCTTTCTCCCCATCCAAGCTTCAAATGGGGTACGGTCTCCTAGCGCCTTAGTTGGGAGACGGTTTAGCAGATAGACAGCATGCCTAACCGCCTCTCCCCAGAACCTTGCCAGCATATGTGTACCCTTGAGGAGAGATCTTGCCATGGCCATCACGGTGTGATTACGACGCTCCACTATACCATTCTGTTGGGGTGTATAGGGAGTCGTGAGGTGCCGCTCGATTCCTTCATTTTCGCATAATCGAGTGAACTTTGTGGATAGAAACTCGTCGCCTGGGTCTGTTCGGAGTGTTCTGATCTTGTATTCAGTCTTGTTCTCCGTTAGGATTTGAACTTCTTGAATGCTTGGAATGCATCACTCTTTGATACCAATACAAACACCCACATCCACCTTGTGAAATCATCAATAATCAAAAGAAAATACTTGTTACCGGCTAGTGTACATGGTGAGATTAGCCCGCAAATATCAGCATGGAGAAGTTCCAATGGCTTCTCTGCTCTAAAGTTTGCTTGGTACGGGAATGACGACTTGCATGCTTGGCGATCACACACATCTCGCAAAGCTTGTTCGACTGGGGCAATAGTGGCATACCAACCGCCAATTTCTTCTCCCCCAACAGCTTCAAGTCATGGAAATTAACATGACCGAGCCTTGCATGCCACAACCAGGTTGGGACTTCTAGGCTTGCTAGGAGACAAACTTGCTTGAATGTCTTCAAGGTTATCTTGTACAAGCGATTTTGTGTTCGTTTTACTAGCATCAAGAGCTTCCTGCTCCTATCAATCACCTTCATGGTATCTCCTTCCATGTACACCTCATTCTTAGTTTCTGTCAATTGACCAAGACTTATGATATTACTACAAAGTTTCAGAATATAGTATACCTCATGGAGAGCCTTCTGATCGCCTTTCTTGCATTTGAGCACAACCGTCCCCTTGCCCATGATCTCAATGGTTGATCCATCGGCAAACCTCACCCTCCCAGTGATGGTTTCATCTAGTTCTTGAAACTTCTTGTGATGGCCAGTCATGTGGTTGCTGGCACCGTTATCAAGGTACCAGACGTCTTTATCTTCCCCTTTCTTAATGCTGCGATACATCTCCGGTAGAAACCTTTCTTCACTAAGCAAATGATATCCTGCTACTCACGCCTAGCATGAGAGTCCTCGTGGGACACGCTCATCATACTCATCATCAGTGCTGGCTCTTCATCGATAGCGCAAGTGAGGTGAGCGTCATTATCATGACGCTTGTTGTCGCATTCGGACGCATAATGTCCAATTTTCTCACAATTGAAACACTTTATATGGCTCTTGTCATGAGTGCCACTGTTGTTGTCGCTAGTGCCTCCTGCATTGTCTTGGCGCTGCGTACCACAACCACGAGCGCACCCTCGCCCACGACCACGACCACGCCATTTGCCACTACTAGGGCTGCTAGATCCACGCCCCTTGCCTCCTGACGAAGTGTAAGGCCTAATCACCATCACACTGAGCTTGAATTGCCCATTAGATACATAGCCTTTTCCTACTATCATTCCTTTCTTGGACAATATAATTCTGTCCGACTCAAAAACAATGTGAATGCTTGCTTAACAATGATCCAAACACTAGATTCTTTCGAATCTCTGAAACATACAACGCATTATTCAGTGTGAGATTCTTACCCGATGTCATTTTCAACACCACTTTTTCTTAGCCCATGATGTCTGAGGTTGCTGAGTTCCCCATGAATAACTTGTCTCCATTGACTTCTTCGAAGTTGTAGAGTAGATCCTTGTTGCAGCACACATGTTTGGTGGCATCTGTATCGATCCACCATTGTCGTGGATTTAAACCCACTAGGTTCAACTCGAAGACGACGACATAGAGATTGTCCATTTCTTGTCCCTCATTCAAGTTGGCCTCCTATTTCTTGTTCGGATTTTTGCATTCCAAAGATTTATGACTGACTCAGCCATAGTTGAACCACTTCCCAGAAATCTTCTTTCTTATGCCTCCTTTGGGTCCCATCTTGGAAGACTTGGTGTTCCTTCGTTTCGAGTTTTGACCATGCTCTACCATGTTAGCTATCATAGTAGCCCGAGAGAATACCTTTCTCTTTGAACTCTTGTTGTCTTCTTCGGAAGTCTAACAACAAGTTCCTCCACATTTATCTCCTTCCGTTTGTGCTTTAAGTTGTTCTTGAAGTCATTCTAGCCAGAAGACACCTAGAAGGTTTCACTTTGAACCATACATTCTGAGTGGATCTCATGTAGGATCACTTGAAGCTCCTGGACTTGGCTGGTCACCATCTTGGAGTCAACCATCTTGTAGTCCAGGAATTGGCTCACAATGGACTTCTTGGCCCCTATATCATCTGTCTTGTATTTCTTGTCCAATGACTCCTACAGTTTCTTAGCTATTCTCTTCGTGTTGTACACAACATACAATGAATCGGTAAGGTAGTTGAGGATGTAGTTTCGGCATAGGTACTCAGAATCAGTCCAAGCCTCCACTACACTAATGATCTAAACATCAACATCCTCAGCATGCTTGGGAGAGTCCTCGATCAAGAACCGAGCTGGATTGAGCGTGGTCAGGAAGAAGAACATCTTCTACTGCCACCTCTTAAAGTTCAACCCGATGAATTTCTTTGGTTTTTTCCATAGTTGATTAGAACATTCCCAATCGGGGTAGAGGGAGTCTTGTGAATAGTCTATTTCACCTCAACACTATCAATAGCCATCTCCATAGAACTAAATTTGTTATAAGATTGTTGAACAAACTTCTCCATCTCAACATAACCGAATTTGTTTTAAGATTATTAGACAATCTTCCGGAGATAATTATGTTAAGTTGAAAATACATAATTTAATTTCAACATATCTGTTGAGTAACCTGTTAGGATGTATACTAAAAGACTTGTCTTTTTATATGAACATCTGCATTTTGAAAGAGAATCACAACGACACAGTTGCATGTTTAGATTAGTATATGCATAAAAGTCTCATATTCTGCACTGTAGATAACATGGTGTGTGGTGACACACAGAAGATCATGTTATTAGTCCCTTGCATAGTATAAGTAGAGGCTCACAACCAAGATTGAGTTGGACAAACCATCAGGATGGTTGTAGTGTAATTAGGTGCGGTTTGTCTTGACCATTGAATTACACTAGTGCACTTTGTGTGCATTGAGCAAGATCAAAATAGAGGTGATCCAATTTATACTGACTTTATAATTGGATTGAACCTCGGTTTATTATGGAGTACAATCTCTAAATCCCGATATAATAACGGGCACGTGTATACAATAGTTATTTCTTTGATTTACCAATGAGCAAGATTTATTCTGCTAAATTGATAGACCCGATAAGTTGGGAATAATATTATTTACATGGTGTACCATTGATTATTGATGGAATCCGTGTTCTGATAAGTCAGGATGATGATGCCCCTTGATGAGCTCATAAGGTTCATCATGTTGAACCCTGCAGGTGGATTTGATCCAACATGATGATAAGGTTGAGTGGTACTAGTCAAGGAGTTAGAAGTTGATTAATTAAAATTATCAGTAATTTAAATTAATTGACAGGCATTCGGTATCTTAAACACGAGGAGATGTTGAAATCTGATATGAATGACAAATGAAGACAATGGAAGCATGATTTAAAGAGAGCATTTGACCCTAGTAAGACAAAAGAAGAAATTGCTTCTACATTACCTGATGATCGAGTTGATCCAGATCAATACCGCGCTATAGTTCATCATTAGTTTTCAGAACAAGGGCAAGTAAGTTGTTTTACATATATATGTATTTTATATAACATTATACACATATATGATATTTTCTCTTTATGAGTTCTTGCTTTGTATAGAAAATAAGTGAAATTAATAAGCAAAACCGTACTAAACTTGAAGATACACATTGTATGAGTACAAAAAGTCTCCCAGTAGTGATTGATGAGAAGGTCTGTTTGCATTCATTATTATTGAATTATAAATTTTTATGTGAAACTCACAATTTATTTGGTTTTAGAAAAAGAAAAACAAAGGAGTATCGCCTGAATGTCATGTGGTATATATTGACACTTGAACTCGTAAAAATGGAACAATTGTCAATGACAAAGCTGCTGGTGTTATTGTAAGATTTTATTATATATGTTTTGTTTCTGCAACTATTTTGTTTATCTTTACTTTGTTGTATAGATCACACTCTTACAAGTATGACTTCTTTTATGTATATGGTGTTTCAGGATGAAATTAAAAAACACATATCTGAGGGTGAGACATCCCAAGTATCTCAAAGCAAATAAGGTTGCACATTTTGGAAGGATGACTTGCTTTCAAAAGTACAAGGACCTGAAAATGAAAAGAGAGGACGTGTGCGTTGTTTGGGCAAGATTCCACCAGCTAAAAAGTCTAAAACATCATCATCTACAGACGCAGATTTGCGTGAAGAAGTTAAGCAGATTAAGGGGTTGTTGACAAATGTGCTAAAATTAATGCAAAGTCGTTTTCCAGAAGAAGCTGTACAAAATATCTTACAAGTTGCAGCTGAACAGGTATGTTAAGACATATAATTGTGTGTTTAAAATGTACTAGGAATTTAGTTTTTTTTCACAAAAGCTATGGAGTTTTTATAATGATGGGTTTTTTTGGTGCTATATTGTTATTGTGAAAGTCTATTTATTGGTACTAACTTTGTGACACATACTATTTTATGCTATCACACATATTTAAAATTTGCATATTTTTTTTATAGGTTCGGATGCTTCAAGTAAACCAAATGATCAAAGCAATTCAAGATCTCAAAGTGTCAATGATGAAGATCATGAATATAATATGTACTTAATTTTATTAATTTTCATTAAGATGTTAATTTTGTTAAATACATACACTAATATTAATGTTTTATTGTAATTTAATTCACAGGTGATAACTAGAAGTGAAGGTGCTCATCTTTATTAATCATTGGTGATTCATGCATATCATGTTTTAGAATTGTATTTTATCGGCTATAGGAGTATAACATGTACTTTTACTAGATTTTCTTGATTCCGTTTATTTGTAATATTGATACCTATTACTTTAGAACATGTTTTATTTTTAATATAATTGAAGCTTTTTTAATATAATTGTTATTCTTATATATATAAATTTAAATATATAAATTAAATTCTAAATTTTAATTTTTTGTACCCATAATAAAAAATCATTATATACTATACCAACGGAAAATTTAAATTTAATAAAAGTGTGGCTATAATTTATACCCACAGAAAATTAAAAATCATATCGCTATAAACTATACCCCATGGAAAAAAGACGTTTGCACTAAAGTATATAGTGATAGAATTATTGTTGGAGGAAATCCCGAGAATTTTCGGAGAAGTTACAATAAATTGAAATTAATTAAATAACTTCAACTTATCTCTGTTGAGTGGCTCGAGCTGCTTTTTACTCAGTCTGCAGTCTCCCGAGCGGAATTCCCGAGCTTCCGAGCGAAATGGCCGAGTGAGCTCCCGCGTGGCCGAGTGAGCTCTCGAGCAGTAGTTGGGAGTCTCCCGACCGAACAAGAATTTGCTGAGGCCTGCGAAGCGCAGATTCCTTGAAACAGATTCGTCCTACTCCGGCGGTGCTTCGAGGCTCAGATGGGCGTCTATCTCTCAGGATACAACAGCCGACCACGGGCACAACGGAGCACTCGTTGCTAGTGGCGAACTGACGAATTAATTGCCATTTACCCGGCCAGATCCAAATGTCTGGTTCATCTGCATCAGTTACATTTGAGCAAAAATCAATTTGACAAAATATTGGTTCATCTGCTTGGATAAATTTTGCCCCGGCCGATCGGACATTCGACGTGCGCGGGTCATGCATGCACACGAGTTCACTTGGTTCAGTACAAATCCGGGCCCTGGATTTGCACCCCCCTCCCCTGCGCACCCACGCGTGAGAGAGAGCCTCTCCCCTAGCATTTGTTCACAACTATCATGCTTGTGATACAATATAAACCAAATATTTTGCCTTAAAACTCCCAATGTGGAACTAAAGCCCCACTCACAAGGGAGTCCCTTTATTCTCCTCCTCACTTTCTACTCACTAGAAAGTTCCAATGTGGGACTAAAGTCCCACCACCTCTCTTCCATTCACACTAGATATCCAAGATATCTAACAATCCCCCACATGAATGGAAACATGGTGATAGCATTCAGCAGTTGATGCGTGTATAGGATAGGTAGGTTTCACCCTTTGAACCTTCCCTTGTGAAGACCTGTTTGCTTCTTGGCTGACAGTAGACATGATATCCTTGAACTGTGCTGCCATTTATATAAGCATTGACACATCTCACCCAGAACTCTCCCTGATACACCTCAGTTCTCATGGTGTGTTCGTTCTTGGCCATGAACACGCTTGATTCTGCGAAAAGTTCTAAGAATTGTGCCTCCAATTCTCTTCGAAGCGGCCCCACTTCTTTCTCACATAGGTGATCTCTTAAGAGTTTTCCATATAACTCTATTGAATCATTAAAAGACGTATGCTTAACCTCAATCCTTCACTGTTTCAAAGGGTCGTTCCCTCACAGTGAACACTTTTGTCAGTGCAGTTAGGTTATCCCTTTGAACCTAGTTCTTGGGATCTCCAGTCTGCATAGGTTGGGTTTCCTTTGCACCAACATTCTCTATCGGCATCAAATCCATCATTCTTGATGAGCTTGCAACTAACTCTCGATTTAACCCTTTGGTTAGGGGATCCGCTAAGTTATCCTTTGACATCACATAGTCAACAGTGATAACTCCAGTTGAGAGTAGTTGTCTGATGGTATTGTGTCTTCGACGTATATGTCTAGACTTACCATTATATAGATGGCTTTGTACCCGACCAATTGCAGATTGACTATCACAATGTATACATATTGCCGGCACGGGTTTCGGCCATCTTGACAAATCTTCTAAGAATTGCCGTAGCCATTCAGCCTCTTCACCACATTTGTCAAGAGCTACAAACTCAGACTCCATCGTGGATCTAGTTATTACGGTTTGCTTAGAAGATTTCCATGAAATGGCTGCACCTCCCAGAGTGAACACATAACCACTTGTAGACTTCGAGTCTTTTATATCAGATATCCAACTCGCATCGCTGTATCCTTCGATCACAGCAGGATATCTCATATAGTGCAGTCCATTTCCATGAGTATATCGCAAGTACCTCAGTACTCTTGTTATCCCTTTCCAGTGCTCAACACTAGGATTACCCGTGTATCTACTCAGTTTACTTATTGCGTAGGCTAAGTCTGGTCGTGTATAATTCATCAAGTACATCAGACTTCCAATCACCTGAGCATACTCTACCTGAGAGATACTTTCGCCTCGATTTTTCGATAGATGTTGGCTCGTATCTATCGGCGTTCGTGCCAACGCAGTATCACCATTGGTGAATTTCTCAAGAATTTTGTCCACGTAGTGGGACTGACTAAGAACAAGTCCTTCAACTGTTCTAAGAATCTTGATTCCTAGAATCACATCAGCTAGGCCCATGTCTTTCATGTCAAATTTTGAGTTCAACATATCTTTCGTGGATTTGATTATCTTATCATTACTCACAGTGATAAGTATGCCATCTACATATAAGCACAAGATGACAAAGTCATCTTCTGTAGCTTTCGTGTAGACACATTTATCACATTCATTAATTTTGAATCCACCTTCTCGCATGGCATTATCAAATTTCTCATGCCACTGCTTTGGAGCTTGTTTCAAGTCATACAAAGATTTCACCAATTTGTAAACTTGGTTATTCTGTCCTGGCACAGAAAATCCCTCAGGTTGCTCCATATAGATTTCCTCTTCTAAATCTCCATTTAGAAAGGTCGTTTTTACATCCATCTGATGTATTTCCAGGTTCCATAGAGCAGCAATAGCCAACAACATTCTGATGGAAGTTATTCTCGACACAGGAGAATACGTATCAAAGTAATCAAGGTCTTCTCGTTGTCGGTAACCTTTAATTACCACCTGGCCTTATACTTGTCAATTGTGCCATCAGATCTTTTCTTCTTCTTGAAGATCCACTTGCAACCTAATGGTTTACTTCCCAGAGGAAGGTCCATAAGTTCCCAAGTATGATTTTGCAAGATATATTCTATCTCAGATAAAATTGCCTCTTTCCAGTGAGGTCCCTCAGAAGAGTTCATAGCTTCTGAGTAGCTTTGGGGGTCACCTTCCAGTATGAAAGTGATAAAATCTGATCCATAAGATTTTTCCACCCGAGCTCTCTTACTCCGCCAAGGTGCAACCTCCACTGGTTCATCATCCTCTAGTATTTCCTCCACCCGTTTTGAGGAGCTAGCATCCTCTCGGGTCTTATATGGAAATACATGCTCGAAGAATGAGGCATTTCTCGATTCTATCATCGAGTTCTTGTGTATATCCGGTAATTGTGATTCATAAACACAAAACCAAAATGCACTGCTGTTATGTGCATATCCAATAAATATGTAATCAACAGTTTTTGGTCCTATCTTAACCCTTTTTGGATCAGGCACCAAAACTTTGGCAAGACACCCCCACACTCGCAAGTATTTGTAGGATGGTTGTCTTCCATTCCATAACTCATAAGGGCTCTTATCTATTTTCTTTCAAGGGACTTTATTTAAAAGGTAATTAGCTGTTACCACAGCTTCCCCCACATGAAGTCTGGCAGTCCAGAGCTCAATAGATGAGCATTCAGCATCTCCTTAAGAGTTCGATTCTTTCGCTCAGCAATCCCATTCTGCCGAGAGGTATAAGGAGCTGTTGTTTCTGTTGGATCGAGAGAATACGATAGAGGGGGGGTGAATATCGTAAAATGTTTCGAATTCGAAAAGAGAATAGGCAGCGGAAAATTAAAACACAATGCAAAAATGCAAGCGGTTTTACGTGGTTCGGAGTCGCGATCGGCTCCTACTCCAAGGCCCACGGTCGTTGACCGTTTACTGCGGTCAATTCTATATGAACGCAAAATGTTACAAAAGATATTACAGTTGTAGTGCAGTAAATGAAATTGACTTCTTCGTTTACCGACGCCCGGTGTGGATCGTACTTTCGAGCAGAAGGTCGTCGTCGGCGCTTGAATCTTGAGATGGAAGGTTTCCGGAGCAGCGCGCTTGAGTCGAAGAGCGTAGAAGCGTTAGAAAGTTGTCTTAAAGCCTTGGGGGTCGAGGGCTATTAATAGCAGTCCTGGGGGCGCCCTGGACGTTGGTGGCGCCCTCTACGTGGTCTTCGATCCGCAACAATCTTGGTCAGCCCTTATCCCACTCGAGTAGGGCTGAGGCTTGACTATGGGGGCGCCCGGGACGCTGGGGGCGCCCCGGTTGACTTGGTCTGGTGGCTTCTCGGCCGGCTCACTTCGTTGGCTTGAACCCAGGGCGCCCTAGGCACTGGGGGCGCCCGGGTCGCAGGGGGCGCCCTGGCCCAGTAAGCCTTTGAAGCACTTTTTTGTTTACTGCTTTGCCTTGACCTTGGGGGCGCCCGGGACCTCCGGGGCGCCCTGGCCCAGTAAGCCTTTGAAGCGCTTTTTTGTTTACTGCTTTGCCTTGACCTTGGGGGCGCCCGGGACCTCCGGGGCGCCCTACTCAGCTGCTGCCTCTCTCCCTTGAGGCGTTCTGAGCTGCAGAGACTCGTTCCTTTGGTCCTGCATCCAGGGTTAGTTGCAAATACAATAAAACAAGAATATGTTATGATTATACAGCCTTAGCTTTCTTGGTTCTGACTTTGAGTCTCCAAAATGGAACCCTAGGTCGAACCGATGCCTACTGTTCCCTCGACGGAGAACGCGTCCTCACCTACTCCTCTCAGGAGAGTTTACCTTTTGCCAACCGGCTTCTCCGATTGGACATTTGCCTAGCAGTCCTTCGCTAGAGATTAGGTTCCAAGCCGTCCTTAGCCCGGTGCCTAGCAGTCCTTCGCTAGGTTTTTGGTACCAAGCAGTCCTTCGCCTGGTGCCTAGCAGTCCTTCGCTAGGTCTTCGACTCCTAGCAGCCCTTCGCTAGGTGCCCAGCAGCCCGTCGCCAGGACTTAGGTTCCAAGCAGTCCTTCGCCTGGTGCCCAGCAATCCTTCGCCAGGTCTTAGGGTTTCCTGGCAGTCTTTCGCCAGGTGCCCAGCAGCCTTTCGCTAGGACTTTGTTTCCTGGCAGTCCTTCGCCAGGTGCCTAGCAGCCCTTCGCTAGGACTTTGTTTCTACACACTTGAGTAACGTTATTAGATCACAAATAACACTTAACTTTGAATCCTTTGCCAATATCAAAACAAGGTTCGATATGGTACTTCCTGCACCAACAATCTCCCCCTTTTTGATTTATGGCAACATAATTCAAAGTTAAGTAAAAATCTTTATAACAGTTAAGAACATAAGGTAAACAATGAAGTATAACTGTTTATGAACAGAATAAATGTAGAGTTGTAAAAAAAATTCTTTATTTCTCATACTCCCCCTAAAACCCTGAATCCTTGTGTTATAAAATATTATAAAATACTTAACTTTGACCTTTCCTCCCCCTTTGACATATATCAAAAACATACATGGGTGAGCAAGGTAAACTTTTAAAACATTTTGCAAACCTAAATTTTGTTAAAAAAAATTTTACTTACAAGGCATTGCAAAAAGAGTTTTACTTAGGCAAACTTTTGAAGTCAAATTTCCCAAAAAGAGTTCAACTTTGAGAATTGGGAAAATTTTGTTTTAAAAGAATTTGCACACTTGTATTTTGAAAAACAAAATCTTTAAGAAATTTCTAGACAAGTTTTTCACCAAAAAAAAAATATTACTTAGAAACATTTGCCAAAATTTTCAAAAAGTTTTTGCTCAGACAAATTTTGTTTACTAAGCAAACATTTTACTTAGGAAAAACATGCATTTAAAAAAATTTGAAACACTTAGAAATTTTTGCTTTTTGAAACAGAGATAAAAAAAATAACATTCCTTTCTCTCTTTCTTGCTCTCCCCCTAAAAATATATTTTGAAATAAGTTTTAAGGAAAAAGTTTGTGTATCAGAGCCTATGAGTTTTGAAAAATATAAAAATACTTAATATAATTCTTGAAAGCATAGCAAAAGCTTAAATTGCACCAACAAAACTCCACTTTGAAAAAAAAATATTTTGTACTTGTAGGCAAGTCTTTGAGAAAATTCACGAGCTTAGAACATTATTGCCTTGAAAAGTATTAGTACTTTTGAAAATATTATATTTTGAAAAATAGAAGTACTTTTAAAAGATAGTATGCCTTTTTGAAAATAGATATACTTTTGAACATAATATTTTAAGAAAATTTTAATGTTATTTTGAAAACATAATCCTTTACTTGACTTGGTTTCTTTTCCAGTTTGACACAATCCTAGGAAACCTTGTTAACTACAAGGACATTTCCCTAAGTGTCCTAGAAATCTTTCCAAGCTCAAGAGAAAGATTATTTCAAATAAAAAATATGTTGAAAATAATAATATTTAAAAAGATAATATTTGAAAGGAAATTACTTGTGTTTTCAGAATGATTTGAAAATACATGCATGAAAACATATCGGCTTGAAAAATTCAATAATTCATTTTAATTTGACCTCCCCCTAGACTTTTTCCAGTCCTAGGAAGCTTGCTGACCACAAGTGTTCTTCCTTTAAGTCTTTTAGGGTTAGGTTTAGATCAAAGGAATTATCTAATGATTTCAAAACATAATTGTCAGAAATTATTTCTTTCGATTTAGACTCCCCCTAAATTTGACACTTCCTAGGAGTCCTTTTAGATCATTATGAAGACTTCCTCTGTGTCCTTAGGGTTTGACAAAATCAAAAGGGACTCAAGCACAATTCATGAACTTTGAAGTATTAAAAAAATGAATAATTGAAAGACATATTTTGAAATGATAGCATAGTTTTCGAAAAACATGAGTGATAGTTTGAAAATATAGAATTTTTAAACTTCTTCTTTTAATTTGAACTCCCCCTAAACCTGACACAGTCCTAGGAGGCTTGCTGATCACAAGTTAATCCTCCTCTGAGTCTTAGGGTTTAGTTCAGATTAAAGGAATTATTCAGAACAAATAATTACCAAAAAAATTTCAAAAATGCTTCTTTCGACTCAAACTCCCCCTAAATTTGACACGTCCTAGGAGTCCTTGTAGATCATGAAGTGGACCTTCCTCTGTGTCTTTAGGGTTTATTAAAATCAAAAGAATAGTTTTGAATATCAGTATGGTAATTTTCAACACAATTTGGAATGATAGAACATTTTGAAATGATGATAATTTTTCAAAGATATTTTGAAATAATAATAATTTTTCAAAGAGATAGTAATATACGAAGGTTTTTGAATCAACTTTAAGATATTTTGAAATGATAATAATTTTTTAAAGAGATAGTAATATTTGAATCAAATTTTTGAAAACCTTATTTTGAGATGATACTAAATATCTAAATTTTTCGAAAAATATTAACAAAAGAACTTCCCTTTGTATCTGACTCGTCTGACTTTGTCTAAGTGCTTGAAGGGTCTTCAGTATTGACCAAGTTTGACTATGTTAACTCGGTTCTACCAATAATTGACCCAATTAAGTCCTAGGTCTTAGTATTACTTCAATCAAGACTTAGTTTGATGAGTTAATTTTAAAAACAAATGAAATTCAATTTTTGAAAAACGTTGAGTGAAAAACATATAGAGTTAATTTAGAATTAATTTAAAAAAATTTGAGTTGATTTATATTTAGAATTAATTTAAAAAAAATTGAGTTGATTTTGAAAAAGTATTGAACTATATAATTAGGTCCTAGACATCTCACTCAGTTCTACATGACAAAACAGGTTACCTTATCTGTTTTGTGAGATGCTTTAACAAAAATGAAAATTTTAAGTTTGGAAAAAAAACATGGTTAATTTTAAAAGGTTAAATTAATTTTTGAAAACAATTAGTTTTGAATTTATTTTGAATCTAAGATTAATTGAAAATTTGTGTTAGATTTGAATTTGACAAAGAGTAAACTGAATTTGAATTTCAAAAATTGGCTTCCAGGTCTTGGTGAGGCACTAGGCCTTCTTTGGTCGTAGCCTTATTGGATCATCAACCCTTTCCTTGACAAAACCTTTTAATGAAATTTCATTTTCAAAATTACTTTTTGAAAAATTCTTGTCTAACTAGTTTGGGTCTTGGATCGGTAGCTTCGGCTAGTTTCACCAGTCTAAAGAGACCAAGTAGTGTATACTTGATCTTATTAGAAGAGGCTTCCCTAACGTACTATCATCTCACCGCCACCCAATACTATATTGTTCAAATTTCAGTTAATTGATTTAGTCCTTATACTAACCAATCCTAATTTAAAAAAAAACAAGCAAACATGACAAAAAAATGATCTAAGTTATATCATAATTGAAATAATACTCTGGATTTTTAAAGTTAGCAAGGTTGTGAATTAAGTTTTCTAACATATTAACCTTAACTAATTTATATGAATTAATTACGTTCTTTGAGGTAAATAAGATTTTCAAATATCATAAATTTATCTTTTGATTCCCGGTTGAGAATCTCCCCCTTGATACTTGACGTCTTTCCTTTTTGTTTCTTTATCATCTTGTACTGATCGCGAGCTAATCGGACCAGTTTAATTCGATCTCCTTCTTTGTTGTCAAATTCTGAGTCTGAGTTGGACTCAAGTACTGGTTGAGGCCTCTTTTGCAGTTCTCTTGGAGTTTTTCCTGCAACGAAAACTAAACCTTCCTCGACCATTGCAGTATCAGTCTGATTATTTAATTGTAATTCTGGAAAAAATTCAAAATTGATTACCATCTTTGTCTCAGTCACTTTGTCTTCTAACTCTGGCTCGAATTCACAGTCAAGTATGGATTCTATCTCATCTTCTGATCCGGAGTCAATTTTGAAGTCGGGTGCTGACTCTTCTAAGATCTCAATATCGGAGCTCTCCTCGTGTAGATTGATTAGCTTTTCCCACATCTCCTTGGCACAGGTGAAGGATCCGACCCGCTCCAATTCTTCTTTGGTCAGGCCACATTGTAAGATTACTGTTGCCTTAGCATCAATCTCGATCTTCCTTAGAGTTGGTTCGTCCAATTTGTCCCAGGCGATCGATGTTCCATTTTCTGTGGGGAATGTGAACCCCGTTTGGATTATCAACCATATATCCAGATTGGCCTTCAAGTGGGATTCCATTAGACTTCTCCAGGAATTGAAATTTTCGCCAGAGAAGAGCGGTGGACGGGCACTGTTCCATTCTTGGTTGGCCATTTAGTTTAAACCTCGTACACAAGAGAAATAACAAAAATGTACCAAGACTTGGTCTTGGATTAGTAGTGCGAGAGGTGGAAAAAATAGCCCAACAAAAATATTGCACGAATTTCGAGGTAAAATAATAATAAAAAGTTATGACAAATTTTTAGAAAATGTTACTTTTGTTAATTCTGAAAAAATAAGAATTCAACGTTGTGACAAAAATTTGCTTGAATTAAGGTAGCACGAATTTCGAGAAAAAATATATTAAAATAATAATAAAAATTTATGACAAATTTCAAAAATTGATTGTTTTATCAATTTTGACTTATGGTGAAAAAATGAGAATTCAAAATTGAAAATAAAACATCGAGTGGTGTTGCACCAAACTCGATTAACGAGAAAGATTAAAAAAAAGATAAAATAATTTCGAAAATCCGAAAAACTCTCAAATTGGTGGTTGCACCAAATTTGAGCTACCCCGCTCTGATACCACTTGTTGGATCGAGAGAATACGATAGAGGGGGGGTGAATATCGTAAAACGTTTCGAATTCGAAAAGAGAATAGGCAACGGAAAATTAAAACACAACGCAAAAACGCAAGTGGTTTTACTTGGTTCAGAGTCGCGGTCGGCTCCTACTCCAAGGCCCACGCTCGTTGACCGTTTACTGCAGGCAATTCTATATGAACGCAAAATGTTACAAAAGATATTACAGTTGTAGTGCAGTAAATGAAATTGACTTCTTCGTTTATCGACGCCCGGTGTGGATCGTACTTTCGAGCAGAGGGTCATCGTCGACGCTTGAATCTTGAGATGGAAGGTTTCCGGAGCAGCACGCTTGAGTCGAAGAGCGTAGAAGCGTTAGCAAGTTGTCTCAAAGCCTTGGGGGTCGAGGGCTATTTATAGCAGTCCTGGGGGCGCCCTGGACCTTGGTGGCGCCCTCTATGTGGTCTTCGATCCGCAACAATCTCGGTCAGCCCTTATCCCACTCGAGTAGGGCCGAGGCTTGACTGTGGGGGCACCCCGGTTGACTTGGTCTGCTGGCTTCTCGGCCGGTTCACTTCGTTGGCTTGAACCCAGGGCGCCCTAGGCACTGGGGGCGCCCGGGACGCTGGGGGCGCCCTGGCCTAGTAAGCCTTTGAAGCGCTTTTTTGTTTACTGCTTTGCCTTGACCTTGGGGGCGCCCGGGACCTCCGGGTCGCCCTACTCAGCTGCTGCCTCTCTCCCTTGAGGCGTTCTGAGCTGCAGAGACTCGTTCCTTTGGTCCTGCATCCAGGGTTAGTTGCAAATACAATAAAACAAGAATATGTTATGATTATACAGCCTTAGCTATCTTGGTTCTGACTTTGAGTCTCCAAAATGGAACCCTAGGTCGAATCGACGCCTACTGTTCCCTCGACGGAGAATGCGTTCTCACCTACTCCTCTCAGGAGAATTTACCTTTTGCCAACCGACTTCTTCGGTTGGACTTTTGCCTAGCAGTCCTTCGCTAGGGCTTAGGTTCCAAGCCGTCCTTCGCCCGGTGCCTAGCAGTCCTTTGCTAGATCTTCGGTACCAAGCAGTCCTTCGCCTGGTGCCTAGCAGTCCTTTTCTAGGTCTTCGACTCCTAGCAGCCCTTTGCTAGGTGCCCAGCAGCCTGTCGCCAGGACTTAGGTTCCAAGCAGTCCTTCGCCTGGTGCCCAACAATCCTTCGCCAGGTCTTAGGGTTTCCTGGCAGTCCTTCACCAGGTGCCTAGCATCCCTTCGCTAGGACTTTGTTTCCTGGCAGTCCTTCGCCAGGTACCTAGCAGCCCTTCGCTAGGACTTTGTTTCTGCACACTTGAGTAACATTATTAGATCACAAATAACACTTAACTTTGAATCCTTTGCCAATATCAAAACAAGGTTCGATATGGTGCTTCCTGCACCAACAGTTTCGTGTCTGATCCCATGTTCAGCACACAACTCAGCGAATGGTGATACGTATTCACCACCTCGGTCACTTCGAACCAGCTTAATTTTCTTATTAAGTTGGTTTTCAATCTCATTCTTATAGAGAATGAATTTTTCTATAGCTTCATCCTTGCTTTTGAGAAGATACACATAACAATATTTTGTGTTATCATTTATAAAAGTGATGAAGTAGTTATTCCCACCACGTGTCGGTGTGCCTTTAACGTCACATACGTCGGTGTGAATTAGGTCGAGTGGTTCAATGCTTCTTTCAACTTGTTGAAAGGATGACCTTGTCAACTTCGCTTCAACACAAGTCTCACACTTGTGTTTCGGGTCAAGGTGGAATGTTGGTATGCTTTGCATGTTCATCAATCTACGAATCACATCGTAATTCACATGTCCTAGTCTACCATGCCATAAACACGAAGACTCAAGCATATAAGTGAAAGAGCTTTCAATTTTATTTATCTTAGGCCTAATGGCCATTAGACTGAGCTTAAACAACCCATCAGATACATAACCCTTTCCTACAAACATTCCCTTCTTCGACAGAACAACTCTGTCAGACTCAAACACAATGCGAAAGCCATGCTTGCTTAATAGTGATCCGGACACTAGATTCTTTCGAATCTCTGGAACATACAGTACATTTGTAGAGTTAGGTCCTTGCCCGAGGTCATCTTCAGCACCACTTTTCCTTGGCCCATGATGACCAAGGTTGCCGAGTTCCCCATGAACAGCTTCTCTCCACTAATTTCTTCAAAATTGTGGAGTAGCTCCTTATTGCAGCATACATGTCTGGTGGCTCCAGTATCGATCCACCATTGCCGCGGGTTTGAACCCACCAGGTTCAATTCGGAGACCATGGCAAAGAGGTCTTCCATTTCTGGTCCCTCGTTCAGGTTGGCCTCCTGCTTCTTCTTCGGTTTCTTGCACTCCAAAGATTTGTGGCCCACTCGGCCACAGTTGTAGCAGTTCCCAGAGAACTTTTTGGTGATGCCTCCTCTGGGTCTCAGCTTGAAAGATTTAGAATTCTTCCGTTTTGAGCTTTGTCCGTGCTCAACCACGTTGGCTTTCACAGTAGCCTAAGAGAACATCTTTCTCTCTGAACCCTTGTTGTCTTCTTCGATGCAAAGTCTCACAACAAGTTCCTCCACGTTCATCTCCTTCCGTTTGTGCTTCAGGTAGTTCTTAAAATCCTTCCAGCCGGGAGTCAACTTCTCAATGATGGCTGCTACTTGGAAGGTTTCACTCAGAACCATACCTTCTGAGTGGATCTCATGTAGAATCACCTGAAGCTCCTGGACTTGGCTGATCACAGTCTTAGAGTCAACCTTCTTGTAGTCCAAGAATTGGCCCACGATGAACTTTTTGTCTCCAGCATCCTCCGACTTGTACTTCTTGTCCAAGGACTCCCATAGCTCTTTGGCCATTCTCTTCGTGTTGTACACAGCATACAATGAGTCAGCCAAGCAGTTGAGGATGCAGTTTCGGCATAGGTACTCAGAATGAGTCCATGCCTCCATCTCAGCAGCCTCAGCTTGCTTGGGAGGGTCCTCGGTCAAGAACCGAGCCAGATTGAGCGTGGTCAGATAGAAGAGCATCTTCTGTTGCCACCTCTTGAAGTTCAGCCCAGTGAACTTCTCTGGCTTTTCTCCATGGTTGATCGGGACTTCCCGATCGGGGCGGAGGGGGCCTGGTGATGAGTCTGTTTCACCTCAACACGATCCGTGGCCATCTCAACAGAACGAGTCAGTTTCAAGATTGTTGGAAGAAATTTCGAGAATTTTCGGAGAAGTTACAATAAATTGAAATTAATTAAATAACTTCAACTTATCTCTGTTGAGTGGCCCGAGCTGCTTTTTACTCAGTCTGCAGTCTCTCGAGCGAAATTCTCGAGCTCTCGAGTGATCTCCCGAGTGAGGTTCCCGAGTGGCCGAGTGAGCTCCCGAGAGGCCGAGTGAGCTCCCGAGCAAAATGGCCGAGTGAGCTCCCGAGTGGCCGAGTGAGCTTCCGAGCGAAATGGCCGAGTGAGATCCTGAGTGGCCGAGTGAGCTTCCGAGCGAAATGGCCGAGGGGGCTCCCGAGTGGCCTAGTGAGCTTCCGAGCGAAATGGCCGAGTGAGCTCCCGAGTGGCCGAGTGAGCTTCCGAGCGAAATGGCCGAGTGAGCTCCCGCGTGGCCGAGTGAGCTCCCGAGCAGTAGTCGGGCGTCTCCCGACCAAACAAGAATTTGCTAAGGCCTGCGAAGCGCAGTTTCCTTGAAACAGATTCGTCCTCCTCCGGTGGTGCTTCGAGGCTCAGATGGACGTCTATCTCTTAGGATACAACAGCTGACCATGGGCACAACGGAGCACTCGTTGCTCGTGGCGAACTGAGGAGGTACCCGACTGCTATCAACGGAGGTCACGAACGAGGTGGAGCGGAGGAGAATTTTTGTGTTGTCTGTATCTTTTGCTCTCGGTCACGACCTCCTTCTATAGGCTCAACGTCTGGGGTTACTGATCTCGCATTAATCAAATTAATGCATAGCAAAAATCAATTTGACAAAATGTTGGTTCATCTGCTTGGACAAATTTTGCCCCGACCGGTCAGACATTCGACGTGCGCGGGTCGTGCACGCACACGAGTTCACTTGGTTTAGTACAAATCCGGGCCCTAGATTTGCACCCCCCCTGCGCACCCACGCGTGAGAGAGACCCTCTCCCCTATCATTTGTTCATAACTATCATGCTTGTGATACAATATAAACCAAACATTTTACCTTAAAACTCCCAATGTGGGACTAAAGCCCCACTCACAAGGCAGTCCCTTTATTCTTCTCCTCACTTTCTACTCACTAGAAAGTTCCAATGTGGGACTAAAGTCCCACCATCTCTCTTCCATTCACACTAGATATCCAAGATATCTAACAATTATATTCGTGGGTAATTACTTGGTGATTATTTATGATGGTTTTTAGTTCTGTCACTAAAACCTCTAGTGATACAATTAAATCCGTAAGTATAAGTCGAGGTATTTTCTGACGGTAATGAGTACCATCACTATATGTTATACTGACGGCAAAAAAATCATCGATAAAGGCATAGTAAAAATGACGGAAATGAACGCCCGTGGGTATAGGTTTTCGAGGTATATACCCACGATTTTCATGAAACGGCTTGGTTTGGTGAAGAAGGAGTGCTCTTCTCTCCTTCTTCTTCTTCATCTTCCTCTCGAGTGCTTCCTTGTGGTTGGTGAGCTCTTGGTGGCCGGCAGCGCAAGGAAGAAGGAGGAGAAGGTGGTCGGCGGTGAACCCTCTTCTAGGGTTTTGATTGGCAAGTGAAGAAGGTGATTAATTGGAGCCCTTGGTGATTTCGATTCTTGGTAGCTCGTCGCCAACACGACGTCCAAGAGGGAAGGGACATAAGGTAAAAGACTACGAGGTAAAGAGAGGTATATTTCTCTCTTGGCTCCCTCTTTTGTCTTATCATTTTATGTGGCTTGTTAATTAATTATCATGATTGATTAATGCTTTAATTAATGTTTGATAATTAATTATTGGACATCGATTATAAACACAAAAATCGGCGATCCACTCGTCGTCTATCCCGCGGTGGATCGGTTAGGCAAATTACAAGGCTCGATCTTTGTAATTGACTAATTAAGTTGTAATTCGAATCGATCGATACGATGACGAGATAGTCGTTTGGGAGATGGCCGGGTCTCCATTCGGATTAATTTTTAATCCGTAGACATGGAGAGGTCTCTCAAGAACGACCAGGTATATATTTGCTTAGGAAACCCGCTAAGCCATTCCCATCATAACCTGAACTGATAATTTCTGGCTGCCAAGCAGGGAAGGAGCCACTTGGAATGACTGAGTTGGCTAGAAAAATTGAGCTGCCTTGTATGCCAGAATGCAGACTCTCGAGTCCAGAGTTTGAGTGCAGACTCCCGACTCCCGAGTCCAAACTTCTGACTGCAGAGTCCGAGTTGTAGACTTCCGACTCCCGAGTGCAGAGTATAAGTTGTAGGCTCCTGACTTCTGAGTTCCGACTCTGAGTGGAAGAAAGAGTTGTTGAGACCTACATAATATAGTTTCCTTAAAATATTATCCTCCTTTCAGATTATAATAGAATTCCGAGAAGATTTATGGGAATTAAGGTGAAGGAAAATCTTTACTATTAACTTGAAAAGTTGCTCTGGATCCCAACCTTTTTATATAAGAGCTTAGACTCTTGTAGTATTCAATGACCATTAATCCATCTACCTCAAAATATCTAGAGGTTAGATATTCTTCATTCGCTTAGACAAATTTTGCCTCGATCGATCTAACATTCAACACACATAGATCGTACTCGTACACGAGTCAACTTGGTTCAATGTAAATCTGAACCTTAGATTTGTACCCTCCTGCGCACCCACACTTGAGAGAGAATCTCTCTCCATATATTTGTTCATAACTAATATACGTACGAATCAATTTGAACCAATCAATATATTTTGAAACTCTCAATATAGGATTAAAGTCCCATTATTTATAACGAAGTTCGTCTCTTTTTTATTTTTGTCTTTTTTTTATTTACTTTTATTCAACACTAATCTGTATGGTAAAATAATAATATCGAATAGTATATTAAACGAGAGTATATTTGTTATTTTACATGGACTATAAAAAGGAGCATCTTTTAATTAAAAAAAGCATGACTCATATATAATAAGAGACCCTTTTGATTTTTGCTTTTTTAATTTTTCTCCAATGAATTAATATAATTTTCATTGAAGGCCGATTTAAAGAAAATAGCATAAATATAACAAAATGATAGGTAGTAGGTGGAACTGGTACCAGTGTACTCAATGCAAACAAATTTAGATCCATACTTTGGCAAAACTCGACAATCGACACAGACAACATACTTATTTTTGTCGCACCAAACGCGCTCCGATGTCGGCTCTATCAGACGCAAGGTCTAGTCGAACTGAAGTGGTTCAAGCCAGCGTAATAGAATCGAACAAATATGACTTTGGATTGATCCATATTCTTTGGATTCTAAAGAACAAAAAGCCATCACTTGAAAGTGAACAATAATATTAAAGGGGGGAAAACGTTAAAGAAACATCTCTTTCATGTGGGGAGACGTTGAGGAGAGTTCTCGGCTACGGACCGGTCCACCCGTCACATTCAAACTGTGCGCCCCGGTGAAATCCAGACGACTAAATTGGTTTTTTTTTATTTTTAAATAAATAATTTTTTAAATAAGTCAATCTGATAATATATCAATTAATATATCAATATAAATTTTTAAAATTTTTTTATTTTGAATATTATAATTTAAAGAGAGAGAAAACTAAATCTAAAAAAAATTATTAATTTAAATATACTATAATCTAATTTTTAAATCCTAAAATTTTAAACACTAAATATATATAATATATCAAATGAATATTTTTTTTTATTTTGACTATTATAATCTAAAAGAGAAGATTGAATCTAGAGAAAAAAAATTATAATTTATAATATAATCAACGGTCGACCAATCAGCTCTACTTGCAATAATTATCATATAGAGATCTTGGATTCGAATTACGAGACTGGTAGAGTGTAAATCCCTATACCCAATCCCCCCTCCCGTCCCAAACTTCTTATCTTCTCAATTATCGTGATTTACCTCCTTCGTATTGAATCTAGAATAGACTGATGAGGACGATGGAGGCTAGTGTTTCACCTTTTATCATTTTAGGAGCCATTAAGACCGCTTCTAAATGTCACATACTTATCATCAAATCCAAACATTACATTCACTCATTCAATGGACGACTTAGATCAGATGGAGGTATTACTTCCAATGCCACCTCCTCTGTTTAGGTAGTACTTCCTCTTTCTGGCGATTCCATACCTTCGACTTTATCAAATCCAACCACAAATCATCCATTCAGTGGATTGGGGCAACAACCATCATTATGTTATGTTTGGGAGGAGATGATGAATGGGGAGGGAAGGGTAATGAAAGGGAAGAAAAATATTTACCCTCGGTTGGGAAGGAGTGAGTTAAGAAGGTGAAGGGGACGAAAGGGTAAATATTAACCTCGGTGAGGGAAAAATAGGTTATATTTCTTACACCCCAAATCCGAGGATAAGGAAGGGCAAGAGAAATCCAATAAGAATATATTCCAATTTGATCCTTAACTTTTATCTTAATAGCCTTGCCTTTAATCGCAAGGATAATGACGCCGACGCCGACGCCGACGCCGACGCCGACGCCGACATCGACGCCGACACGGACTATAGTGGAGGGGGCAATGCTGACGACTTACGGAGGGGACGTGCAAACTGATAACAACGGCGACGACGCCGACATCGACGCCGACGCGAACTATAGTGGAGGAGGCAACACTGACGACTTGCGGAGGGGACGTTCAAACTGATAACAACGGCGACAACGATGGCAATAGTGAACAACGAAATCGTAGATAACGTCGATCATTGATCATTGGTGATAGTGAAGCAATAACGGTGAATATGCAGGTGAATAAATATAGATTAGTCGATGAAGAAAATAAGTATAGACATAGTAAAAATTATAATTTTTAATTTTTAATAAATAATTAATTCAAATTATTCCTACTTTAAAATAAATAGTTTTATTAAACTTTCTTAAATGCTAATAGGATTATTATGTAATTTTAGATATTTACCCTTCATTCTCTTTCTTTTTCTCTCACACAAGATAGGTATGTTCCGTCAATTAATCTTCCCTCCCTCCCAAATAAGGTGAATCTAAATGCTTTACTTCCCCTCCCTTCTTTTTCCTTTCTTTTCATTAATGAATCATCACTTATCCCATCCAAACACAGGTTAGATGAAAAAAAAAAACCTATCACGACATTTTCTCGATGACACCTGTTAAAAAGTGTCATGACACACTTATTATATTTAATTATATTAAAAATAATATAATTATAATATATAATAATATTTTTATATATATATATATATATATGCACATGATATTTTATCAAAAATCGTCTGTGAGAATCTATATTTACAAAAAGTATTTATTCTTTATTAAAAGGTCAATAATTTTAATTTCTTTTCATAGTTCAATTTTTGAGATATCCGAATTCCTTTTTATAATTTGATTTTAAAATAATAAATAGTGATTCGGATATAGATATTCTCATTTTCTCTCATTCTATATATCTCATCCTGTACTGTACAATTCGACTCATCATGAACATTTTACTATATTTTTCTGCGATTGTGAAAAGTTTAAGAAATAATTAAAAGATTATGATATAAATAAATAATAAATGATGATTATATATTTTAAAAATTATTTTTTAAATGGAATAAATATCAGGTCACGTTGAGCCTGAAATCTCAGAATATCAGGCCCAACGTGGGCTTGAAATTCGTGAATATTAAACCCTTTGTTATTCAAAATCGAAATTATTTTTTTCCAAAATAATTATAAATAATTGAAATAAGGATATAAATAGAAAATGTAAAATATCTAAAAATATAAACAAAATAAAAATAAGGAAAGATATATAAAATATTAAAAAAGGAAAAATAATTTGTAGAATTGTATATATTAAAATATATAAAATAAAAACAAAAATAAAATTTATATAATCGAAAAAATTACGTTATTATTGAAAAAATTATTAAAAGTTGATTAGATATTTTAAAATTTTATTAAAGAAATAAATATTAGGCTATGTTAGGCGTGATATCACAGGATATCAGGCCCAACGTGGGCCTGATATCCCAAGATATCATACCCTCTGTTAGTTTTTCTAAGATCCAAAGCTAGGTTAGATACTAGTTTCAGATATAAAATTTAACAAATAAAGTAAAATAATTAAAGTAAAATATAAAAAATTAGAGATTTAAATAAAGATATAATAAGTATAAAGAATATAGTAAAAAAATAATATAAGTTTAAACTATATATTATATGAATAAATAATAAAGTAATAAATATAAAAGAGAGAAAAATAAAACAAATATATAAAGAGATAAAAAAATAAAGATATAAATATAAAATACAGAAATATAGAAAAATAAAGAAAGTATAAAATATAAATAAATAAATAGAGTTTATAGAATAAAAGTTATAAAAAATAAATATAATAGAAATTAAAATAAAATATCAATGTGAAAAAATTTAAGATGGATAATAAGATATAAAGATAAAAAAATAAAGAGATAAAGATGAGAGATAAAAAAAGACAGTCTAAATATGTTACAACCACTGCATGATACATTATTCTGTACCAAATAATACAACACGAGAAGATCATTGCTAGTAGTTAAGACTAAGTTTTAACATCACTACAAGAAAAAAGTTAAACAACAACGCTTTTTCCGCGTTGTCGTTAATGCTTAAAAAGCGATGTTGATGAAGCCGTTGTAGAAAGTATATCTACGACAACGCTTTTTCCGCGTTGTGGTTTGGAGCAAAGACAACGCTTTTTTCGCGTTGTCTATTGGTTTTTAAAAAGCGTTGTTATTGATGCTGTTGTTAAAAGTCGGGTATCAAAGACAACGCGGAAAAAGCGTTGTGGTTTGGCACAAAGACAACGCAAAAATCGTGTTGTGTATTGTTACTTAAAAAACGTTGTCTTTTTAATAGGCAGTGTTTTTCACAATTTATAATATTCACAATTTATAAACATTTTTATTCACAATTGATAATATTCACAATTTACAATATTCACAATTTACAAGTATTTTTATTCACAATTGATAATATTCACAATTTACACTGATAATAGTTTACAAAATTCACTTATAATACAATGCATTATTTACAAAAGTGTTTGTATTCCATATTAAATACAAAAAATATCTCAATTCACAAGTTCTATAAAACTTCATCATTCACAAGTTGTTCTTTGGGGCTGCTTGTTAACTCGATCTGCTTTAACACTGCATAAAAATAATAAATTGGGATAAGAGATTATATACACACAAATAAGACTACTTCCATATGTGACAACTAAAAAGAATATAAAGCATACCTAGATGAACTATTAGAGATTATGATAAACAGAATCAATGTAACACTGACCTTTTGTTAACTGAAAAATATGCAGAGCACAACGCTCAACGGCAAGTCTTACTGGGCCACTCCCATTCTTTAACTGAAAAGATCTATGTCTAATGAAATAGGTTGCAGATTCAGTCATATCCATAAGTACTTGTAGCAGATCCTGGAACTCATTATCTTCCATGTACTGAGAATAAATAAGATTGTACATCAGTGCCTCAATGCAAAATAAAACAAAAGTATACAAAAAATCTCATAAAGCATCTTAAAGAAACTAAAACGAAGCAGAAGCATTTGTAGCAAGTTGTTGTAAGTATTTCTCTAATAGTAGATTCATCTATCATTTCACAGCTAGACCAAATATGGTAATCAACTTCAGACCACTGTCTTGCAATAGACACAAATCCCAAAAATCAATCACATAAAAGATGTTGTACCTGAGACATGATTCCCATGACTTTTGTTGCAGAAACTCGCACCTCATCATCATCAAGTTGCAACATGGCTCTCAGTAAAGTAGCAAGTTACTTAAATAAGATTATAGATTATGTTATGTAAACATGGTACTGTTAGAATGTAGATTGAAACTATTCATACTAAATAGTAGCAATTTCTTAAGGGAACTTAACATCAGTCATATATCATGTAGAATGAAGCAAGTACCAACAAAATTTTGGTCCTTAAGTCATATAACTCTCATAAAGCATAGAAAAATAGTATGTCATGAGATTTGATATTGAATGGCAAACCAAAAACGAAGCAAAATGCTCAGATGTCATCACTGCGTTGAAACCAACTATAGGCACCAAGGAAGCTAACAGTGTTCTAAAAACCACCTACAAAGGCACAGTAATGTTATGTGACAAAAGTGTCACCTCTTTATTAAAAATAAAACATTTGATGTATTAGAACTAAATGACAGCTTAAAGCAAAGTAGCAAACATTTGATGTATTAGAACTAAATGACACAATCAAACAAGGAAAGAAAATGAGTTTCAGAAGGTTCCCTACCAGAAATTCCATGTTCTGATGTCCTGTTCACCAAAGAAGAGAAGATTTTGTCAAGAATGAAACAGTTTGAGAGGCCGGAGCTACAATTATGTGCAAGTTAAATTATTAAGATGCATTCACAAAACCATCGTGGGTCCTAAGGAAGAATCATTGGCATTGGATCAATAGTTTTGACTTGTTAAAAAGAAAATTGATAAAAATTATAGATTAAAAAAACACACTGAATATTTGGTCTCAACATTAGTTCCAAGAACTCAACAAGAAAAACATGGATTTTAAATATTATAAAGGGTCTGATTCTGAATAGCTGACTTTCACAGAGAAAACGAGAAAACAATTATCAACCATGAACCATTTGCAAAGTTCAAAGAGTTAAAAAAAATGAAAAAAAAACGCCAAATCTTCAAGGACTTACTTTTCTTTTGTTTTGTTGTCTCCTTCAGCAACTGTACCACTTGTTGAACTGGAAAAGCAAAGCTTACTCTGGAAATTGACATGAAAAAAATCAACAATTTTAAAAATAACTAACTTAAGAGAACTTCAAACAACAGGGAGAGTATCGTTAATCAAGAAACTGCATCTGGAAAAAAGAAAGAGCCTAAGAGGCTCAGAAGAGTCAGAACACAGGTTACCAAAACTAAAGAAGCATCATATAGTGTATACGAAATGATAATGTAGAAGCATCATATAGCATATACGAGATGATAATGTAGTCCAACAAATATTGAGACCATTAGACAAGAAACTCCGGTCGATATATGAATTCTGCATATGAACAAATCCAAAGTAAGCACGGATCTTAAATAAGAATGCATATGAATTCTGCAAACAATTCAGATGCAAGAGTTGATGATGCCAAATTTAAAGTGAAAAAGAAGCTTCAAATAATCCAATAAAAAAAGAAGCATAATAAAACCAAAAAATTCACTAGTACAGTGACCAAATAGTATACAAGGATAATCGATCAAAGACAAGTATTTAATATTCTAATTTTGAAGTCCAAGGAATTCCCAGACAAGACAAATAAAAGCTCACAGGTATCACTAGTTTGTTGGATAAAAAAGATAACGCAATTTTATATGACCAGTAGCATCATGTAACGTTATATAATACCATGGGCTAAGAAATTTTGAGATAGCATGCATTCAGTGGACTTCTATAACTATTGAACAATAGAACTTACTAATGCATATACATAACGACTGAAAGGCCCATCTGTAAAGCTGTTCCACGACATATAAAACTGATTTGCAAAAAGAACCGAAAAGACAAATGCAACATAAGAACCGAAAAGGCAATAGCTGAAATAAAATCATTGATAATATGAAAATTTCTCGCCTCACAGTTTGATGAAAAAGTATGATAGGCAACAATAACAAGCCACCAATCCCAACGATTTGGGGTTATGGATCTGTCCCACAATGACCTCTATGGAATAATAAAAAATGATATGCAATCTCAGAAATTTACGTGCGCATCAATTAACTATTACCTGGGGCCTCAACTGAGAAACACGTGCTCTGACCATCTCATTAACCTCCTTTTTTATTTGCTGAAATCTATCAGCTTTCTGCTGTTTTGCTGAATTGCCTACCTCAACCATTGTTCTCATATTTTTCTAAAAAAATGTTAGAAAGAAAAAGAATTAACAAGAGTGAATGAAAATACAGCATATATACCACAAAAACTATCCACCAATCAAATAGAGAGAATGTATTGAAAAAAAAAAATTACATTAACAAGAATTCATGTCCCACAAAACTATTCCCAACCAATAACAAAATATGAAGATGGAAGCAGAATTGATTACTTATTGAAGCACGAAATAGATGCAATTACAATTTCTATCCACGAGAAATTCATGATTTCATGTAGTAGTTTATTGCAACTGCGAGCCTTGATTTATTTATCATTTTGCATATTTTTGGCTATCCATCATTTCAAATGTCGATCCATATTGGTCGGCACAACCAAAATGTGTTGTTCCGACTGTTAACCCATACTGTTATTCTGACAGCACGTGTGTGTCAATGTGATGCACGTGCCGAAATAGTTATGATGGTAACAATAAAGATACTACCTTGTCCAGTATCATTTTGACTACCAAGACAATAGCACTATAGTCACGAGGAAAAGATTAAACACTATAGACACAGGAGGAAGAGAAGTAGAAAAAAATCACCAATTAGAGAACCAACAACAATAATAAAGAAGAGTAACATTTGAATCGGAGAGACTGAAATGCATCCATATCATATTGTGCATGCTCCAGTTCCAACTTTGTGAGTCCAACTCAATCTACCAATTCCATCTCCCAATCATTAATCAAGATATAAATATGTCATAGGAGCATTACTTCATCCAGCTCTTGGAAAATTAGAGTTGGACTCAATAGGATGCTACAAGAACCAAAGCTCAAATCTATAGTCATTGTGGTATCTGTAAGGCGTGGTCAGATACTTGCTTAAATGTTATACCATATTGCTCCAATTCACAATCTAATTGTTATTGGTTAATATTTAGAGGCAAACAAGTAAAGAAGTAGATTACAAAATTAAAAGACGTTTGAATTGATCTCGGTAACATTGAAACATGCTGCGCCAGCATGACATGATATTGAAACTACACAATTCCGGATAATTGATCGAAACTTCGGCAAAAAATGATGCTTTATCTCTTGTAGTTATGACATAATAAAAGGTATATAGTTGAACTAGGGAAATAATGTCATAACTATATCTAGTCAACATAGAGCGGCATAACTATATCATTAGACTAGGGAAATCATAAATCATAACCATGTTCAGTCAACATAGAGCGGCATAACTCTTTCCTACTCCACTTAATTGGTTGAAGTGTCTAGTAAGAATAAGGAGAAGTGTGATGGGTTGGAACCATATTATTCTAGCAAGAAATACTAGCATGGAACGTGCTATTAAGCTTATGGTTATCACACAAGTACTGAAATTTGCAGTCATTATTTTAATTTAATAAAAGGAATATCAGTAGACTAGGTAAATAATAAGTCATAGACTCATATTCCGTCAACACAGAACATGACTAATTTTCTGCTCCATCGAACTGGTTGAAGCATCAAGAAAAGTGAGATTAATGAGCACAGAAAATCCCAACAAATTTCAGAGGACACATTGAAAAAGAATAATTATAATCACCAATTTATCATCACCCAATAGCGTGCTGGTATAATTGTAAAATATGTGAGATCAGCCCTCATGACCACAAACAAGGACAAGAAAAAATGAAGGGGATTGTAGTACCAAATAGCACCCAACAGCATAATTTAAATTCTCAGAGAAGTTACCTTCAATGTCTTGCGCTGCATTAGGTGACCTAGGAATGCCCATGAGTCGATCCACCAACTCATCTTCTGAGATTTTACCTTGGCTTGCCTAAGAAAAGTAAATTCTTTTTGGTTACTGCTAACACAGATGTGCAAAAGAATTTGGTAAGCAGAACTTAGCATTTCATGTAATTCATAGGTAAACAAGAAAAGAAATGCATAAGAGTCAAAGAAAAAGTGCCAAAATGTTTTTTGCATGTTGGTATTCAATCATGTGTAGATGTGGCTGGTACCAAGAGGCTCATCAGTTTTCTAAAGAAAATAACTTTGGGTATCATAAAACATTTGGTAAGCATCAATCTAGTCAGACTCACAAATACTGCATCATCAAAAAATTGCAAGGAAACCTTTTTCTTCTTCCAGTTACTCAAGGTTATCTAATGTTAGTCTGTATCACGAAACATATCTGTAATAATTATGATGTAAGATTTGTAAATAGCTCGATGGATGGATGATGGATGGAGAAATCAAATTAAGCCGAGTTGTATAATGATTATTGAGACAAGCACAACCAAGCCTCATTGTGATAA